>JAPQNM010000008.1:14046696-14091696 GCA_029783475.1 Metacarcinus magister | reverse complement strand
TATTTTTATCATCATTATTTATATTTGTCATCATTATTTATTTTTATTATCATTATTTATTTTTATCATCATTATTTATTTTTATCATCAATATTTATTTTTATCATTAATATTTATAATCATTAATATTTATTTTTATCATTAATATTTATTTTTATCATTAATATTTATTTTGTATCATTATTATTTATTTGTATCATTAATATTTATTTTTCATCATTGATATTTATTTTTATCATTGATATTTATTTTTATCATTGATATTTATTTTTATCATTAATATTTATTTTTATCATTAATATTTATTTTTATCATTAATATTTATTTTTTATCATTATTATTTATTTTTATCATTATTATTTATTTTTATCATTAATATTTATTTTTATCATTGATATTTATTTTTATCATTGATATTTATTTTTATCATTAATATTTATTTTTATCATTAATATTTATTTTTATCATTATTATTTATTTTTATCATTATTATTTATTTTTATCATTAATATTTATTTTTATCATTGATATTTATTTTTATCATTAATATTTATTTTTATCATTAATATTTATTTTTATCATCATTATTTATTTTTATCATCATTATTTATTTTTATCATTAATATTTTTTTTTATCATTAATATTTATTTTTATCATCATTATTTATTTTTATCATCATTATTTATTTTTATCATCATTATTTATTTTTATCATCATTATTTATTTTTATCATCATTATTTATTTTTATCATCATTATTTATTTTTATCATCATTATTTATTTTTATTATCATTATTTATATTTGTCATCATTATTTATTTTTATCATCATTATTTATTTTTATCATCATTATTTATTTTATCATCAATATTTATTTTTATCATTAATATTTATAATCATTAATATTTATTTTTATCATTAATATTTATTTTTATCATTAATATTTATTTTTATCATTATATTTATTTTTATCATTATATTTATTTTGTATCATTATTATTTATTTGTATCATTAATATTTATTTTTATCATTAATATTTATTTTTATCATTAATATTTATTTTTATCATCATTATTTATTTTTATCATCATTATTTATTTTTATCATTATTTATTTTTATCATCATTATTTATTTTTATCATCAATATTTATTTTTATCATCAATATTTATTTTTATCATTAATATTTATTTTTTATCATTATTATTTATTTTTATCATTATTATTTATTTTTATCATTAATATTTATTTTTATCATTAATATTTATTTTTATCATTAATATTTATTTTTTATCATTAATATTTATTTTTATCATTAATATTTATTTTTATCATTAATATTTATTTTTATCATTAATATTTATTTTTATCATTAATATTTTTTTTTATCATTAATATTTATTTTTATCATTAATATTTATTTTTATCATTAATATTTATTTTTATCATCATTATTTATTTTTATCATCATTATTTATTTTTATCATCATTATTTATATTTGTCATCATTATTTATCATCATTATTTATTTTTATCATCAATATTTATTTTTATCATTAATATTTATTTTTTATCATTAATATTTATTTTTATCATTATTATTTATTTTTATCATTAATATTTATTTTTATCATTAATATTTTTTTTTATCATTAATATTTATTTTTATCATTATTTATTTTTATCATCATTATTTATTTTTATCATTATTTATTTTTATCATCATTATTTATTTTTATCATCATTATTTATTTTCATCATTATCTATTTTATCATCAATATTTATTTTTATCATTAATATTTATAATCATTAATATTTATTTTTATCATTAATATTTATTTTTATCATTAATATTTATTTTGTATCATTATTATTTATTTGTATCATTATTATTTATTTGTATCATTATTATTTATTTGTATCATTAATATTTATTTGTATCATTAATATTTATTTTTATCATTAATATTTATTTTTATCATTAATATTTATTTTTATCATTAATATTTATTTTTATCATTAATATTTATTTTTATCATTAATATATATTTTTATCATTAATATTTATTTTTTATCATTATTATTTATTTATATCATTATTATTTATTTTTATCATTAATATTTATTTTTCATCATTGATATTTATTTTTATCATTGATATTTATTTTTATCATTGATATTTATTTTTATCATTAATATTTATTTTTATCATTAATATTTATTTTTATCATTAATATTTATTTTTATCATTAATATTTATTTTTATCATTAATATTTATTTTTATCATTATTATTTATTTTTATCATTAATATTTATTTTTATCATTAATATTTATTTTTATCATTAATATTTATTTTTATCATTATTATTTATTTATATCATTATTATTTATTTTTATCATTAATTATTTTTCATCATTGATATTTATTTTTATCATTGATATTTATTTTTATCATTGATATTTATTTTTATCATTGATATTTATTTTTATCATTAATATTTATTTTTATCATTAATATTTATTTTTTATCATTATTATTTATTTTTATCATTATTATTTATTTTTATCATTATTATTTATTTTTATCATTAATATTTATTTTTATCATTAATATTTATTTTTATCATTAATATTTATTTTTATCATTAATATTTATTTTTATCATTATTATTTATTTTTATCATTATTTATTTTTATCATTAATATTTATTTTTATCATTAATATTTATTTTTATCATTAATATTTATTTTTATCATTAATATTTATTTTTATCATTAATATTTATTTTTATCATTAATATTTATTTTTATCATCATTATTTATTTTTATCATTAATATTTATTTTTATCATTAATATTTATTTTTATCATTAATATTTATTTTTATCATTATTTATTTTTATCATTAATATTTATTTTTATCATTAATATTTATTTTTATCATCATTATATATTTTTATCATTAATATTTATTTTTATCATCATTATTTATTTTTATCATCATTATTTATTTTTATCATTAATATTTATTTTTATCATTAATATTTATTTTTATCATTATTTATTTTTATCATTAATATTTATTTTTATCATTATTATTTATTTTTATCATTAATATTTATTTTTATCATTAATTATTTTTATCATTAATATTTACTTTTATCATTATTTATTTTTATCATTATTTATTTTTATCATTATTTATTTTTATCATTAATATTTATTTTTATCATTAATATTTATTTTTATCATTAATATTTATTTTTATCATTATTATTTATTTTTATCATTAATATTTATTTTTATCATTAATATTTATTTTTATCATTAATATTTATTTTTATCATTAATATTTATTTTTATCATTAATATTTATTTTTATCATTAATTATTTTTATCATTAATATTTATTTTTATCATTATTTATTTTTATCATTATTTATTTTTATCATTATTTATTTTTTATCATTATTATTTATTTTTATCATTATTTATTTTTATCATTAATATTTATCTTTTATCATTAATATATATTTTTATCATTAATATTTATTTGTATCATTAATATTTATTTTTATCATTAATATTTATTTTTATCATTATTATTTATTTTTATCATCATTATTTATTTTTATCATCATTATTTATTTTTATCATCATTATTTATTTTTATCATTATATTTATTTTTATCATTAATATTTATTTTTATCATAATATTTATTTTTATCATTAATATTTATTTTTATCATTAATATTTATTTTTATCATTAATATTTATTTTTATCATTAATATTTATTTTTATCATTAATATTTATTTTTATCATAATATTTATTTTTATCATTAATATTTATTTTTATCATTAATATTTATTTTTATCATTAATAGTTATTTTTATCATTAATATTTATTTTTATCATTAATATTTATTTTTATCATTATATTTATTTTTATCATTATTATTTATTTTTATCATTAATATTTATTTTTATCATTAATATTTATTTTTATCATTAATATTTATTTGTATCATTAATATTTATTTGTATCATTAATATTTATTTTTATCATTATTATTTATTTTTATCATCATTATTTATTTTTATCATCATTATTTATTTTTATCATCATTATTTATTTTTATCATCAATATTTATTTTTATCATTAATATTTATTTTAATCATTAATATTTATTTTTATCATTAATAAGAAAAAATTGAATAAAATCATAATTTTTTTAAAAATCTATAAATCGAACACTTAGAAAAGACCTCGGCAGTGTAAGGGTTAATACTGGCAATAAGTTATGTTTAACCTGCCATTACCACCGAAACGAAGGATGCGAGGGGATTTCATTGAAATGTTCAAGATAATCAAAGGATTCGATAATATCAATACAGAAGATTACATTACTTTTGATTGATCAAATATAACAAGAAGACATCATTCTTTTAAGATTACTGGTAAAAGATTCACATCAAACAAAGCCAAGCACTTCTTTTTCAATCGGATCGTTAACGTTTGGAACTCCCTGCCCGCCAATGTCGTCGACAGTAAAACAATTACTACGTTCAAAAATAGACTTGACAAATATTTAGAAGCCAATCCACAACTAAAATACTATCCGTTAACGTAGCAAACTTTGAGTAAGTTCATCCTGATGTACCTAACTTACGAAATGTCGATTCAAAAGACGTCGCTAGTGGCCTGACATCGCTTGCCAGGAAGTAGTGATACCAGTAGTGGTAGTGACAGTAGTGATAGTCTGGTCTTGGTTGGCCTTCCTTTCCCTGCCAGCCATGGCTGGGGAGAGAAGCCTTCACCCTTACTATCCTGTATCCTTCACTCTAGATTAGATAGTGTATATTAGTGTATAATATTCACATTCGGAGGTGGTGAAATACAGTTTGATATTCTAGTAATGATAAAAATAAGTCCAGATTCGTGTTCATTTTGACCCAAAACATCATTGTAGAAATTTTCATCACATTCTGAGGTGTGAAAATTTTTCATCAAATTTCCAAGGTGACACCCTTAGATTTTTTTCAAGAAATTACGTTTTTTGAAATAACTTGAAAAGTATGAGGATTACGTAAAAGTTGTATATATTAGTAAAGATTGAGCATGAGACGCCCGTTCTAATGAGCTATACAGAAATATAATTGGACTATTGGTTATTGAGAAAATGCTAAATATGTGTTTTTAACAAAACTTACACAAAACATTATTTTTTTCTTAAACGGTTCAATATATTTTAAATCTGATATGATATTTAGATAGAGCTCATCAAGCTTAATAAATTTGTATATAAACATTTAAACTGTAGGAGTAATAGTTTCGTAGTAAAATGACAAAGAAGATTTCGACCTCAATTCTGGTGTCAAATTTCGGCCCCAAACTGAACAATGCATTTCCGTGACAGTAATGATAAAACTGAGTCAGATTCCAGATCAACACCAACAAAAACACAATAAAAACACACTTAGAATAACCTTCACGAGTTTTCAAAATAATAATAAGTTTCAAAATATTAATAAGTTTTCAAAATTTCCACCTATGCTAAGAGAAGCCTTCACCCTTACTATCCTGTATCCTTCACTCTAGACTAGATAGTGTACTCACAAACAGCCTCGTAAGAGCCAGCAGGCCCGCTGCTGTTTGTTCTTCCTATGTGTTCCTATGTGTTCCTCCTCCTCCTCCTCCTCCTCCTCCTCTTCCTCCTCCTCCTCCTCCTCCTCCTCCTCCTCTTCCTCTGATATTCAAGTTTATGAAGCGACTAGATTGCTAATACAACTCCTATGGAAGATTGGTGTATGTGTTTATCTGTGTGTGTGTGTGTGTGTGTGTGTGTGTGTGTGTGTGTGTGTGTGTGTGTGTGTGTGTGTGTGTGTGTGTGCGTGCGCGCGTGCGTGTGCGTGTACGTGGTATGTTAGTTTGTAGTTTTGTTTCCTCTGCTCTCTCGGGAAGTTTGTTTTTATATGGCTTGTCCCCTTTTTTTTTCTCTCTCTCTCTCTCTCTCTCTCTCTCTCTCTCTCTCTCTCTCTCTCTCTCTCTCTCTCTCTCTCTCTCTCTCTCTCTCGCTCTCTCTCCGTTCATGACCTGCGGGACCTTTTCAACAGTCTCCGCCATGCTCGCTCCTGTGCGTGACGTGTGTCCGTCCGCTAGCAAGTGTTTTTTTTTTCCTCGATGGCTATCCTAACATTTTATATTCGCTTGCACGTGCGCCGCCTGCACTCTACACTCACTCACACTCTCTCTCTCTCTCTTGTGTTGCCTTGCCTTTACTTTCCTTCCCCCTTGTACGCTGCCTCCACTTCCTCTTCCACTTTTAATTCCTCTTGTACGATGGTCTTAATTCCTCTTAAATGAGGCTTCTATTTACTCCTGTTTGCTGTTCTTAATTCCTCTTTATTCCTCTTCTTTTTGTGTGTTAGTTTGTCTAAATTTCCTCTTGTTTACTGTTTCTAATTCCTCTTTATTGCACTTCCTTCTGTGTGTTAGTTTGTCTAAATTTCCTCTTATTTGCTGTTTCTAATTCCTCTTTATTGCTCTTCTTTTTGTGTGTTAGTTTGTCTAAATTTCCTCTTGTGCGCTCTAAACACTTCCTCTTCAGTGTGTTCTATTAAGTTAAGCTTGTTTTCCTTACTGATTCAGGCGAGTGAGTGAGTGTGAGTGTGAGTGTGAGTGTGAGTGTGAGTGTGAGTGTGAGTAAGTGTGAGTGAATGATAGGTTTGGTTTGGTTTGGTTTGTCAGTGTAAATTGTTCGTGGTGAGTGTAGGAATGTGTGTGCGTTGTTGTAATTGTGTTCGTTTTAGTTTTGTTTTCATCCTGCGTTTCAATGTAGATTAATTAGATCGTCTTTCTCGCCTCTCCCTCGCTCGTGGATTTGAAATATAAGTTAATAAATTAATAGTAGTGAGTATAACAATGTGATAATCTCTATTTTTAGCTATTTTTTTTTATACTTGCACTAAATTCCAACTTGTGTTTTTTATTTTATTTTTGTAGCCATTCGTACTGTTTCGGATAATCTTTTTTTGTATTCTTTATATCCGGAGTGATGTTCAGATGAGAGACAGAAAATAAATCCGGAAGTTTACATCGAATTTCTGAAGGACGGAATCTGAAGAACCGATTGGGATTTAGCGGTTGAAAGCGGACAAGAAGAACGAACTACTGGGGGACGTTCGTAAGTTGGAACGAGTATACGAAAGGACACAATGAGACTCGTTTTCAGAAGCAGTGCAGGGCTAGGAGGGCGGGGCGGGAGGGGTGGGAGGAACGGGGTGAGGCAAGGCGGGTTGGGTTTTGGGTGGGATGGATAAGGAGGTGACAGAAACGGGCTGCTGACGGTGGCGGCGTTGACGTGGCGGAGGAAAGGAAAGACAGCATGGAAAGGGAAGCTTGTGTGATGAGACTTGTTTTGATAAGATGGATTTATTTATTTATTATTTTTTACTGTTTTTTATTGCATAATTGTTTCATCTCCGTCCTGCAAAGCTATCATGATTGGTGTGTTACATTGTGTTTTGTGGTTTTTTTTTACTCTCTCTCTCTCTCTTTTGTGTTGATTAGAGTGGTTGATTGAATGTGTGTTGAAATGATCACTATAATTGATGTTATTCATATAGTTTTAGTTATTAATTATGACTTGTTTCTATCATTATTTGTCCATGTTTACTTATTAGACAGTCATAGATATTTACAGTTCTTAGTGAATATCAATTACCATTTATTTACTTGGCACAGTTTTATTTTTTCCTTTGTTGTGTAAATCTTTCTTTCTTTCTCACATTCACACACACATACTGACAGGTCAAAGGTTACAGCACACTGGCCTCTGTTACGCCGCTGTCACAATAATATCAACTGCCTTCCGTGTTTTGTGCATCGTTTTGACATTTTACTGAGTGCAACTAATTCGGAGTGTCAATTGCAACACCTGAATAAATTATAGCATGTAGTAATATTTTTTTTCTTCGTCTGTCTGTCAATATCTCACTCTTTCTCTCTCTCAGTGTGTGTGGTGTGTGTGTGTGTGTGTGTGTGTGTGTGTGTGTGTGTGTGTGTGTGTGTGTGTGTGTGTGTGTGTGTGTGTGTGTGTGTTAGTCTAGCCATAATAAAGATGAAATACAGAATCAAGTGTTCAGACATTCTCATACAGGGTAAAAAAAATACCCTACTAAGAAAGAAATATATGATAGCTGCCTCCCGCTGCCTCCTAGTAAACTGTGTAAGAAATGACCAGTTAAATCTTCCAAGCCTTGTGAAGTAAGACAAATATGATGAAAATATGCATGAGTTTCAGACTTGAGAAGGAATATATATGTAGCTTATCTAGGTTAAGAAAAAATATCAAAAAGTAAGAAAAATGAATTAATAAACATAATGAGTTGTCAGTGTTGTGTTATGAGGAAATTTTTAGCTTTTTTATGGTTTTGTAGATGGAGGAAAAGGTGAAAAGGTGAAGTGGAAGAGGAAACGGAAAGGTGGATGAATATTATTGTTGTTGTTAGTGGAATGAAATGAAGACTAAATGTTGTTGAAAATGTTTTGTTGTTTAGACACACACACACACACACACACACACACACACACACACACACACACACACACACACACACACACACACACACACACACACACACACACATAAGAGCAATACTAAAACAGTATACACACACAAAAAAAATGAAAACAAATAAAACACATAGCAAGAAAAGGAAAAAAAAGAGACATATAACGAAAAAAAAACAAGGTTAACAAATCAAACAGACAAAACGAAGAGAAAGAGACAGATATATAAAATGAAAGCAAAGCAAGGTTGAAGAAAACACACTTTCCTTTGAACCGCAGTCAGTCAGTCCGTCAGTCTTGTCCAGGTTGTGAAGATGAAGGAGAGAGAGGGACAGGACGTGGGGACAATGAGGTGGTGAGGCTGTGGTGTAGGAGGAGGAGGAGGAGGAGGAGGAGGAGGAGGAGGAGGAGGAGGAGGAGGAGGAGGAGGAGGAGGAGGAGGAGGAGGAGGTGGTGGTGGTTTGAGGATGTCTTTGTTCATTATATCTTGGTGATCGAGAAGGACGAGGAGGAGGAGAAGCCCATTAGCAGTGGCAATCGGAGAGAGAATGTCAGAGGGTCGCCGTGTGTGTGTGTGTGTGTGTGTGTGTGTGTGTGTGTGTGTGTGTGTGTGTGTGTGTGTGTGTGTGTGTGTGTGTGTGTGTGTGTGTGTAGGTACTAGTAAGCCTGTTAGTGCTGCAGGTTGTGGAAGAAAAAAATATATGTGAATCGCCATTGAGGAAGGAAAGACGCCGAGGAGATTTGCGTGTTGGGCGTCAGGAAAGAAAACATTAATCACGTTGAGGCCAGCGAGGAGGAGGAGGAGGAGGAGGAGGAGGAGGAGGAGGAGGAGGAGGAGGAGGAGGAGGAGGAGGAGGAGGAGGAGGAGGAGGAGGAGGAGGAAGAGAGAGGTAGTATAGTTGCCCTTTGCTGGACATTTCGCAGAACTCATGCGTATCAGAAAATGAGGAAGAGGAGGAGGAAGAGGAGGAGGAGGAGGAGGAGGAGGAGGAAGAGGAAGAGGAAGAGAAGGGTAATGATGACAGGAGGAAGACGGGGAACATGACGAAGACAGAACACATTTACACACACACCCACACACACACACACACACACACCACACACACACACACACACACACACACACACACATATACATATACACATGAAAGATAATGTCACGATGGATCATTTAGGTTCTGCAATGACCTTTACATGACCTTGTGTGTGTGTGTGTGTGTGTGTGTGTGTGTGTGTGTGTGTGTGTGTGTGTGTGTGTGTGTGTGTGTGTGTGTGTGTGTGTGTGCGTGTGTGTGCGTGTGCGTAATTATTCGACCATGTACGGTAGCACCACATTCCTCCACAATTATTCCCACCGTAATTAAGCTTCACGTACACACACACACACACACACACACACACACACACACACACACACACACACACACACACACACACACACACAGAGGCCTTTCTCAATACCTTTCGCCTTTAGTCTCATATTGTATCGTGTTACTTGGCTTCAAACACATATATATTTTTTTTCCACAACAGTTAATGACGCACAGAAAATGATAGATATTTAGAACCATTTCCTATCACCCATTAACGCGCTAATAACCTAAATTCTAATAGCCCAATAAAATCAAATCCAAAAGGTAACATTCACAGGCGTTCCAAAAATAAATAAATAAATAAATAAATACAAAAAAATTATCGATATTAAAAACTTTTTCAATTTCTCCATAAATCGAACGGAAAACAGACGGATGTATTAACAAAAAAAAATGATTGAAAAAAAAAAAACGCCATGACATCAGATATCAGGAAATAATCACTCGAAATAAGGAGAGAGAGAGAGAGAAAGAAAGAGAAAGACAGACAGAGTGAGAAAGAGAGAACAAGAGGAGGAGGAATTACTTTTAACAACAGCATTACAGCATTACAGCATTGGGTGAAATGAGGCAATCCCCTTAATCCAATATGAGGTTTTATATTCTTCATGAAACTTAACGGGTCAAGGGAAATTATGCACATTCACCCAACTTTTTAATAAACTCTCGCCTTATTAAGATGAAGACGATTCTTGCCAACAAAACTCTGCAAGGTGTTTTAATATGCTGTGTTTGTCTTATTCCTTTGAGACGTAAAACAAAAGAAAAAGTGTGTTTGTTGTTGTTGTTTTATATGTTTTTTTTTGATGTTAAGTAATTATCATGAAAATTCTAAGAAAAGAGAAAAAAAAAAAAACTACCCTCAGCGCTTTTGTCGTTATTATAATCTAGTTGACTTTGTATAAGGATTGTATATTCATGGATCTATTCATACTTATTCATTATTCTATTATTTTTTTGAAGTAATTAGCTAAATTATCAACATCAAAAGTACTAAAAGATTACCAAGAGCATGAGTATAACACATAATTCTTTAGTTTTTTAATTTCTTTCTTTCTCTCTCTCTCTCTCTCTCTCTCTCTCTCTCTCTCTCTCTCTCTCTCTCTCTCTCTCTCTCTCTCTCTCTCTCTCTCTCTCTCTCTCTTTCTTTATGGAACCCAACACACCGATGCAGCTGTCCCTTGCCGTCTCAGCTCGTTACTTTACCATCTCAGTCCTCCACCTGCAACGTCGCCCAAGGTGTGTTCAAGGCGTTTTAGTGCGCTAATCAAGGAACATCTCAGGAAGGAAAGAGGAGCCGAGTATTTTAGAGGCGGAGAGAAATAGCAGGAAGCAAGAGTGAAGGGGGAAAGAAAATATATATAAGAGTAAGAGTGTGTGAAAGAAAAGGAGGGTTCGAGTATATCAGATATCAGTGAGAAAGTCTAGGTTTTGGTGTTTACTTTCTCTCTCTCTCTTCTCTCTCTCTCTCTCTCTCTCTCTCTCTCTCTCTCTCTCTCTCTCTCTCTCTCTCTCTCTCTCTCTCTCTCTCTCTCTCTCTCTCTCTCTCTCTCTCACACACACACACACACACACACACACACACAAATTGCAAACAACTTCAACGAGATCAAATTACAAAACAATCTGGCAACAAATGAGTATAACACGAGGGAAAAAAAAGACACAAAAAAAACATTACAAGCAATGAAAAAATAATGAACCAGTGAGAGAGAGAAAAGAGAAAGAGACAGACAGACAAACAGAAGGTAGGTAGATCAAAAGCTTCAATATCTAAAAAAAAAAAGTATAAGACATTAAAATCACATTAAATAGACATCAATAAGACTGAAAGAGACAAGTGATGGATGGCTCAAGAAGACGACAAGTGACTCAGAAAGAAATACTATATGGTTGAGTGTTAATATCAGTGTCAAAATACGACTCCTATATATATTTACCTGTATATATAGATACACTAAATATACATAAACAAAAATACATGTATATCTTAATCAGTTAGGGAAATAAGGTATAAAAAAGTTGAGTTTATAAATGGTTAGGGTATTAGTGCACATTGTAGGGAAAAATCTAAGGAAAAATCTAAGGGTGCGTTGGGGTTATATGGATATCTAAGGTGTGGTTGGCTATCAGGTGGGTGAGGGTTGGGGCGTTTAGGGAAAAAATGAGAGGGTGAGGGACTAAGGAAGGGATTTGTTTGTGAAGGTAGAGAGGGAGGCTGTGTGTGTGTGTGTGTGTGTGAGAGAGAAAAAGAAAGAGAGAAAAAAAAGACACGCACATATCCCTCACCCACCTACACACCCACACACATACATACACACATACACACAATGAAGGATATTGCCACACTTTCTTTATCTAGCATCACTAATGGGGCAAAGCACATTCCCTTCCCTTTTCTTTTTTCATCTTTCACAATTGTCTCATTAAATTTTACGATTCTGAAACGCAACACTGTTCAGCTAATTTTCCTTTCCCTCCCTCCCATTCTCTTTCTTTCATTCTTTTTACTCTCTCTCTCTCTCTCTCTCTCTCTCTCTCTCTCTCTCTCTCTCTCTCTCTCTCTCTCTCTCTCTCTCTCTCTCTCTCTCTCTCTCTCTCTCTCTCTCTCATCGATCGATTTGATGTTTCTGAAAAGCTTTGAAGAAAGAATAAGAAAAAGCAGAAAGAAAACAGGAATAAAGAAATAATTACAGACAAGGTAAGTGAGAGATAAGTAGGAGAAAGAGGAGGAGGAGGAGGAGGAGGAGGAGGAGGAGGAGGAGGAAGAATAAGAGGAGGAAGAAGAGAAGTAGGACGACAACAACGAAGAAAGAAAACATAAAAAAAGATAATAAGACTAAACTGAGGAGGAGGAGGAGGAGGAGGAGGAGGTGGAGAGGAAGAGGAGGAGGAGGAGAAAAAAGAAACAGAAGAGAAGGTCGACGAGGATGAAGAGGAGAAATAACAAGAGGAGGATGTGGAGGAGGAGGAGGAGGAGGAGGAGGAGGAGGAGGAGGAGGAGGAGGAGGAGGAGGAAGATCAATAGGCACTGAGGGTGGCAACAATAGGCTCAGAGATAAGAGGGCGAGTCACAAGAGGGTAAAAAAAAGCGAGACACAGAATGCATAATTAAGACTAAAAAGAAGAAGGCTTGACACCCCCTAGTGAGAGAGAGAGAGAGAGAGAGAGAGAGAGAGAGAGAGAGAGAGAGAGAGAGAGAGAGAGAGAGAGAGAGAGAGAGAGAGAGAGAGAGAGAGAGAGAGATATGAACAAACAGACAAGTATTATAATGATGTTTAGACTACAGACAAAACAGCGATATTAAAAAATGGAAGAAAAAGATGAAATAAAAAACAGTATTGAGTAAAAAAGAATATCAGATGCAGTGGAAAAAAAATGAATAAATAAATATTTGAAATGTAAGAGAAAGAGAAAGAGAAAAAAAAAAAACATGAAAAACAAAAAACATGAAAAACAAAAAACACTTCTTCATGAAATAATATAACACACGAAATGCAAGACAGAAAATAGAAAAAAAAAGTAAAAAAACTCAAAAAAAGAAAAACTCAGCAATAAGGAAAAATATTAAAAAAAGAAAAATAGTTACATACAACAAGAACAAAATACAAGAAAATGAAAAAAAGCAAAAAAGAAAAGAAAAGAAAATTGGTACCAGAGTTCAAAGGTTAGCAGCGTTGAGAAGAAAGACTAAAAATACAACACACAAAAGTAGAGAGAGGCATCACTTGGAATACATCATACAGGAAAATGCACTCCAGTTGTTCTTGGCGTCATTATTGCCTCTTATACAAACACGACAAGAAGGAAGACAGCAAATACGACAACAACAATTACTTCTGCTGCTTCTTCTGCTAGTGTATATATTGTATTTTTATCTTACTCTTCTTCCTAATCCTCTTTACTACTACTATTACAGCTACACATGCTACTATTACTGTTATGTGATACTCGTAACCCCTCAACACACACACACAGACACACCACTATACACAAGGGCCAAGAACACACCCTATACCCTTTTTTCCCCTCTTTCCCCCTCTTTTTCCCCTCAGAGAACTATTGAGCGGGACCCCAGAATCCTTTGCGTGTAATTTCGCTGACCGAAGGTACGTGAACGGGCAGGTACAAAGACTAATAAAGGTAGAGGTGGCGGGATCACACGTACGAGAGGCTCTTCAGAGGCTGGGGATGCTGGAGGGAGTTGGAGCGCCTTATAGAATGCTTGATGCTGCGTGTGTTTGTGTGTGTGTGAGAGTGTGTGTTACTACTACTACTACTACTACTACTACTACTAACTCTACAAAACCACTTCCTTTCAACTTTACACAGACCACTTAAGTCTCTCTTCTCTCTCCACTTCCTCTTCCTCTTTCCTCTCCTTCTCTTGTTCTCTCTCACTAACCCTCTCATTATTCCCTCCCTACACAACACTCGCTATTGTCTCTCCTCCTTCCTCTCTTCCTCTCCCTTCTCTTCCTTAACGTCGCACTTAATACTTTATGAATTATAATAAAAAAGAGCATCTGATGAAGTGAGAGAGAGAGAGAGAGAGAGTGAGAAAGAGAGAGAGAGAGAGAGAGAGAGAGAGAGAGAGAGAGAGAGTGAGAAAGAGAGAGAGAGAAAGTGAGAGAGAAAGAATCATGTCTGTCGCTCGTAAGTCTTGCATCAAAGACCCACTCATCTATTTCCAATTTCCTGAAGCTAGTAAGTACAACAGTATCCAAGCTGAGAGAGAGAGAGAGAGAGAGAGAGAGAGAGAGAGAGAGAGAGAGAGAGAGAGAGAGAGAGAGAGAGAGAGAGAGAGAGAGAGAGAGAGAGAGAGAATATATATAACACACTACAATACTAATATACATAAAAAAAAAGAGAGCAGCGGGGAGCGCGTGCTATAGAACCCTAGTGGTGCATATCAAAAAATTAATTACCTGCCCGTCGATACATACAGGTAACATTGGTAACATTTTCCCCTCCACACACACACACACACACACACACACACACACACACACACACACACACACACACACACACACACACACACACACACACACCTGCAACACCAATAGTCATTTGCTGGCGTACACCCAACCCAATCGTTACACCATATCCGTTACAGGGTGAGGTGGTGAGGAGGTGAGGTGAGGTGAGGTGGTGAGGAGGTGAGGAAGCTGCGTGTGACATGGCAGACTAGCTAGGACATGGGGGTGTAAATGGCAAGGTATGTGTCAAGGGAGTGTATAGGCTGACAGGGTGTGAAAGGTGATAGGATGGTGGCATGAAGGTGATAAGTGAAAATGGTTTGTTGACACGCTCTGAACTGGCTTTTTCTATTTTTTTTTTTTTTCATTATTTTTTTTATTTTTTTTTGTTTGGTTGTTGTTCATAGGTGTGTATTAGTTGTTTTCTCTTTCTCTTTCTTTCCTCTTTTTTTTTCTCTCTCTCTCTCTCTCTCTCTCTCTCTAAATATGTTTCTAAATCTCTCTTCTATCCATTCTAAAACGTATTCTTCAACTATTTACTGCAAGATATTAATTAATTTTCTTTCATTCTTTATTTATTTATTTATTTTCTGTTAAAGCTTTTCAAACATTTTTCTGAAGGCTGTCACAATACTTTTAATATATCAAAGAAAAGAAGAAGAAAAAACACACACTTTAACACTAAGATATACCTGTGATATATATTTTTTTCAAGTATTATCCAGGAAGCAATTAATTCATATAACGTAAGATGGACAGTTTCCCTTTTAGCTACAGCATCAACGTTAATTGCTCTTGTAAAAATAAATATAAATAAATAAATAAATAAAACAGTAAACAATTGTAACTTCATTGCTACTATATTGCTCATCTCGGGATATTAAAAGCTTAATAGCAATTCCTAAAGTCCTCGGTAATTACCTTCCATTATTATGTATAGTCGTTAATTTAGAGTATTGGCTATTGTGTGTGTGTGTGTGTGTGTGTGTGTGTGTTTAGTGTTGTCAGTCACAGGGGTCGCCGCGGGGCCTGAGAGGAACGTGTGAGGGGAAAGGGTGTGATGGAGAGAGGGAGAGGGAGAGGGAGAGGGAGAGGGAGAGGGAGAGGGAGAGGGAGAGGGAGGGATGTAGACAGGATACCAAAAATATGAAAAGGAAAAAGAAAGGAGAAAAAAAAGGAGTGAGATCAAATGAAACGTAAATGAAAGGCTACATCAAAAAGTACTATATAAAGGTGTGCATGTAGGTGGTGATATAAGAATAATAATTAATACCTGAAGGTGTGTAAGAATGGAATGTAAACAAAGAACATTGGCCGCCACGCCACGCCACGCCACACCACACCAGACTAAAAATTAAGTAAACATTATTTCCTTCTATTTTTACGAAGCAATATTATTTCTCATGCATCGAAGATTACTCTCAGGACCAAAGAATTTGTTTCCTTTCAAGCTGAACCCTCTCATGCTTCCCTCCTGTGTTTCCCTCCCCTCTGTGTTTCCCTCCTGTCCCTCCCCCTCCCCCCTCTCTTCGCCTCCGTGGAAAAGAGAGAGAAAAAAAGTATTGTATGATAATATTTCCACGAAGATCTTTATATATTTTTTTTCTCGCTCGCTCTCGCTCTCTATCTCACTTTCTCATTAACAATTCAAGTTGTTACATAACCTGAACATTTTCTATCAAACAAATTTTAAATGAGAGAGAGAGAGAGAGAGAGAGAGAGAGAGAGAGAGAGAGAGAGAGAGAGAGAGAGAGAGAGAGAGAGAGAGAGAGAGAGAGAGAGAGAGAGAGAGAGAGAGAGAGATAGGCTACACTAGATGACCTTGTAATCTATATTTTGTGGTGTTGAAAATTAATAACGACTGAATGTTATTAATATTTCACCATGAGAAGAGGGGAGGAAGGGGAGGGAGGAAGGGGAGGGAGGGAGGGAGGGAGGGAGGGAGGGAGGCTGAAGAGGGATATTAGACCTTAAATCCCTAAGTGGAAAATTTAAAATCTTCTCACTCTCTGGAATTTTTGGAAAGTGTCAGTCAGTGTCAGAAAATATTAGTCAGTTTTTTTTTATTGACGATGTATAAGTATAGTGTATAAGTATAATTTTAAGTATAATTATAAGTATAGTTTTAAGTATAAGTATAGTTTTCCTCCGTTCCAAGAAGCGTCATGTACTAAAGTTTTTTACGTATTATTTAAACACGACTATGAATTATGTACTAAAAGAAAAATATGAAATTCAAACAATTGTATTAAAGATGAACAAGTGGAATATTTATATCATATGAACACAATTGCAGGGAAAAAAAAATACGGATACCATTATATTCTTCTTTTTTGGTACACATAATAATAATAATAATAATAATAATAATAATTCACTGCTTTGAGATGTTGGTAAAGAGAGAGAGAAAAGCGTTCATACTATGTGGGATAAAACAATAGTGATAATAAATGAAAATGTTTAAAATATGACTAGAAATTCATTCCACTGGACTTGCAAAAAGATAAAATTTTTTTGCGTGTGAAAATGTAGAGAAAGAGAGAAAAAATAGAAACGTTTTTGTTTTTGCGTGTAAGATAGTGTGGATGGATATTATTATTATTATTATTATTATTATTATCATTATTATTACCATTACCATTATCATCATCATTTATCATTACTAGTATTTTGTTATTATTAATGAAATGTCACGCCAATGCAGGCTGTCCCCCATAAAGTTTAAAACCTTGAATATTAATGAAATTCTCTATATGGAAAAAAAATGGAATTACTAATCACTGTCAGATAAAAAACAAAATATATAATAAATTTTCGTAATATACTATTTTGCATCACTTGCTTCCAGTCTCAAGGTCAAGCTATTCCAGGTTAATCAGTTTAGAATATTTGAGGAAAAAACCTTCACACACACACACACACACACACATAACCTGGTATCTACTTATCTGTAATCTTAATGAACGTGTATATATGTGAATGTATGTATAAGTATATATGTGTGTGTGTGCGTGTGTGTGTGTGTGCATTACTACACAGCCAAACAACACACACATTCATTGCACCTCATTAATCAAGGCACCAGCGTACATGTGAGATTCGTTCAGGCATCCCATTTACCGCTCACCCTAATGAGGCAATACCTGAAGCGTCAATTATGTATATCACGCCGCCGAGTGAACACCAGGAACTAAACACCAAAACAAATGAAAAAAGAGGAACCAAAATGAAAAAAAAATAGAAGAGATATGAATAGAGAAAAAAAAACGAAACAAACTGAAATTAAAAACAAACGAGAGAGAGAGAGAGAGAGAGAGAGAGAGAGAGAGAGAGAGAGAGAGAGAGAGAGAGAGAGAGAGAGAGAGAGAGAGAGAGAGAGAGAGAGAGAGAGAGAGAGAGAGAGAGAGAGAGACGAGAGAACAATCCTGTAATTATTCTGGTTTGCATTTTTTACCATTGACAAGACCAGATTAACAGCAATTTCCCTTTAAATGACTGTGTCTGACTGACTAACTGGCTGACTGATTGACTCACTAACTGACTGTAGTAGTTGTGGTACTGACGGAAAGGCAGTAAAGTATTTCTGATAAACTTAAATTATCGAAAAAGTAATATAAATGAGCATAGTAGTAGTAGTAGTAGTAGTAGTAGTAGTAGTAGTAGTAGTAGTAGTAGTAGTAGTAGTAGTAGTAGTAGTAGTAGTAGTGTTGACGCATAATGTGGACACGTACATAATGTTTCTGACACTTGGAATAATCTAATATATGTCCTTCTGTATATCATGATTAGTATTCTGTGCGTATGTGTCTCTCTCACACCCTAACACCCACACCCTCCCCCCCCCAACCCCCCAACACCCACACACACACACACACACACACACACACACACACACATACATTAATCAAGCACTGAAAGGTCATTTTATGTAAGTACTCGCGAATATACCATTATACATGCATGCTATTTGGACTATGTAATCCTAAAACATACTTCCAACACCATGCTCCTCCACGCCCCTGCCCTGCCCTGCCCTGCCCTGCCCTGCCTCGCCCTGCCCCTGTCCCGCCCCGCCCTGCCTCGCCTCTCAGCATGAAAGGAATACGTGGCGCTAATGTGATCGAACTACATGTAACTAAGATGAAAGGGATTTTGAACTATGAAAAGAAAAAAAAAATACATGTAAGGGTGAATGAAATTATGTGAAAAAGGTTTGGAATGTCTTTTTGTGGAATTTGTGTGTTAAGGTTTCGTATATTATTATTATTTTTTTATAACAGCAACAGTATAAATAATAATAATAATAATGATGATAATGAAAATAACAATGATAATGATGATAATAATAATAATAATAATAACAACAACAACAATTATTTTTCCATAAAACTCAACACACAAACACAAAATATTAACAAAGAAAATATACAAACCAGAAAAAAAGAAGAAAAATGAATTCAAACGAGTGAGAAAAAATTAAATGAGAGCTAGAGAGGATGTGCGTTAAGCTTTACAGAATAGCGACAAAGCTCTCTTTAAAACTCCTCTTTAAAGCGCTGAGTGTTGCGGGGCTCACTAGGTAAATGTGAGCTCAAGGTGTGTGCTGTATACCTCTCACTGTCCTAACCTAACCTAACAAAACCTAACCTAACCTAACCTAAACTAACCTAACCTAACCTAACCTAACCTAACCTAACCTAACCTAACCTAACCTAACCTAACCTAACCTAAACTTACCTAACCTAACCTAACCTAACCTAACCTAACCTAACCTAACCTAACCTAACCTAACCTAACCTAACCTTACCTAGATAGCGATTGAGTACTATGCTGTAGGGATTCAAAGTCTTCAATAAGTAATGTGTGAACAGTAAACAGCGATTATCTACATGTTGGTTGTAATGCGAAGTGACTTTAGATTATGTTTCTAGAGCTGTGGCTGTGGCTGTGGTGTTTCTATGTCTTCATTAACCTGCTAATGATTCTGTGAGGTGGTGGTGGTGGTGGTGGTGGTGGTGGCGGCGCCGTGTGGTAAGTAGGTGCATGAATTAACCTTGTTGTTGGTGGAGGAGTGTTTGGTGTCTGTCTTACGTGGGTGGGTGATAGGGTTGGGGGTGGGTGATAGGGTTGGGGTTGGGTGATAGGGTTGGGGGTGGGTGAAGGGGTTGGGGGTGGGTGGGTCCTCTCCTCCTCTCTATCCCCGCCATGTGCCCCTTTAAACTGCATTCAGTACACCTGAGTTGATTAATGGACAGGTAAACACAGCGCCGCGCAGCCTAACGAATCTGCTTACATACTAATACGCACACACCACCGCGGATAAACACACGCACACACTCACATAACTGTACACCCACACCAAACTCTCACTCTCTCTCTCTCTCTCTCTCTCTCTCTCTCTCTCTCTCTCTCTCTCTCTCTCTCTCTCTCTCTCTCTCTCTCTCTCTCTCTCTCTCTCTCTCTCTCTCTCTCTCTTTTTATATCTCTCTCATGTACCAAATACCCTCGTTGCACACACATCATATTTACACTTTGCAATATTTCAATCAAGGTTCCAGCGGCAATATATCAACTTGAATCCATCGTCCGTCACAATTCAATGTAATGGCGTTGGATACTCTTGTACAGAGGGTTGGAGAGTAAGTGGAAATCGCATCGACGCAGCTATCACGTTTATATGCAAATGTTGAGGCGTAAAGCGAGCATTCTATAAATATGAACGGAGATAAAAATTAGTCTTCATTGTTGCAATCCTCAATTTCTATCTCTTTTTATTATTTGTGTTTTGTTTTGTCAGTGAGTGGGGGAAAAAATTATTATTATATTGATTTTGATCTTCGAATTTTTTTAATAAATATCTGTAATCATCACTTTTCCTTTAATGAATAATATAAGAAGAATTTTTCGCCCTTAATTCAAATGAAAAAAACAACAACGTTTATGTAAATTCCACACAGATGAAAAATTTAGATTGGCAATTAGAAGGTAAATCTGGATGTTCAGGTAGGAGATGAATGACTATCTAATTAACCTGGAATGCTCTAAGTCTCTAAGGGTCAAACTAAGGGTCTAAGGGTGTTTACTGTACCTCTGATCCTGTTCTATTACCGTACAGTTCAAACAATACAAGGGACTGCCATTCAAGATAATCCTCTTGAAAACGGCTGAATGGTTGACACGCGCACCCACTACTGACTCTGTTACCGTTTAATAATAATACTTGTACGGCCTCGATCACCACTATCAATGCCGACTCTGCAATTGTTACCATCTAGATTGCCCTAACGCTTTCATTGCACCTACTACTACTACTACTACTACTACTACTACTACTACTACTACTACTACTACTACTACTACTACTACTACTTCTACTGCTGATGCTGCTGCTAATGGTGTGTTATGACTGTTGGTGCAGTGTACTAATACCACTAATGCAGATTTAATATTGCTACTACTGTCTGTTATGAAAATTATATTACTACTATTACTACTACTACTACAGCTGTATTACCACTATTGCTGCTACTCTTTTCATGATACTAATAATGATAATACTAATAAATAAGTTTACTACCACCACCACCACCATCACCGCCACCACCATCTGCTGCCTGCCAATAAAGGCGAAATGCCAACATCACTCCAGTAAGGAAGTGTGTTAAACGAACGAATGACCCATCACCACCATCACCACCACCACCACCACCACCACCACCACCACCATCATTATTACTACCACCACAACCAACATTACTACCACTACCACTACCATTACTTATCTTTCTATTACAATTACCATTACTATAAAAACCACTATCATATATACTCACCACACTTATTACCAATTATTACACTTATCACCACTACTAAACCCAGTCATACATCACCACCATCACCACCACAACCAAAAGGCATCACCACCACTAATATCCACCACTAACACCACAATTACAGAACACACTAATGCACCAACACCATTACAACCACCACACTCCATCACTTGACACAACACCACCACACCACTACCATCACCATCACTACCACCACCACACCATCACAAGACACACACTCCTGCTCAAACTTGACTTGTTGATACAGTAAGTTTCCTCCTCAACAAACCCCCAATTAACTGTGTTTCCCATTTTCTTCACTCCCTCCGTTTAGTCTCTCAGTCTTGCCTCTTCCACCATTTACTTCACCTCTCCTTCTCTCCTATTCTTCTATTTTTTTTTACTTTCTCTCTCTCATGATCCTTCCTCCTCCTCCTCCTCCTACTTTTCCTCATCTTTCTCCTTCCTCCTCCTCTTTCAGTCTCAATTGCTGACTTACGGAACATCCATTTGTATTTTTCCTTAAGACTGGTTGTGACGGATTTTTTTCTTCTCTCTCTCTCTCTCTCTCTCTCTCTCTCTCTCTCTCTCTCTCTCTCTCTCTCTCTCTCTCTCTCTCTCTCTCTCTCTTGCACACAGGCGTAAATGGAGATAAAAATGAAAAAACAAGGCAACAGCCAGGAAAAGCAAGGCAAACACACACAGAATAGAGGAAAAAACAGGAAAAAAGAGAGGAAATTTACCCTTTTTTCTCCCCTCGCAACTGGAACAAATGCTTGGAGACTTAAAACAAATCTTCTCACTGATATCCCTTCATCATGACTGTGTTTCCTTACCCTTCTGCAATCATCTTTTCATTATTCTACCCTCTCTTCATTCCTTCCACCTCTTTATCTCTCTCTTTATTTCTCTCTCTCTCTCTCTCTCTCTCTCTCTCTCTCTCTCTCTCTCTCTCTCTCTCTCTCTCTCTCTCTCGTTGTCCCTGTGATCACCAAACGCTGTGTACCTAATAAGTTTTACCTGTTTTGAGAGAGAGAGAGAGAGAGAGAGAGAGAGAGAGAGAGAGAGAGAGAGAGAGAGAGAGAGAGAGAGAGAGAGAGAGAGAGAGAGAGAGAGTGGGATTGACAGGAACATATGCCAGAAGTGGAATAATAGAGGTATTTCAGATTGGGAGGGAGGAGGGAGGGAGTGAGGGGGAGAGAAGGGGAAAAAAGATATAAGGGAAAGAGGAGGGAAGGGAGGGAGCCTGTTGAGGGGAGGATGGGGAGGGGGAGAGATAGAGAGAAGAACTATAAGGGGAATGGGGAGGGGAGAGGTTTGTGTGAGGGGAAAGAGTGAGGGGAGAGAGTGAGGGGAGAACAGTGGCAGCGAGGGGAGAGTAAGGGGATTTAGTGAGGGGAAGTGATGGCCCGATAATAACAGTTCGGTCAGCCATCATGATCCATCTCGTATTGGGGACATGTGTGTTAATTTCTCTCTCTCTCTCTCTCTCTCTCTCTCTCTCTCTCTCTCTCTCTCTCTCTCTCTCTCTCTCTCTCTCTCTCTCTCACGCTGTCTTATCCTAGTTTTCTTTAATCTTTCCATCTCCTCTTTCTATTTTCCTCTAGAAGCACAATTCAAGGCAGGAAAAATATAGAAATTTCGTCAGATTTGTGTCGCTGCGATGGAGAAATATTATAAGATGAACGTTTTTGGCGCGAGGAAAGATCATTTTGGTCCTTAAGGCGAGTTGATATTTCTCCCTTTTTAGAAATGTGAAGGTTGTTATAAGAGGAGGAAGAACATGAGATAGAATGGAGAGAAAATATATAAGGTGTTGTAAAATGGAAAAGAGAAAAGTGTGAAGTAAAAATATGAGGGGAATGTTCTTTTCTTAACTCAATTTTCACGGTTTTTCTCGGTTATTGCAACACATTTTTTAAACAATACGGATCATAAGTTATTAAGAAAAGATGTAAAGGAAAGGTACAGTATAATTTTATCCACGGTTGGTACGTGAGGACTAACCTAACCTAACCTAACTTAACCTAACCTAACCTAACCTATAAGCATACATCTTATTCACCACCAACAATTAAAAAAAAACCACATCATTAAAAACAACAACTACAACAACAAAAACAAAAGCAACACTCACCTTCCTCCAGCAGCCTCTGTTCACCTGTTCACCTGGACGACGTAATCAGGTACACGCGCCCCACAGGTGAGAAACGTTCATCCTTTGTTAAATATGATGTCATTTGCAGAGCGGCGAGAGAACCGGTATTTCAGGAGCTGCGGGAAACGTCATAAAAATGTCTCGTAAAGATTAGGTCCAGAGAGAGAGAAAGAGAAAGAAAGACAAAAGAAAAAAGTAAAAAATAAGTAAAACACATTTGACTGGTTGTGGTGGTATTTGTTTCAAGTGTGTGTGTGTGTGTGTGTGTGTGTGTGTGTGTGTGTGTGTGTGTGTGTGTGTGTGTGTGTGTGTGTGTGTGTGTGTGTGTGTGTGTGTGTGCGTGTGTGTGTGTGTGTGATTTCCTGACACATTCCCCCCAAAACAACCTTCATTCCTCCCTTACATACACAAAATACAAATCAAACACACACACACACACACACACACACACACACACACACACACACACACACACACACACACACACACACACACACACACTTAACACACAAAACATTACATCCCACACGCTAGCATATCCCTGAGTCTCTTATCCAAAACATTCCTGGAAGCTTGAAAATCCCTTACTTCAACCTGTCTCACATTCGAATCTCCACGAAAACAAGAGAGCAAGTAAAGAGAGTGAGAGTGAGAGAGTGAGTGAGTGAGTGGGCAAGCAAGCGACTTTCACATCCTATCCTCAACCAGCCTCAAGAGTGAAAATGAAGAACAAAGAGTCTTAATTCGTAAGGATGAGAGAATGGGGCTCAAGCTCACGGGGGCAGGATTCAAGGAAGCAATTATATTCGTCCAGCGCTTCCAGACACGCCTTCAAAGAGACAAAGGACGAGGTTTTCCAAGAAGGGTAAGTTTGAGGGGATGTTTGAAGGGACGCTCAGATGCCTTCAGTCGTGTGTGTTATCGCGTTTCTGGCTATTAGTTTCAGTTTATTTGTCTGTTCTCTCTCTCTCTCTCTCTCTCTCTCTCTCTCTCTCTCTCTCTCTCTCTCTCTCTCTCTCTCTCTCTCTCTCTCTCTCTCTCTCTCTCGTTGTTGATGATTGCTTTTTTAGTTTTCTCCAGAGTTTGGTCTTAAAATATGTGTGTGTGTGTGTGTGTGTGTGTGTGTGTGTGTGTGTGTGTGTGTGTGTGTGTGTGTGTGTGTGTGTGTGTTGTGTGTGCTTTCATATTACTGAAACTATCTGGAAAGGAAAGCAGAGCAAATCACTATTAAGTGTAAGCAAACTTGTGCGCTCTGGCTGATTAATCCCGTCAACTTTGCAGCTTGATTACACGGGAACTGAGGAGAAGAAAAATGTAAACACTATGCAAGCAAGGAGATGCAAGAAAAGCTACTACTTCTATTACTACAGCTACCTAACCTAACCTAACCTAACCTAACCTAACCTAACCTAACCTAACCTACCACTATTCTATTACTACTACTACTACTACTACAACTGCTACTACTTATAACCCTTGCGTTCTCTCCAATACAAAAACTTTCCCGCTTTACTTAAGAAACATTGCATCCCTTTAAGAAAGTGAACGCGTTATGCCACATTACACTCTTAAAATCCTCTTAACCTCCCACCTTTCTTCTGTTATCCTTTTTATTTCCATTCTTCCTACTCTTTCCTCTCCTTCTTTACTCTAAACACCTTTCTTTCCCTTACTCTCTTCTCTCCCTCTTTCCATCGCCCGTCACTACATCCTCCACTCTTCTCCTCCTCTTCCTCCTCCTCTTCCTTTTCTTCCTCTTCCCTGCACCCCATCACGGAACATGCTGGCGTTAATGTGGTGCTGCTGAGAAGGACAATCACCTCTCTGCACATAACCCTCCTTCCCTCCAACCCTGTCTCTCCCTGTCGTCTGTCTCTCTTTCCCTGTCTCTTTCTCTCCCTCTCCCTCTCCTTCTCTCTCTCCTTCTCTCCCTTTGAAAGCCGCTAATGACCTTTTGATCCGCGTCGTAGTCTAACACAGTACATCCAACACACTCCCGTTTCTCCTCCAAGCGTTTAAAAGAAATCTGTATTTATTCTCACCCTTTCGTCGCCCTCCCACCTGCCCTAATTACCCAGGTGTGGTGTGGGCAGGGCGTGGGGAGGGCGTGGGGAGGGCGTGGCGGTGTGAGGCTGCAGCTTGGTGTTATAAGAGGTTAAAGAGGAGGTATTTTGTGTAGATAAATGGTGTCTAAAGAGGGTTACTGCCACTCCAGGAAGGATACGTCTTAGTTCACAGTCCTATTTACTACTTGGAGTCAGGATATCCTCCGCTCCTTCGTTAGTACTTAGCATCTTACCACCACCACCACCACCACCACCACCACCACTATTATTATTATTATTATTGTTATTATTATGCCTGTTATGAGACGCCACGTATCTAACCAAGCTATGAATGAAAGTTAAGGGTAATCACGGGGCAACTTTCATTAATTAAGGGCGAGAGAGTGAGAGTGAGAGTGAAAGTGAGAGAGTGAGAGTGAGAGTGTGATCGATACACGTCTTAAGTCTCTCCTTTGAACTTGGTAAAGGGAAATGAAGGAAGGAAAGCAATCAGTCAAGTTCAGATGGGAAATTATTAATATTCACCTTTTCCAAGATCTAAGTAGAAGAGGAAAAAATGACCTTGAGTTTGTAGTGTGTGTCTGATGAAGGCTTGGCAGGAGGAGGAGGAGGATGAGGAGGAGGAGGAGGAGGAGGAGGAGGAGGAGGAGGAGGAGGAGAATGACGAGGACGAGGACAAGAGAAGTAAAAGAGAAAGAGGAGTTGCAGGAGGTAAAAATTATGCATGTAGATGAGAGAGAGAGAGAGAGAGAGAGAGAGAGAGAGAGAGAGAGAGAGAGAGAGAGAGAGAGAGAGAGAGAGAGAGAGAGAGAGAGAGAGAGAGAGAGAGAGAGATTATGTGTGTCTACGGTACAAAGAGAATTAAAAAAAACAATAAACTTGAAGTGTGATGTGTGTGTGTGTGTGTGTGTGTGTGTGTGTGTGTGTGTGTGTGTGTGTGTGTGTGTGTGTGTGTGTGTGTGTGTGTGTGTGTGGTGTGTATATGCACTTAAGCGCTTTAAAAGGGGATTGTGGAAAGAGTGAGTGCGAGAGGAGAGAGAGAGAGAGAGAGAGAGAGAGAAAGAGAGAGAAAAAGAGAGAGAGAGAGAAAAAGAGAGAGAGAGAGAGAGGAGTGGGTACGTGCAAAAGTGTATCGTCATAGGAACATGAAAATGAGTGTGTGATGAGAGAATGAGAAAATGAGAGAATGAGAGAATGAGAGAATGAGGGAAAAAATCGAGAAATGGTGAGAGAAAAGATAATTCACACCAGACACTTATTACACCAGCGAACGAGGAGGAGGAGGAGGAGGAGGAGGAGGAGGAGGAGGAGGAGGAGGAGGAGGAGGAAGAGGAGGAGGAGGAGGAGAAGGAGCACGAGGACCAATACAATTCCTTACCTGAATATATTTATTTTTATTACAGTACTATATCTTATCTTTTTATTCTTCCTCTTCTTCCTCTTCTTCCTTTATGATCTAAGAAACTCTCCTTTGTTATAAATTATCTCTCTTTATCTCTCTCTCTCTCTTTATCTGTTTCTCTCTTATCTACTTACTATCCCATGTCTCTTTATCTCTCTCTTTCTTTTTCTGTTCAATTTTCCCCAAAACATGACCCAAATATTAGGTTTAAATTCCTTATACAATTCAGGTAAGTAGTATCTTTTTCCTCCACGCAGTAATTCTTTAATAAATTCTCTTCTACATATAACATTGAATTCCAAGTTGCTTCTCTCCACCCTTCTCTCTTTCTCTATATTTCTCTATCTTTTATCTTTGTTTCTCATATTCTGTCTTTAAATTCTACTCTTCCCCCATTCATTCGTTTTGTTTCTTTATTTGCTTTCATCCACTTTCTCTACTCGCTATTCTATGCTCTTTATTCCTCTTTTATCTCCCTTGGAATCATATACTTCATTTGTCTCTCTATCTCTTTTCTTTTTTACTCTCTCTCTTCTCCTTTCTTTCAGCAATATATTTCTTTAACTCCTTCTCTTCCTCATCATTATTATCATCATCTTCATTCTTCCTTTATTTATTTATTTTTGTTGTATTTTGGGGTTTTGTAAAAGAGAAAAAAAACTTTAAACTCTACTCTATTTATATGAATGTTAATTATATATGGTTTTTGTTTTTCCAAGTCATCTTTCACTTATTAATTTATCCATCTATTTATCTATTTATCTATCTATCTATAGGTATCACTCAATCTAGCTTTTCGTCTCTTAACCTTTTTCTCTCTCTCTCCTCTATCTCTCTATCTCTCTAACTCTAGGATTCTATCTATGTTTGTTAAGTGAGGAAAGTGAATCGGAAAGCAACGGGATTGGATTCAAACCCCAATCTCTCTAACTCGTTCATTGGGTGGTATACATACAGACAAACAAACACACACACACACGCACACACACGCACACACACACTGTATATGTATTCTTTTAATGCAGTTTTTTCAAGATTAATTATTTGTTATTTCCTTAACTTTTTTTTTGTATAATTTTTCTATTCATATGTATTTTTTTTCCACCAAATTATTCTGTTTAAGTTTCTCTTTTATCTAAACTTCAATTTATTTTACGTATTTTCCACCAAACGTTAATTTTCCTACACAATTTCCTCAACCAAACCTTATTTTTTCTAATCTACTCATATGTACATTTCTACCACTAAGTTTTCTTATCTACATATATATTCCCCGGCAGACATCCTTCTCTGTGTTATGTCTTACCCACAAAGTATCCTATCGTACCACATTTTCCACCAAACCTTCCTTTTTTCGCCATAACTTTTCCTTCCTCACGCCACACAAACAGGATGGGTGATACTTTTCCCCTCTGTCCCCCGCCCTTGGATGACGGGCCGGTCTTGAGACATCCTCCCACCTTCATCTTGCCCAATTACCTCGCTAAACTTCATATTTTTCCACAGTATCCCTTCCTCTTTTTCCCCTTGAGGAGCCAACAAGCCTCGTATGTTGTGCTCACTCATCCTTCCATCAAACCGCAACAAAATCCTTCGTTCACGACCTCCTCCTTCGATCCTTCTCCTCCTCCTCCTTTGGAATCGAACTTTTTCAACCTCAAAATCTCCTTCTCCGCCCCGTTTTCTTTCGCTCGTGGCCGCAAAGGGAAGACACGGAGACAGGGAGGAGGAGATGGGGGAATTCTCTCACGTGATTGGCTGAGGGAACCTTGTCCATCGGTTATGATTGGCGGAACTAATGAGTTTGTCTTTACCTTACGTTCCCTCCTCCTCCTACATACACGCGAGCTTTGGACCCTCAGGAGAAGGCGAGAGAGAGAAGTAAGAAAAAAGGAAAAACATTCATTTTAAAAAGTACCGCCTCGTTCACTCGTGTTTTTAAGCGTGAAAGTTGAGCGTGAAAAGGCACCCTAAATGTCACGGCTGATTGGATGTCCTTCGGCGCATCTTCGTGGTGACAGCAGGAGCCCTACGCCCCCTCATATTAACAGGTGCCCCCTCTACCTCCCCCCTACACTGCCCCTACCTCCCCTTCAGCGTCTGTAGTCCTCCTCCTCCTCCTCCTCCTCCTCTTCTAGCCGTCTTCCAAGAAACACTCTGGTTCTTGTTATTGTACCCAGTCCGACGTTGTTCCGGCACTTTTTCCTTCTCTCTCTCTCTCTCTCTCTCTCTCTCTCTCTCTCTCTCTCTCTCTCTCTCTCTCTCTCTCTCTCTCTCTCTCTCTCTCTCTTATCAGGACGTATTCCTTCTTTTGTTGATGTGAGACGTCGAGGAGGAGGGAATCGAATACACGGAGGAGGAGGAGGAGGAGGAGGAGGAGGAGGAGGAGGAGGAGGAGGAGGAGGAGGAGGAGTTATTGTCTTCCACACACGTCATGCAAACAGTGACCTTTGAAGGTATAAAATTTCACGCCACACACACACACACACACACACACACACACACACACACACACACACACACACACACACACAGACAGAAAGAGAAAGAGAAAGAGAGAGAGAGTTACATATACAAGTTAACCTATTCTACATCCCGGATATAGATTCTGGGAAGGGAAGGAAAGGAAAATTATGATACAGATGTTGTGTTTCTCGCCCTGCCACTTCTGTTTTGGGCGTATCCGTGGGTGTAGACGTGAGGGGAGGAGGGCGTTTAGCAATGAGGGGAAGAGGGTGTGTGTCTGACTGTTGAGGGGGAGAGGGTGTGTGTCTGACTGTTGAGGGGAAGAGGGTGTGTGTCTGGCTGTTGAGGGGAGGTGTGTGAGGCGAGGGGAAGGCTGTTCTCTCGGTGCCAAAGATAATTAAAGTGCCTTGCAGATGCTTCTCCGCAGACTGGCACCAACTTTCTCTCTCTCTGTCTGTCTATCTATCTCTCTCTCTCTCTCAGAAGTAGGAATTGTTGTGGTGATAATAGTAGTAGTAGTAGTAGTTGTAGTAGTAGTAGTAGTAGTAGTAGCTAAATGTAAAGTATAGGGAATAATTTGGATAAGAATAAAAGCAGATAAAGAAGAAGAAATAGGAGAAGAGAGAAAAAAAACTAAGAAAAAACTAAACACAAACTGAAAATATACAAAAAGAGAGAATGAAAAACAAAAACAAACATAAACCAACATACAATTACCCATAATACTGACCCAATCAACTTCACTATTTCTTTTCATCGCTCACTCCCGCTCCATGCATCACTAGGAATGTAAACACTCCTCCCTTCCCTTATTGCGTCACCACCAGCGATCAGGTAATGGAAGTAAACAAAACACAACCCACTTTGGCAGCCTCTGGAAATATTATTAATGCTCTTTGCGTCCTCATCGGTGTAAATATGGCGTTAATAATTCATTTTTTCATATATATAAGAGAGAGAGAGAGAGTGAGTATTTTTGTGTGTGTGTGTGTGTGTGTGTGTGTGTGTGTGTGTGTGTGTGTGTGTGTGTGTGTGTGTGTGTGTGTGTGTGTGTGCGTCATTACTCCTCTATCATCTTCACTTCTTATCTTTTATCACCTCGCTTTCCCCTCCAGCGTTCACCCTTCACCTTTCCTTAACGTTCCTGCCTCTCCTCCTCCTCCTCCTCCTCCTCCTCCTCCTCCTCCTCCTCTTCCTCCTCTTCTTCCTTCAGGCCTTCTCCTCCTACTGCTTTAGGCGTATCTCTCCCCCCCCTCCTCCTCCTCCTGTTCCTCGTCATTCTTTCTTTCTCTCTCTCTCTCTCTCTCTCTCTCTCTCTCTCTCTCTCTCTCTCTCTCTCTCTCTCTCTCTCTCTCTCTCTCTCTCTCTCTCTCTCTCTCTCTCTCTCTCTCTCATATGAAGGTCAAGTAGATAGATAAATGAATGGCGTTTATGAGGCATTAAACAAAACAATCTTTATCTCCATTCAAACATTATAGAAAGATCAGAAGCTATTTAGATCCTCAGTGTGTGCGTCTGTCAGTGAGGTGTTTATTAATTCTTTCTGAGTTAGTCGTCTGGTAAAGGAAGCAACTCGGTCACTCTCTGGCCTTTCCTTCCTAACGTGGGTTTTCTGAAGGCTTGGGAATATCATGTCAAGGTCTTTACCGTGGTTTCCCAAGGGCGGATCTGATCTGGTTACGATTGAAGTCTTTTTGTATTCTGATGAAGTGGCTGTACACTGACGCATGTATTTTTATTTATTGTTTTGTCTAGGTCTTTTATATGACTTCACTGATTGGTTGAGTCTCGCTTCGCTTTGTCAATGTTGTGTAATGTTGTTAGTTTTAAAAAGGTTAATTGGAGGTAAAAAAAAAACTGATGTATCTAAACCTACTGACAAGGTTATCATATTCTTGCATAGTTGTTGTCAAAATTTCTGGACGTGATTGATAAAAGATAAAATGTAACTGACGAGATATTTCATTGTGTAATACTCTCTCTCTCTCTCTCTCTCTCTCTCTCTCTCTCTCTCTCTCTCTCTCTCTCTCTCTCTCTCTCTCTCTCTCTCTCTCTCTCTCTCTCTCTCACTATGGTTCGCTAGACTCCTGACTTCGTAGAGACAACTTTAATGGGATCGAAGCTGGTACAAAGTTGCTCGGTTTTCTGAGAGATGCCTCGGATCCCCTAATTGTTGGAGGGACGGGTGGATGAGGCAGGTGGATGAGGCAGGTAGATGAGGCAGGTGGATGAGGCAGGTAGAGAAGGGTGGTGGAGGATGAGACAGATAGTGGTAGTAAGCTAGGGGTGAAGGAGGCAGGTGGAAGAGGCAGGTGGATTAGGTAAGTGGAAGAGGAAGAAGGTAGAGGAAACAGGTAATGGTATTTATCATTAACATCAAATTCGTCTTTTAAATCAAGTGGAAGATAAACTATTCCACATCAAATAAAAAAAACAAATAAAAAAAACCGGGAGGAAGAGAGGAGGGTCGGAAAGAGAGAGATGAGAAAAAAACTGTATATAAAACGCACCGTGAAACAATTACACTTAGTTTATCAAATTAATTTTCTGGGCCGTGGGAAGAGAGAATTGTTGGTGGTGAGGGTAAGGGATGAGAGGAAGAAGGAAGGATGCAGGAAAGAGAGACGGTTAAGAGATGAAAGTTAGATGGAGAGTGATAATTAGGGAGAGAGAGGAGAAAGAAGATAGCGAGATATACACAAAAAACAACAAGAGAGAAATAAAAGTGAAGAGACATCAAAGAAAAAAAAACTAGGGTGAGAAAAGAGAAGAGAAGGAGGAGAGGGATAAGATGCGAGGCGAGAGGAGTGAAGTGAAGTGGAGTGGGAGGGAGTAGGGAGTGAGGGGAGGATGCAATTAGGTTAGTGAGGCTAATTGATTACAGCCGCAGGTGGGTGGGTTTACTTGAAGGTGCGACGGTAGCGGTGGCGGCGTCAGTAGGTGGAAAGCAGTTGTGGAAAGATGAAAAGCACAAGTGTATATGATGACTGAAGGATGTGGCGCGGAAAGAAAATTACAGGTGTGTTAAGCCTGCAGGTGTAGAATGTGTGTTAAGTGAATAGTGTGCACGTGTCGGGTGAGTGATTCTTAAAGTGACAGGTATGGAATTAAAATCAAAATCATGAATGTAGAAATCTTGCTGCAGGTGTGAGAGGGAAAAATATTGATAGGCTCAGATAATTTCAGGTATGTAGTCATCGTCATCGTCATCACAGGGTGTAAAATGGATGTAAAAATGGTTGTTTATAGAGGTGATGAATATATACAAAACTGTTATGCAGATGTGAAATTGCTGCTGCAGATGTGGGGTCGAGGGTACTATTATGGAATTCATGCATAGAAACTAGTGTATTGCATGATTGTTACCCCCCAACCCTCCCCCTCTCTCCCTCCCTCCCTCCCTCCATCCATTCCCATCCTCCCATCCTCCTACCCTCTCTCTCTCCCCCTCGACAAGAGCAGAATAACTTGCTATGCTATTCAAATATATTATCACTTTCCCTCTCTCTCGCTCCCTCCCTCTAGCTATTTCTCTCCCTTCCTGTCCAGCCTCCCTTCTGTTTCTCTCCCTATTTCGCTCTGTCTGCACAATCTGTCTACCTCCTTTCTCCTTTTCCTTTCCTCTCCCTCTCCCTCTCCCTACTCTTAGAAGGTCACAGAGTACAATATATACAAATGCATTATTAAAATATATATGCTTGATATTATTATTATCACTGTTATTATTGTTGTTATTGTTATTATTATTATTATTATTATTATTACTATTATTGTTACTATTATTATTATTGTTATTATCATCATTATTATTATTGCATGCAGCATTTTACTTTTTTTTATTTTCTCTCTCTCTCTCTCTCTCTCTCTCTCTCTCTCTCCTCTCTCTCTCTCTCTCTCTCTCTCTCTCTCTCTCTCGTTATTTATATGAATGGGGAGAAATAACATCACCAGCTGTCTTTTTATTTTCGTTCAAGCTTTGTAATGCAAGTGGTTATTATTGTTCTCAAACCATTTTTTTTGTTTTAATTTGCTATTATTTTTTTTCAAGCCTGGCATCATAATTTCATATTCAACGGGGGAAAAAAAAGAGAGAAAAATACATATATATGCATAGCGTTCATAATACTTTTACTAATTTCCTGCAAATGACACTAACACACACACCTGTAACTTATTATTATTATTTTTTTTTTTCCTGGTTTTTTTTTTATATATATATTTTTTTTCCCTCCCGTGAGTTATAGTTGGCAGTCGGTTTCAACATTTATACATTTATTATACACGGGGAAGAAAAGGTAGGAAGGAAGGTAGGTAGGTAGGTAGGTAGGTAGTCCCCCAGCGGAAATGTATGAATAAGTAATGTTTTTTTTAAAAGTATAATCGATAAATGTGCCTTAACTTCTTTACTTCTTTACTTCCTTAGTCGTCCTCGCTTTCATCCACCTCAATACCGTATGAAAGAAACGCGATGATGAAAGAAGGAAATAAAATGCGATGAATATTTTCGATAACACACATATACATAAAAAAACCACTACAGAATAAATGGAAGAAAAATGTTTATCCACACTCTCTCTCTCCCTCTCTCCCTCTCTCCCTCTCTCTCTCTCTCTCTCTCTCTCTCTCTCTCTCTCTCTCTCTTTAAGCATCATAGACACAGGCGTTTTGCCGAGTCTATGATGAGGAGAAACCCGCTTAACATAATTCACTCATTCCATTCCCTCATTCCAACCACACACACACACACACACACACACACACACACACACACACACACACACACACACACACACACACACACACTCACACAGACATACTAAAGGCTAAAGGTGGGTTGCCATACGCCAGGTAAAGCTGTGACGCTGTGCTCACCTCTGTTTCCTTCTGTACCCTTCTCAGTTTACCGATCCATTTCAATCTTTTTTCGTTTTTCTTCTTCTTCATCTTACTAGTTCTTTCTTTTGATCCTTCTTTCTCTTTATAATTTTTCTTAATCAATTTTTTCCTTCCCCTTTCTTCTTTCCTTCCTTTTCTACTCTTCTTTCCCTTCCATTCTTCCTTCCTCCTTACCCTCCTAATATCCCTCATTCTTCACCCACTCCTCCCTTTCTATCTCTTAACTTTCTACTCCTTCACCCTCTTTCATCATCCTATCCTTGCTCCCTTTCACTTTCCATTTTCCTTTCCCTTCTCTTTGATCTTCCTTCGCTACCTACACTTTTATATTTGTGATTGATGCTCTGCTCTCAAGACGCCCACACCACACGCCCACACCACAGTACACGTCACTACAGCTGCCTTCTACAGGTGCTTGTATACTCACTTTTAAGAAGATGTAGAGACGACTTGGCTGGCTGAGTGTGACGGGCGAATCTTGGAAGTCGTACCCTGGTAGATGTTTATTTCAGAAGTCTAGTCAGCGTTGGTTTTGAATTCACGAACTGGAAAATAATAATAATATTAATAATGGATTTGTTAATGTTGAAGATAGATAAATAATGTAACTTGATCACGACTTTAAAAAAAACTAGATAGATAAACGGAAAAAATACATAGATAAATAAATCATAATGTTGTTGAATATATTGCTATTCCTCTTAGAGTTAAGTTACTGTGTGTTTATTCTACAAACGAGAGAAGATGAAAAGGACACGAGGCAACCCCCCAACACCCCTCCACACACACACACACACACACACACACACACACACACACACACACACACAAATCCCTCACCCGTAAACCTTCCCAACCACACACACACACACACACACACACACACACACACACACGAGACAACACACACACTTACAATAACACATCCACTGCCTCTGCTCTACTCTTAAAGGTGGAAACACTTCACACATTCCATCACCAATTCATCAAATATTCACATTCTAAACGAGAGAGAGAGAGAGAGAGAGAGAGAGAGAGAGAGAGAGAGAGAGAGAGAGAGAGAGAGAGAGAGAGAGAGAGAGAGAGAGTCATATTTACCTTCATGTTCTCTAGCCTTATAGCGTGAGTATGGCGCCTCATTAACATGACACATTTTTTACGAATAATAGTGACGATACACCATCAGTTTTTACGATGCACATCACGCTCTCTCATATGCAGCAGCCACGGCACTGATACCGGGGAAATGAGGACCGTCACGCCTCATAAGGATTAATATACAGTATAAGTGTTTTTTTCCTGTGATCTTTACCTCATCTGGTTATGGAATTTTTGTGTAATCATCATTATTTCATTTTATTTATTTATTTATTTATTTTTTTTTTTTTTTTTTTTGACACCGAAGTTTCAGGTAAATTGATAAAGTAAGGAAGGTTCCGTGACATATTTGAGAGATGTGTGTGTTGTGTGTATGTATGTTAAATGTATGCATGTATGTGTGCGTGTAATGTAATGTATAATGTATGTATGTATGTATGTAATGTAATGTATAATGTATGTATGTATGTATTTTTGGATAGTCATGATTAAGATTACTAGAAGTGTAACAAGTTTTAAGAATTTATATATTATACGTGGTTTTTGTTCTATATCTTTTCTCTGATTTTTGTCCTTTTTTTCTCAACATTTTCTTTCTATAACTAAACCTTAACTTCCCAAATAATAGTCCTGATGAAAAAAAACATAAACACATCACAACTATTTCCCATTTTCCCTACACACAACATTTCTTTCTATAATAATTCCTATCCTTCTCTAACATCAAAACTCATAAAGAAAAACATACATATATACAATAATAACTCTAAGTCATAAGCATTACCGTATGTATCCAATCTTCTTCAGTCTCTCCTCTACGTGGCTTTGACATTACTTACACTCTAATCACATTACTCCCTTCAACAATACCAGATAGGAAAAAAACGACTTTCCATCACATATAACAAAGGCGAATATACCAAGTTAATACACCAAGTTAATTCCACCTTCCCCTGTATATATAGAAGGCAAATAAGAGAGAATTTCCCTTCAGAATAAGATAACCCAGGGCTCTTAGACAGCTCAAGGGCCCAGCATCAGTTCATAAAGGTGAATTTACATAATATTTTCCAAGCTAACCTTCGCGTAGCCATAACAAGAACAGCCTGAAGGAGGAGGTACTTCAAGATGCCTCAAGGACACACCACCTGCCGCTCTTAAAGCTGAAGCCAAATCTGGAGAAGTGGAGAGAGAAATGAAGGAAGAGAAGGAGAAGGAACTACTCTTTCCACCATCTCGTTATTCCACTACTACCACCACCACCTGTGCCTCCTTCTCCTCCTCCTCCTCTCTCCTCCTCCTCCTCCTCCTCCTCCTCCTCCTCCTCCTCCTCCTCCAACCACCTTCTGATGCCACAAGTTAACTAACCGTCACTCTCGGGACTTCCATTATTCCTCCTCCCCTCCTCCTCCCCCTTCCTCCTCCTCCTCCTCTCCTCCTCCTCCTCCTCCTTCTTCTCCTCCTCTTCCTCCTCCTCCCCTTCCTCCTCTTTCTCTTCCTTCTCCTCCTCCTCCTTGGTTCTTTTCTGGCCAGCTTCAACATGACCGAAGGGTGAATGAGTAGGAAGAGCCTGCTACTGTATTATCCTTTCTCTAATCTAGTAGTAGTAGGAGGAGGAGGAGGAGGAAGAGGAGATAGTAGTAATTGTTATTATTATTGCTGTTGTAGTTGTAGCAGCAGTAATAGAACAACAACTACTACTACTACTACTACTACTACTACTACTACTACTACTACTACTACTACTACTACTACTACTACCACTACTACTACTACTGAAAATAATAGAAATAATAGTAATAATAATAATGGTAGTATTAATAATAATATTCTGTATAAACATCACATCTGTATATTTTATAACTTTCCATACGGCAACACACAACAAAACAAAACATAAAAACACGACTGATAACATTCATAAAATAATAACAAAAATAATAACAACATAACTAGAAAAGCAGCATCACCACAACACCATAAACACAACACCATAAACACAACACCATACTCCTTTATCACAACTATTAACAACTAAATTATTACTACAACCACTGCACACACTACTATCTTTCTAACTATTTTCATTACTACAACCACCACCACCACCACCACCACCACCTTCACCACCACCACCATCACTACCACCACCACCACCACCACCACCACCACCACCACCACCACTACCACCATTCTAAAAGCATTGTCAACGAAGCCTCTTCCTCCTCTCACACACACACACACACACACACACACACACACACACACACACACACACATACACACACAACTCTTGCATCACAATCCTCACTCACGTCGTGTGTGCATGTGTGTGTGTGTGTGTGTGTGTGTGTGTAAGTATCTTTGGTACGTAAGCTTGATGGCATTGTCGAGAGAGAGAGAGAGAGAGAGAGAGAGAGAGAGAGAGAGAGAGAGAGAGAGAGAGAGAGAGAGAGAGAGAGAGAGAGAGAGAGAGAGAGAGAGAGAGAGAGAGATAATAGGGTTGGACATCTGTGGTGATAAGATCTGCGATACTCTCTCTTCGTCACATTTCCTCACCAGCCATCTTATTATCTTGTTTCCTCGTCCATCCTCTCACCTTACACATATTTTTTTCCCTTCTATATATTTTTTTTCCCTCTGTGGTTCCTGTCTATTGTATTTTCCCCTGACGTAATATTCTTCTTATCATATATAGTATTTGGGGTCAGTTTTGGGTCCTTTCTCGTGTGTGTGTGTGTGTGTGTGTGTGTGTGTGTGTGTGTGTGTGTGAATCCCATCCTAATTATGTCACGATAAATGTCTTTCTTTACTCTATTAATGGCTTGGCTTATAAAACTTTTCCATTTCCAGACATAAATAATTTTCTTTTCACTCTTTCACTCGCTTTCTCTTTCTCTCATATACCTCTTCCTTCTTTTTTGTCCATCCATCTGACCATTTATCTTCTCTCGTAACTCTTCTCATGTTGTCCCTCCTCCTCCTCCTCCTCCTCCTCCTCCTCCTCCTCCTCCTCCTCCTCCTCCTCCTCCTCCTCCTCCTCCTCCTCCTCCTCCTGGCACAACACAGGCAGCAAAGCGCTTTAGTAGAAGTTTCACGGAAATGCAGATGCGAAGGTAACTTGTTAGAAGGTGCGGACACCGAGGAAATTTGGGGGGAAAGCGGCGTACCCTTAGGGAGGCCAAGGGAACGAAGGTGTCAGGAAGAATATAACAACTGTGTGTGTGTGTGTGTGTGTGTGTGTGTGTGTGTGTGTGTGTGTGTGTGTGTGTGTGTGTGTGTGTGTGTGTGTGTGTGTGTGTGTGTTACTGTAGTTTTTCGTGCGCCTTTAGAGTATGAAGCGCAAAAGGAAAGATTGTAAAAGAGAGTGAGTGCGAGAGTGAGATAGAAAAGAGAGAGACATTGCACTTCTAAGCTGAGCGAGGTCACTTTCTCTTAATCTCTCTCTCTCTCTCTCGGGGCGTTCCTCTCTGCACTGCCAACTTCAATGCTCTCAAAGGGTCACTCCATCACGCTTAACTCCTGACCTTCTCTCATCTGTAAGCGTGCACCAGACGCTCTTTTAACGCCTTGTGTAACTAAGTCTTAAATATTCTCCCCTGGCGACGAGACAAAAAATAACCACCTCAAAATTAAACTAATATTCCTCAACTGTCCTGTACTGTTATTATATATACTTCCACATATATAAAGGTAAAATAATAATACAAGAGTTATGTTATAGAGAATGAAATATAGAAAGAAGAGAGAGATTAAAGACAGTATTTCAATTTTTTCTTCCCCTGTTTAAAACCTCTATTAATAGCTGCTCTTCCCTATAAGTACATCTTCCTCACTAATTTCAGCAAAGATTAAAACCGGTCACAGCTGCCCACGAACTGATGTCAACTCATATGGATTACAGAGTACATGCATCCCCCAAATAATCCTACCTTCTGAGTGTGTATTCTTAGGGATTACTGTTAATACACACAGATTATTGCCCTTTTATAATGTCAAGTCCCTAATTCGCTTTCGTCTTTTCACATTGTATTTATTGTAAAGAATAGTGTGTTATTTTGTGTATTGAAATTCGTGTTATTTCTGTGTGTGTATTTCTATTTATTTAGTTATTTGTTATTAAGTTATAAAATTGATAGTCACAGATTTGCTCGTTTGTGTCAATTGATTGATATTAATATTATTTTCCATTTGATTTTCTCTCTCTCTCTCTCTCTCTCTCTCTCTCTCTCTCTCTCTCTCTCTCTCTCTCTCTCTCTCTCTCTCTCTCTCTCTCTCTCTCTCTCTCTCTCACCCTCTTGCTCTACAAATAGCTAACTGCGTCAAATAAAACTTTTTCAAACACAAAAAGTATACACACACGTGGCTCTCATAGCAATAATGGGTTTTCACAATTACTTTCCATGTTTAAAATTCTCGTCAGTTTTCATGTAATATATAAAATCTATATAACACTCACATCTACTCATCCCCTGACACATCCCTCTCAGTCTCTCTTTCTTTCTCTCTCTTTTTTTTTCTTCTCTCTCTCTCTCAAAATAACATGAGAGAGAGAGAGAGAGAGAGAGAGAGAGAGAGAGAGAGAGAGAGAGAGAGAGAGAGAGAGAGAGAGAGAGAGAGAGAGAGAGAGAGAGAGAGAGAGAGAGAGAGAGAGAGAGAGAGAGAGAGTTTTTACTGATTACACTACCCAAACCTGAGATAACAATACAACCTATAGACCATTAATGTACTCTATCAATTATACAAATAAAAAATATGTATAATTTGATAACTTCACGATTGCAAGAGATGGAAAACATTTTTGCAATCAGTGTAAAAAATGTAGTGCGATATGTAGAGGGAAAATAAATAAAGAAGGGATACACACACACACACACACGCACACACACACACACACACACACACACACACACACACACACACACACACACACACACACACACACACACACACACACGCAAACAAACACAAACATGCACTCATACACTTTTCCATGCACCATTTAAAAGAAAAATAACAAAACTCAAAACACACACACACACACACACACACACACACACACACACACACACACACACACACACACACACACACACACACACACACACACATCACTTTACTGAAACATGTAGAATCAAAGTGTATAAGTAAACCCTTGACCTCTTCATCTCACCTGTGCGTGGAAATGCATCCTGAACACCTGTCTTTCCGGTGTGTGTGTTGCAGCCTCTTTATTGTGTTTACCTGGCAACACTCCTAGTCTAATTAACTGCCACGGCGTCAGGTGAGAGAAAGAGGAGGAGGAGGAGGAGGAAGAAGAATAGGAGAAGCAAGAGTACGATGACGAAGCCAATGACGAGAAATAGAACGAAGGTGATGAAAAGGGAAAGTAAATGAAAGACAATATATAGAGTATAGAATATGCATTAAAAGGAGAGAGAGAGCAAGATAGAGAGGGAGGGAGATATGTCAGAGAATAGGGAGAGAGAGATAGAGAGAGAGAAAGGGAGATAGTGAGAGAGACATATAGAGAAAGAAAATAAAAGAGCGGAGGAGAAATAGGCAGCGTAAAGATCACTGACTGATTGAATAACAAACTTGCTTGATAAGAAAAACAAAAAAATATTCCTTAAGAGCTTACACACAAGAGAATGAAGAAGAAAGACTGAAACAAAAGGACAGGCTGGACGGGACGTGGATGTAGTGAAGAGTGAAGTAACATGAGACGAATCACTGAACGGAGTAGTAAAGTTGAAGACTCGCCTCGCTTACAATGTCAATCACGTCGAAGGGTGTAACAAGGCGGTGAGATAAACAAGACAACTGTAGCGAACGTCCAAGAAAATAGAAGCCAACACGTGTGATACAGCGTCTTTCTTAACCATATTTACACACGTTATACAACCAATAGAATATCTAGTTAGTTCAAACACGAGTCTTAGAAGAAAAAAGTTAACCAGCATCTATTTCCACATCCAGAACTAATACATAAAGAAGTGGTTTTACATAATACCATCTAACACTCACTACCAATTACATAGCATTAAACGTATGACAATGAAAGAAAGAGTACATTAGAGGATTGGACTCCACAGGCAACAGAGACGTGGAAGTAACAAGCGTGAGGCAGAAGGAGAATCCCGGAGCCTCGCCGCGGTAGTTGTGTGGGATGAACACTGAACGCGAGAACTTGGGAGGCTATTGAGAGAAAATGTCAATAGCGCCCATGGATAGTGGTGGAGGAGGAGGAGGAGGAGCAACAAGAAAAGAAGATAAGGGTTAGGAGATATACACACGATAGGGAAATAAAGGAGTGGGTGGAAAGCGGTGAAGGGGGAGGAAAAAGTAAAGCAGGGGATGGCAGGGGCGGTGTGACCCACGACACCACCACTCCGTTATTGGAATTGTTGCGCGAGCCCAAGAGTCTGCTGCACTGCCTCGCAACCTGCAATAACGGGGGATTTTTTTTTTCTAGTTTTCAATCTTTTTCCCTGTTTTGGTCTGCTCTTTCTGTGTTTCCCTCCTGCTTGCTTGTTTCTCTGGGGTTTTTTTCCTTCACCTGTTTTCCTCCTCTCTCTCTCTTTCTCTCTTTTTTTTTCTCTCTCTTTTTGTCCCTTCTCCCACTACTCTTCTCCCTACTAATCTTTTAATCTCCTCCTCTTCCTCCTCTTCCTCGTCCTCCTTCCTCTCTCCAAATCCTCTCTCTCTATCTCTATTTTTTAATCTTTGTAATCTCCTCCCTTTCCTCTTCATTATAATTTTTTCTTTTAACAAACATAGATTAAAGTAACATATAAATTTCTGAAACACGCGCACACCGCCCTGCATTTTTTTTTTTTAATAATAGAACTTCATTTTATTAAACGTATTTCATTTTTCCCCCTTCCTCACCACCACTAAGCAAAATAATAACATAAATTATAGTCAAACTCACAAATTTATACTTAAAAAAAAATTCATCTTTCGTATTTCCTTCATCAATATCTTTTCTCATCAGTTACTATATAAAAAAAAAAGAAAAACATACTCTTTCTTCCGCATCTTCTGTCACTGATTACACGTATTCCCGGGCTGAGATTGGCCTTGGATACACGTGAAAGAAGCAGTGAGTCGTAGGAATAGCGAGACAAAACAATAGGTAGGATTAACAAGACAAAACCGATTGATAAAGAAAGATTTCATACTCATTACCTTGTTTTGATCATAAAGTTTTCGTGTCTGTCATGCACCTGTCCGTTTAATTAGCTTACCTGTTACTTTTGTGATATTATTTGTTCCCAGGTGCTCTTAAGAAACATTTAATTAGGTTATGTGTGTTTGTTTTATCATTTTTGTGATATATATATTTTTTTTCTCTCTCCCCCTCTCTCTGTGTGTCGTGTATATATGTGCTTTGTTCCTCTCCTACCCTCCTATGTTGGGTTTTTTTTCTCCTTCGCCACGTATACTTCACCCACAACCACTAAAACTACCACTACTAACAACAACCATCTACAACAACAAACTAACAATAACACCTGCTGCCCACACACTTTTCCTTTGTAACTCTTGCAACTCCACCTCCAACACCTCCTCCACCACCTCCTCTTCCACCTCCTCCTCCTTTTCCTCTTCCACCCCCTCTTCCACTTCCTCCTCCTCCTCCTCGTTATTTTTGGAGAGAATTGTTGAAGATAAGAAGCAATTTTAAGAGAGATGGAGATAATTTTTGGTTTGGAGAGATGGAGGGAAGATTTTGAGGTAGAAAAGGCATAGGAAGGAAGGAAAAGGATAGATGAATTTATATATATATAAGTATGTATTTGACTACACCATTTTTTTTGGGTGCTAAAATTAAACTTAGTAATTTTTCAAGTTGTAAAATCAATATTTCAAAAAGTACGACAGAAATATATATATAAATGATTTTTTTAGATTCACAATTTATCTAATACCCTTTTTACTCTTACTCCTTACCCTTTCAGCAACCTTTTTCAACCTACAAACTTAATGATCTGGTCCACCGCTGCATCTTCTTCTATTCATAGCTAAGAAAGAAGACTCTGACCATCTATTTAGGCATTTATCTGCTATTTCAAGAAGGTATTCATCTCTCTATCTTTTTATCTTTATCTCTCTCTCTCTCTCTCTACCTTCCCTTTTGATCAGTCCAGCGAGGCTTAACTTGAATATAACTTTTTTTTCTCAACAAAATATTTTCAAAAGCTATAATCATATATATTTCATTAAACTTTTTGTATATGGATTAAATATGCCTAAACACGAACACTCTTAGCCTTGAGACTCTATATACAGCACCTATTCACTAATTAAAACATGATGAAGATATAAAAATGACTTGTTAATAAGTAATAAATTTCGTTTACTTGACATGAAGAAATTTTGTGCAGGAGTAAAACACAAATATTTAAAAACCTTTCGTAAACTACTGATGCAACATTTGATAAAAAAAACATATATTAACCTGTTTAAGATAAAGTTACTAGTGTATTAATTCAATAGAGTAATTTATGATAGTATTCCATAATATAGAATAGTATCTCACTGCAAGAGAGCAAACAAATGTAGTGAGTATTAGGTTAGTCCACAGAGCTTACATTACCCTCGCTTTCCACCACTGAATTTAACGAGATAGTTAAAGAAAAAAGTAAGGAAAAAAGAAAACTTAATATAGACTCAACTGGAAATCCACCATTGTAATAGTGACGACTCGTGGGCATATTGATTCAGTCAGCTTTGCTTTTAAATCCTAAAATATCCTTTCTAATCAACGCATATGAATAAAAATAGATAGTGAAAAAAATACGTTAATATATACTTAATTTTGACTCCCCTAGTGCACTTTCTCCCCCGCGTGGAACGATTTCACGGAATGAGACTCTGTGAACTCGCTGTCCAATACCATTCCGCGTGTTCAGTGAAAATTCCAAGCTCTACTTAATCCCTGGTTTCCCCGCCACTAACATCCCTATTTGCCCAAGGCTTGTGCCCTTAATGAAGCCTGATTGTGGTGGGCAAACCTCCTTCTGGCGCTGGTTAAGTCTTTTTAATTGTGGTGCGGAAGTGGCTCTGATTGTGGCGAATGGAGGCATCTGATTGTGTAAAGAATGAAAGGAAAGTGTGTGTGTGTGTGTGTGTGTGTGT
>JAPQNM010000008.1:14014196-14041696 GCA_029783475.1 Metacarcinus magister | reverse complement strand
AGCAAACTTAAACCAAACATCTGGTGAGGGTTTCTGAGGTATGTTAAAATATTCTTTGCTTCTCGATTCCATGAAATAAATGTTTAGAGTTTAGTGAATATACTTCAGAAGAACAAAAACATCTTAGTCATGTCTTTTGGGGGAGGTATTTTACGCATCAGAGGAAGACGTTTTTCGTGACGTATATTTCTACCTGCGTACCACAAACCATTTTCTGCGTAAGACAACAGGGTAAAAAAATGGGAGGATAAACTCATGTAAACCCGTCACTGCTGCTCCTAACAAGTCAACGGCGTGAAAAGAAGGTGGAGGATAAACTCAAGTAAACTCCTCAGCTGCTGCTTCACCGGGCTGCAAATTTGTCAAGGTGTCACGCCTCGCATCGCAGTGTATTGGACGTCAGGCTTAGCGACGCTTATATCTATCAGGTTCGGGCGGCGAGGGAACACAAGGGAAGGAAGGCTAATGTTTGACTCAAGTGTACCCTAACATTCACTACTCTCTCTCTCTCATTCTCTTTCTCTTTCTCTCTCATTTATTTGGTTTTAAATCTATTCTCTTCGTTTTAGTTATTCTTTATTGTTTTCTGTTTTTATTCTTAATGGTAAAAAGTTAAGAAAGAGAGAGAAAACATCTTCCTCGGGTTCTAAAGAAAGGAAATTATAATAATGCTAAAAATGATGATTAAGATAATGAGAAGATTTCATACACGCTAAACTTAATTCCTGAAAATATTACTCCATGTATGATAAACAAAAACAAACCAAACAAAAAACTTCGCGATGGTATTCACAGACGAAAGAGAATCAGGAATGAAGTTTGCCAAGAGAGCGGCAAGACAGGTGGTGGAGACAGGTGAGGAAGACAGGTGGAGTGGAGACAGGTGAGAGGGACAGGTAAAGTGGGGGTGGAGAGGCTGCAATACCTGTGATGTCTCCTCAAAGTTTTTAATCCCTAATTCATGATGTTTGGCTTAATACCTGAATTTACCTTTACAGAGAAGAGAAAACAAACGTACTCAAGGTAAAGAAAGCAACGAGAGAGAGAGAGAGAGAGAGAGAGAGAGAGAGAGAGAGAGAGAGAGAGAGAGAGAGAGAGAGAGAGAGAGAGAGAGAGAGAGAGATAATAAATACATAATCCTAATCAAATCAACACACATCCATTAATCACCATTGACATCTAAACGGGGAAAAATAATTAATATTCTACCCTTTTTTCCCTCAATTTTCAAAGCCGTATCCTGTCAGTTGCCGTATCTATAAAAAAAACAACATATTGAATAAACAAATAAGTGAAATAACCCACATAACTTGAAAAAACAAAAGTGATATGACACATTTTAATTTTTTCAAACTATAAAATATGTTCTTCCTTTCATACACTTTCAAAATAAACCTTTTTTTCTTTTTATTATTATTTTCCTTGTATGGGGCAGATTCTTGATACCATATTTCCCTTTTCTATACCTTAACACCTTCCTTCCTTCCTTCATCCCTTCCTTCATTTATTTCCCTCTTCAATCATCCATTTATCTATCCATCATATAAAAAAGATTGAAAATAAATTCATCTCCCTTTTCTCTCTCTTCCCCTTGTGATGAAAATTATTCTCTGTCGTGTTATATTTCCCATTGAGGCAGTAGAGCACCAGGGAGTGATTGCATTGGTAGTGTTTTGATGCTCTTCTTGTTCTACCCAGCCATCCAAATACACCTTTTACCACACTTCCTCCTTCTCCTCACCTCTCTCCCAAAACTGATCTTCTCCATCTTTCCCATCCTATCTCCCCTCCACCTCTTGTTTCCCATGCTCATCTTTTTTACTCCTCTTTTCTTTTATACAACGCCTTATCTCCCGTCCCATCCCTCAAATGCTCTCTCCTCACCCTTCTCTCCTTTCAAAACTCTTCTCTCTCCAATCCCAAATCTTCTCCTTTCTTCTCCACCTCCCTCTCTCCCCTCATCCCTTCTTCGTGGCCCAGGTAAGGGGGTGCTTCTCCAATCCCAAATCTTCCTTTTTTTCTTCACCTCTCTCCCCCTTTCTCCCCTTAACCCCTTCCCTTGGTACAGGTAAAGGGGGGGGGGGTTACCTGCATTAATTAACCTCATGACGTCTCACCTTGATACCTGACATTGTTTGAACACCTGAACTGCTTCCCCTTCTGCAGGTGGGTCAAGGTGAACAGGTGTGGCAGGGAGGGAGGAAGATGTAGAAGTGGGTGGGGAAGTTGCAAGGAGGAGGAGAAGGTGGAGGAGGAGGTGGAGGAAGAAGAAGAGGAGGAGAGTGGTATAGGTAGGGGATTAACCTTTTTGTGGAGCTCACTTGAGAAGAAGAGTGAGGAAGAGAGGAAGAGAGGGAAGGAGGGAAGGAGAGAAGGGAGGGAGATATGAAAAGTGAGAAAAGATGTGGAGGAGAGAAGAGTGGAAGAGGAGGATTTCAAGGTACACTTAGTAGGAGCGAGGATGGGGAAATGGGAGGAGGTGGAGGAAATAGTGGAAAAATGTGGAAGGATAAGTGGTGGTGGTGGTGGTGGTGGTGGTGGTGGTGGTGGTGGTGGTGGTGGTGGTGGTGGTGGTGGTGGTGGTGGTGGGCGTGGTGGTGGGCGTGGTGTGGATGATTTAGTAGAGGTGTTATATGGGGGGGGGATGGGCGTGAGGGAACTATCATATAAGCAGAAGAGGAAAAAAATAACAATAGTTGAGAATAAAGAAAAGAAAAAAATTGCCACATATCATCAGAGTCTCCTTCTCCTCCTCTCTTCTCTCTCCTTTTTCTCTCTTCTTTCTCTTTTCTAGTCTCTTCTCATTTTTCTCTTTTCTATTTTCCTTTCTTCCTTCTCTATTCTTATATATTCCCTTCCATCGTTCATACTTTTTTTCTCCTCCACTTTCTTCCTCTCCCTCTCTTCCTCTCCTTCTCTTCCTCCACGTCTATCTTCCTCCTTATCTTTCTTCTTATCGTTCTTCTTTTACCTTTTCTCTTCACTTTCTTTCTCTTTCTTTCCCTTCCTCTCTTACTTCTCTTTCCTTTTCTTCATGTTCTCTCTCTTTTCTTCCTTTCTTCATTCTCTTTTTATTTCTATTTTACTTTTCTTTTTAAATTCATCCAAGAAATGCGATCAGACAGGAGTTTTTTTTTTTCTTTCTCTTTCTTTCTTTCAATTCTCTTATTTGTTTCCTATTTTGCATTTAATCTTATTTTGTTTTGTTTTGTATTTTCTCTTTGACTTGTATTTGAATTGTATTTTGTTATATTTTATCTTAACATATTATAATTTCTAATCTATTTATTGTATACTGTTTTGTTGTATCATTAATTAATTTATTTTCCTTTACGATGCAATGTTTGAACTTTATTCTATTTTTTAATGTAATATATATCTGTTTTAAATCATTTATTTTTAACCTTGTTCTTTTTTTTGTTATATATTTTTGTTTTGTTTCTGTCCACCTTTCAACGCATGATTGTATTGCATCGAAGCTTAATTCAATCCACTGACTTGATGGAGAGAGAAACTAAAAACGACTTTGATATATATATAAAAAAAAATGAAAAAAAAAAATTGCATATATCCCCTTTTACACATTTCCAAATATATATAAAAAAAAATATATGAAAACATTAATCTTATATAAAAAAAAATAGTACTGCTAACAAAAATAGAGTACTGATAATAAAAATAAACTAAATAAAAAAAAACTATTTATTCATTCATTTATTTATTCACTTTATTTATACTATAACTATTTCACTTTTGCTCAACATACATCCTCTCTCTCTTCCTATCTCTCTTTCTCTCTCCCTATCTTTCTTCCCTCTCTCTCTTTTTCCATTCCTTTGGTATGTCCGTCTTGCAAGATAATACGTGAGGTAAGGCGAAAGAATGAGGAAGAGGGAGAAGGAGGGAGAACGGGAGTGAAGAGGGGAAGAGAGAGAGAGAGATGAAGGGAGAGGTAGGGAGGTAATAAGATGAAGAGAGGAATGCAATGAAGAGAGAAACGAAGGGAATTAAGGTAGGGAGGATGGAGGATGAAAAGATGAGAGAGAGAGAGAGAGAGAGAGAGAGAGAGAGAGAGAGAGAGAGAGAGAGAGAGAGAGAGAGAGAGAGAGAGAGAGAGAGAGAGAGAGAAAGGTAAGATGAAAGTTGAGCTAAACACGAACGGAACCTTAATTAAGTCTATCTGGCAAGGCTTCATCCACACCCTCTGATTTGCTTTGTGTTATTGTGGAAGGAGAGAATTAATGACCGGCCAGGGTTAAAGGATGTGGTGGTGGTGGTAGTGGTGGTGGTGGTGGTGGTGGTGGTGGTGGTGGTGGTGGTGGTGGTGGTGGTGGTGGTGGTGGTGGTGATGATGGTGATGATGGTGGTGAGATGGTATTGTTGTCGTTTGGCGGAATGAGATAGAGAGAGAGAGGGAGGGAGGGAGAGAAAGAGAGAGACCAAGCAAACACAACCACAGTCACACACACTCACACGTACACACACACACACGCACACACAAATTTAACAGCGGTATGGCCCACCTCTTACCTGACTGCCTCCAAATTAGCTTAGCACACCATACATCGCCTGCTTCATAATGCGTGAAATTGCGAGGTAACTGCCCCCTCCCCCCAACGCCCCCCTCAATGCCCTCCCTCCACGCCCCCCTACACGCCCCCCTCGAGTACCTAAATGGCTTTTGGTGATGTTGAAGTAGATGTACAGGGACAAATTTTTGCTATATGTGGACTGCCTTTGTATAAAAAAAAAATATACCTTTACACAGAATTAGAAAGAACAGAAAATTTTAAAAGATCGATAAGCAAAAAAAATTAATAAATAAATAAATAAAATAGTGTTGAAATTCACAATATAGCATCAACAGCCAACATAATAATACACAAAAAGTGAGAGAAAAAAATACATATATATATAACAAGCAAAAAAACCAAAATATTTAGCAGAGGAATACAAAAAAATAAACATTGCAAAATACAAACCAAAAAATACAATAGGAAAAGTATGTGTGGTGGGGTAAGAGATTCACCAAAAGTGGGTCTTATTTTCCTGCAACGGACGAGTATACGCTATCAAGGTTTACCGAGCCTTGAGACCGACCAACCTACAGCATTGCCAGTGACATATTTATAAGTTGCGCTATCAGAGAGAGAGAGAGAGAGAGACCGGGGATGGAGGAGGGCAGAGGAGGGAAGAGGAGGGAGAGGGAGGTGAGAAGGAAGGAAGGAAGAGAGGAGGGATAGGGAGAAGCGTGACCAGGTAATGAAGACATAAATTTACATGTGCTAGGCCAGGAGGAGGGAGGGAAGAGGAGGGAGGAGGAGAGGGAAGGAAGGGTTAGAGATGGAGGAAGGGAGGTTAGAACGGAGGAAGACGAGATAGGGTGAGAGGAAGATAAAGGGCTGTGTGAGAAGAATGTGTGGAGAAAAATGGAGGAAAGGAAGGAGGGAGGGAGAGAAGGAAGGAGGGAAGGATGGAAGGTGTTAGAGTGAGATGAAAAGATTTAGTAATGACCTTGAAGTTTATAAAGTGTTTGATAATGATACATGTTGGGGTGTGTGTGTGTGTGTGTGTGTGTGTGTGTGTGTGTGTGTGTGTGTGTGTGTGTGTGTGTGTTAATAGCTACTGCTTCTTACTCTCATTTTCTATATATTAAGAAGAAAATAACCTCATAATAATAATGATAATAATGATAATAATAATAACAATAATAACTAAAATAATATTGATACAAAAAACGATACCTTCCTGCCACTTCTGCTGTTGATGATGATGATAACAACAACAACAACAACAACAACATTAACGAACCCACACCGAAGAAAGCAAAGCAGAGCAAACCTCGCGTCGATAAACCAGTACAAGACAGACGGAAAGGAAACTCGAACGACACTTGTATTATCTTCGTCACAACTTCATTTCCTCGCGTGTTTCCAGCCTACGGGAAGGTGGTGGCGGTGGTGGTGGTGGTGGTGGTGGTGGTGGTGGTGGTGGTGGTGGTGGTGGTGGTGGTGGTGGTGGAAGGGTCAAAAAAGTGTTATGGTGAAATGCGGGGACGTAGTGTATTGATAGTGTGTGAGGGGAAAGTGAGAGGGAGGGGGAGAGAGAGGGAGAGAAAGGGGGGGAGAGGGAGAGAGATAGAAACTTCACAACCTTCTCTTTCCTCTCCCTCACTGTCACACTTTCATACACGAATGCCATTTTCCTCCTATTCCTCCCTCCCTTCCTCTGCTTTCCTCCTCCTTCCCCCCCACCCCCCCCCTCTTCCCCTCCTCCCCTTTACTTAAACTCGTGGCAGCTCAAAGGTTTAATGAAAATAAACAAACCTTTCTTTTCAAACACAAATACAGTAAAAAAAAATAAAATGGAAAAAAAAGTGTAAATTCTCTCCCTGGTTTTATAGTCTATCGTCTCACCCTTTCTATTACTTTTTTATTTACCTTTTTCCTTTATATATTTTTTTTTTTGGGGTCCTTCTGGTTTTCATTTTTCCTTTTTTCCCCCCAGTTTTTTTCTATTTATTTGTATCTTTTTTTTTGTTTTGGTTTTACTGTGTATTGTCTTTATCTACTGCAATCCTTTTTTTCTATATTATATTTCTTCATCTTTATCTAGTTATTTTTCTTTAATAGTTATCAGATCTAACATATTTTTCTTCTTATATATTTCTCTTACGCATTCCCTATTTCCTTTTTTTTTACCTTGCTTCACCATTACAAACGTGTCTCTTTATCTCCTCTTGACACGCATCAGTCTTCCTAATATTCCCCTTATTGCTCCCGGACAGTCGTGGCACAACAAAGAGAAAATAGCATCAGAGAACGACCAGTATTCTTCTCTTCACACGAACTAATGAACCGTCAAAGACTACTCCAAGAGCCTCTCACAGCACCAACAAAACAGATCAATCCTCACCAAAACCTCCACTTTCTCTTCCTTCTCGTTTTGGCTCCACGGTATCTGGCGGCGGTAGAAATACAAACGAGTCTACAACTTCTTTAAGAACTTCCTCTCATCGCCTACTTTAAGGCCTCACAGATTTCTTAGTCCCCATCAGCAGGAATAATGAACCAAGTCTCACTAAGCCCTCTTCCTTCTTCCTCCTCCTCCTCTTCTTCTTCCTTGCGCTTATGTCTAGAGTATCTATCATTAGATGGAATATATATTTTTTTCTGAATGCTTTCTAAGAAATCATATTCTGCTCATTATGGCAACATGTTTGCGTCTAGTATATCAGCATTAACTTTATGTATAAGAGTTTTTTCTTCATATTTCTTCTCTATTTTTTCTTCCTCCTCCTATACCTCCTTCACTTCCGTTTAATCCTTAGCATCATACCGACATTTCTTATAATTAACATCAATTCCTATCAAGAAAACCTTTATCATCCATTCCTACCCATCTCTAGTTTTCTATATCTATTCCTATCGATTCCCAACACACATTACCCTTTACTATGTCTCCCTAGCACGGAATACCCATCACTGCACCACCTCAATAAGAAATAACCCTCACCACAGTCAAGGACCTCTCACTTCCCCTCACTTATAACCGCCACAAGCCTCTCCCCGACACTCAGCACTCGTCATCTCGCTTCCTCTCTCCGCCCACGTCCTCACCTCCCTTCAGCTTCCCTTCCATCGACTCTCATACGGACAAAAACACTTCTGATAAGTTCTAATTGAGTCCAACCTTCATGGCAGCTAATATTATCGACATTACGTACACATATATACACAAACAAACATACACACGGTAATGACTGCAACTGTGAAATTAATAAGAATGATAATGAAGCAAAAAAAAAGACAAATGAGTTCAAGAAGGAAATTAGAAAGTATTGATAAAAAAGGAACATTGATAGAGGAGGAAAATAATGATATGAGTAATACGTCCAAGAAAGGAAAGCAAAAGGAAAATAGGATACCACTGAAATTCTCCTTTTATGTTCCAGAATTTCCTTACATTCCTTTGAAATATTTCCTCCTCTCTTCTCTTTCTCTCTCTCATTGTTAGAAATTAATCCTCAATTATTTTTCCTCCCTCATTTTTTTTTTCTTATTTTACTTTTTTTCTTGTTTACATTCTTTTATCCCATGTTCCTCCCTCTCTCTCTACCTCTCCCCATCACTCTCTCTCTCTCTCTTTTTTTTTCTCTCTCTTTCACCCCTTCGTCCCTCTCTTCTTTCCCCTTTAAGAGCTATTATCCCCCTCACTCTTCCCTCTCCCGCCCTCATTCCTGCCTCACTATTCTTCCCATGCTTTACTCTCTCTCTCTCTCTCTCTCTCTCTCTCTCTCTCTCTCTCTCTCTCTCTCTCTCTCTCTCTCTCTCTCTCTCTCTCTCTCTCTCTCTCGTACTTGTAAATGTAATAATCCACTTTGCCATTAAAATATTCTCACTGCAATTACTGTATAAAAAAAAAATAATAATAGGTTTTCGTATTATTTCATGCAAAGCGTTTTCAAGTTCTGATCGAGACTTCTTGCGGGGGAAAGTTCAAAGCTCAAGGTCGCTGTGTGTGTGTGTGGGTGTGTGATTATTACGATAAATTATACGCAGTGAACGGAATCAATCTCTTTCACTACGTTTTTTATTCAGTAGTTTAAGCGAAAAGGGTTATAATTATGAGAGAGAGAGAGAGAGAGAGAGAGAGAGAGAGAGAGAGAGAGAGAGAGAGAGAGAGAGAGAGAGAGAGAGAGAGAGAGAGAGAGAGTTAGTTATTCAAGGTAATATGTCTCGGAGAGGACAACTGTAGCTCCCTTAGTACCAGTCTCTGTGTTGTAGCTGTAACGTGGTGGTGATGCATGAGACACCAACCTTACTACTACTACTACTTGTATGTGGTGCTGCTGGTGGTGACAAATGGTGGTGAGTGTGCTGTGATCTATGGTGGTGCATGTAGTAGTTAGTGGTGATGATTTGTAGTGATGATGGTGATGATGATGGTACTGAGAGTGTTACTGGCGGTGGTGGTGAGTGTGGTGTTGAGGTTCAAGCAGTGGTGTTGACAGTGGTGATGCTCAAAAATAAAAAACTGATAGTGGTGATGAAAGTTTTTTTTATCAGTGTTGCCATAGCTGGTGATGAAGGTTAGTGGTGTTGAGTGCTTGTGGAGGTACTGGGAGTGTTGGTAATGGTGGTGATGGAAGTGTTGACGGTAGTGTGGTGTTGACGGTGGTGTGGTGTTGACAGTGGTGCCACTCATCACACTAATTTCCTTGACAAGAGCCCATGAGAGAGAGAGAGAGAGAGAGAGAGAGAGAGAGAGAGAGAGAGAGAGAGAGAGAGAGAGAGAGAGAGAGAGAGAGAGAGAGAGAGAGAGAGAGAGAGAGAGAGATACACAGACACCATCAGAAAACAAACAGGAAATGAAAAAAGCCAACGAGAGTAGAATTAATATCACATTTTCATAATTTCCTCCCTTCCATGGTCTAAAAATAACATTAAAACTCTCATAGCGTCTCTCTTAACGTATATACCAGTACTCACACGCCGCTAATACCTTCTAAAACTAAGATCATGAGTATCTGGCTGCATTCTGAGGCTTCTAATGCGTTTAGGTGGCAATGGGAAAGGTATGTAGAAGGGGAGAGAGGAAGTAGAGGCTTAACGCTGCCCCTCTCTCATGGTTGAAGTAAGTGGTTCCATCCTAAAGCTTATAATGCATTTAATAGAAGGAAAACAGTGGTCATGAAGGGAAATTCCATCAGAAGAGGAGGAGGAGGAGGAGGAAGAGGAGGAGGAGGAGGCAGAAACTATGGATAAAGGAGAAAAATAACATATAAGAATAAAAACTCAAAAAGTAGAGGAGGAATAGGAGCACGATGATGATGAGGAGGAGGAATAGGAAGAGGAGGATTGCTATAGTCACGTTACCCAGTCCCGATAACGAGTGACGCTGGGTTATGCCGGGAGGAGAGTTGGAGGTAGTAGCAGTAGCAGTAACAGTAGCAGGGTGTATGACAGGTACCTACATCCGTGCGGCGCCACTCAGCTCTTTAGAATGACAAGCGAACGGGTCCTCTCTACTCCTGGGTTGATTACGAAAATGTGCGTGTGTGCTGCTGGGTTATTTCACTTGTTATCTAATTGGTGTTGGGTAGTGGGGGCGCGCAGGTGTGTCGGGTTTATGAAATGCAATAAGTGTAAGTGCTCGTACCTGTCCTCACTCCCGTTAGTGTTCATCTGTCGGTGCTTAATTTGTTAACACTGATTTGTAGGTCATTGGCTTACATACTATGGCTGAATGGCTGGCTACCTGGCTGGCTACCTGGCTGATGCGCGCTCTCTCTATCTCGTTCTGTCTCTCTATTTTTATCTCTCTCTCTTATTCTGTCTCTCTCGACTTTGCATTTATTTTATTATTTAACTTTTTTGTTCTATACTTTTTTACACGTTTGTTCTACTTCTCTCTTTCTCTCTCTCTCTCTCTCTCTCTCTCTCTCTCTCTCTCTCTCTCTCTCTCTCTCTCTCTCTCTCTCTCTATGCGCATCGAAGGCTTCAGTATTTCACATCGTAACGTATCAATTTCTCTTCCATTCGCTCCTAATTCCTCATATTTCTTTTTTTTTATATGTACTCTATTCCTTTCCCTCTCTTATATCTTCGTTCACCTTCGCCCTTGCATTATTTATGTGTTCCAATATTGCCTTTTACTTAATTGCCTATATATCTATCGTATTTTCCCTTATGATATTTTTCTACGATTTAACTTTCCTTTTTATTTCCTTATTTATTTATTTTCCTCTCGCTCTGAATTTCCTTGTGTAGTTGTATGTATGAATTATTTGTTGACTTGTTTTATATTGTCTTTTTTTTTTTTGTGTGTGTGTGTTTACTTGTAGATATGTCCTAGATTTATTTTTTTTATCTCCCTCTCTCTCTCTCTCTTTTTCTTTCTCTTTCTCTCAAGTCAATTATACAACCATTTATCCACAAATATTTATGGCTCAACGGACTCCAAAGAAATAACAATAAAAACCAAAGAAACTCCAATGAGCTATCCATTTCCAGACACATAAAAAAGTAGCTAAATATTAATAATGAAATATTGAGATAGAGAGAGAAAGGGGGAAAAAAGTAGCGAGGGGGAAAAAAGTAGAGAGAGGGAAAAAAAAGAAAGATTTATGTCAACATTGTCCATCATTCACCATTATTTCTTGTTTTTTGGAGTGAATGAAAAGTAAACTGACAGATGTACATTTATGTAATAACTATATATGTACTACCTCTCTTTTCTCTTTTTTGCTTATCTCTCTATCTCTCTCTTTCTCCCTTTCCTTCCACTTCCCTTTCCTTTTCTTACCCTATCTCTTACTCTTTCCATTCCTCATCCCGATCTCTTCTCTCCTCTTTACTTCCCTTCCCTCCACACTTCCCCTTCCCCTCCCTCTTCCCCTTCCTTAACCTATCTTATCCCTTATATTCCCTCGTCCCTTCTCTTCTCTTCCCTTCCCTCCACACTACTTCCCCTTCCCCTTCCCCTTCCCCTTCCCCTTTTCACCTGGACACCTATTAGTCACCTGCAGCTCCTCCCCACGGCTGGTCGCGTCACCTGAGCGCGTAAACACAAACAAATTACACCATACGTCGGCCGGGCAGCGAGTTACGCCCCGTTTCTTCTATACAAACCAAGACACTTAAGAATGATTTGTGGCCCAGAGCGGTGAGGGGAAAATATTGTGTTTCACGATGACACGCGAAGATGATGATGATGATGGCGATGGTAGTGGTGGTGGTGGTGGTGGTGGTGGTGGTGGTGGTGGTGGTGGTGGTGGTGAGAATAAGGAAGAATATTCATGTGTTTTAATCGTAATGTTAAAAACGTGATAAAAGTAATGATGATAGAGACTAAATTAACACAATAAAAGGCGATTACGATATATATAAAAACAATAACAATAAAAATAACAACAACAACAATGCTGCTGCTGATGATGATGATAGAGACAAAAAAAATATAAACGTCAGAAAAACACAGTATCCTTGACGCCGAAAGAAAAAGAAAAGATTCTCAAGCCATCTTTTTCCCTTTACGAGCTTCAGTGACTTCCAAATGAAAACACATATTTCAAAAAGGTTTTATTGTTTTTTTAATATTCCCTTTTATATTCTCTCGTAAATAACGACAGACGAGACGATGGATATTAAGAGAGAATGAACGAAGTGAAAAGAGAAAGAGAGCGAGAGAGAGAGAGAGAGAGAGAGAGAGAGAGAGAGAGAGAGAAAATGACATAAGAGGGTTAATACAAATGCAAAGGAAACGACCCACATATATATGAAGCGATAGTGAACCGCCAAGTGAAGCAACGAACCCGAAGCATTATGAACCTGCTTTACGAACCGCGGAGTGTGGCATGAAAATCCGGTCTCGAATCCCTTAGAAGCCCCGAATGAACCTTAATGAAGCCTAAATGAACGCCAAAATAACCCCAGAATATTAATGAAACACAAATCATCAAATTAATTCCAAATGCTCATGACCTTAAACGAATTGCGTGTGTGTGTGTGTGTGTGTGTGTGCGTGTGTGTGTGTGTGTGTGTGTGTGTGTGTGTGTGTGTGTGTGTGTGTGTGTGTGTGTGTGTGTGTGTGTGTGTGTGTGTGTTTGGACAGGTAAAACGACAGGTAAAAAAAAAATAGATAAATAAAACAAAAAAAAACAAAAAAAAACCCACTAACTCACAGCAACTGAAAACAAACAAAAACAACAACAACAACAACAAACAAACACAGACTGAAGGTAAAACTTAAATAAATACCAAACTTCAAGAAATAGCAAGTGAATGGAAAGACCGGACGATATATCAATGAACTGACCAAACCCGAGATGAAAGCCAACCGGACCCGAACTGAAGCCGAGAGAATCAAGAAGACTTTGGCGTTGATTCTTGAGGTTTTTGGAGGAGGAGGAGGAGGAGGAGGAGGAGGAGGAGGAGGAGGAGGAGGAGGAGGAGGAGGAGGAGGAGGAGGAGGAGGAGGAGAAAAATGATGACGAAGATGAGTAATGGAGAAGGAATAGCAGGAAGAAGAGGAGTAGGAGGAGGAGAAGGAATAAGAAGAAGAAGAGGAGGAGGAGGAGGAGGCAGTAAAAAATGAATATAGAAGCAGAGTGAATTGAATAAGTAAAAATAACATCATCTCTTCAGAAATAGAAGCAACGAAGCATGAGATAAGAAGGAAAACCGAAAGAGGACCAGGAACTAAAAAGGAAAAGAAGAAAAGAAGATGAAGAAAAAGAAGAGGAGAAAGAAGAGGAATTGGAGGAGTAAGAGGAGAAAAAGAAGTAAAAATACCAAAACTCGACAAGGAAAAGCCAATTCAAAGCGACAGGGAGAGGCTGGAAAACCAAGCTTGTAGTGATGGGTGGTGGGGATGGAGAGAGAGAGAGAGAGAGAGAAACGGAGAGAGTGTGAGAGAGGGGGAAAGAGTGCCGGTAGTGGTAGTAGTGGAGGTGGTAGAAGGTGGCAGGAGGGGGGGTGGGTATCAGTGGCCTTGGTTTGAGCAGAGGCAATTACGGAAGTGGAGTAATTTTACGAGAGGTAGTTCCCAAGTTGACAGTCTGAGAGCCGAGATGGCGTAGGACAGTAATTGGTCAAGTGTGTTCAACTAAGAGTCTCCGCCCCCCCCACACACACCCCTTGCTCCCCTGATGTTTCCTCCCCCTGCTTAACATGCTAGGACGACACCGCCTGCTGCCGCTATCTGTTCCATAGGGGGAAGCCTGAAGGTGCTGCGGGAGGAGGGTGGGGAGGGGAATGCGAGGGAGGGAGTAGGATTAGGAAATGAGGGTGGGTTGTGGTGTGCTTGGCTTGGGAAGTGTGAGGCAAGGAGGGAAGGGTGAGGGTGAGGGTGAGGGTGAGGGGAGGAAAGAGAGGGGAGGGTGAGGGGAGGTAACGGGAGGTAGTAAAGGGGAGATAAGAGTCGGGTTTGGCCTTCGAGATAAGAATGATAATAGTATGTAGGGCCATGTTATGTTACTATTAGAGATTCAGTGTGTGTGTGTGTGTGTGTGTGTGTGTGTGTGTGTGTGTGTGTGTGTAGCAACATTGATTCTTTGCATACCTCCTTAAACACAACCGTCACCACCTTGTTCCATAGAGAGGCGTAATTACCAACTCATTACCGTGTTTAAGCGCTAATCGGAGTCATTAGTGTGTTCCAACCTTCAACCAGCGCATTAAGTCTCCTTCAACGGTAATTAGGTAAAATTATCCTTATTTCAGACATAATCAAAAGTCATTATTTTATCCTCCGGTGCTAAAAAAAAAGAGAAGAAGTGTGATGTGCGTTATTTTCATAGGATATTTGGGAACAATTATCTCAGCAGGTGATGTGTTTAAGTGTGACGTTCCCTTGTGTGCCGCTGTCAGACATCAGGTAAAGACTATTCTACCTGGAAGTGTACAGTCACGACCTTCATTCCAAATTGTGTGCGTGTATGTGTGTGTGTATGTGTGTGTGTGCGTGTGTGTTTGATGTAGGTACACACACACACACACACACACACACACACACACACACACACCACACACACACACGACACACACACACACACACACACACACACACACACACAATCTAGCCAATCACACACACAAACACACTCACATAACTCAATTTAGCGTAAAATAATTCTGTTTTGATCAGTCAACACATGTGATGATGGACGGAATGAGAATATTATTGCCGACCTTTTACTCCTGTCCTGCTGGGAAAACAATGGACGTCTCTGCTTAGTACAGAACAGGACGAGGGGAAAATCATGGTGTTTATGTATTAATTATCCATCAAATGTATTACTAAATTGACGATGAAACTCCTCTGGAAACTTTATGTTGTGAGGAGGAGGAGGAGGAGGAAGAGGAGGAGAAGACAAGGAGGACGTGGTGATGACAGCTGATTTGCAGGAATAAACGTAGTAATGATTAGTGCGAGTGTTAGAAATTGTTATCGATGTGGCAGTGGTGATGGTGATGATAATGGTGATGGTAATAGTAGTAGTAGTGGTAGTGGTAGTAGTAGTAGTGGTAGTGGTAGTAGTAGTAGTAGTAGTAGTAGTAGTAGTAGAGTAGTAGTAGTAGTAGTAGTAGTAGTAGTAGTAGTAGTAGTGGTAGTAATAGTGTATTGTTCCCTCTACCTTCCTAGCTATTTATTTTCCCTGCACCCTCTAGCCATCAGCCTGGACACCTGCTCACCTGGTCGCCTCACCTGTGTAGACCCGGAAGGTGCCATGCAGGTGAACCCTTCCTACACAACCCTTCCTCAATCTCTCGAGAACATACGAGTACCAATCTTTTTTTTTTTTATTCAATCTCTCCTTCCCTTTTTTATTAGACTATGTTCTCATATCTATTATTATTCTTTTATTTTAATTGTTTTATTGTATATATATATTTTTTCTTTTACTTTAATTACTACTCTGTTACCTTGCATAAAAATAGTGTAGAAGTACAGTTTTTTCTACTATCTTTTATAAGTTTTCAATTATTTTTTTCGTTTTAACATTTTATTCCTTTGTTTATTTCGTTATTTTTAGTGTTCAGCATTGTAAAGTTTTTTTTTCTTTTTACTGTATTCCATTAATCTATCAATTACATTATGGTTGATGCAATTTTTTATATCTATACGTTTATTATTTTTTTTATATTTGATACATACATATTGACATTCTTTCTATCATTTCTACGTTACATATATATGCTTACATACATATTAAGTTTTTTTTCTTTTTGTATATATAACGTGTCTGCTGCACGCCATCCTTTTTACATGCAAGCATAAATTAACATGTCATCACCGAGCTTGTCGAGAAATTACATCAAAAATAATCATGTAAAAAGACACACAGGAAAGTTAATAACACGATGAGTTCACGAAATGGAAACAGAAAAATAAATAAATAAGTCGAAAACTTTATAAAATTTGACTTGTAAGTGTTGAAAAAAAATATAAACAAATAAAGTAAAAAAATAACTTAATGTGATCTAGATTAGTCTTTTTTTTTTTTTCTTCAACAGATGGAAATAAATATATATAAAAGAGTGAGAATAAACATAAATTAATTAAGGTGGATATAATTGTACAAGTTTATACATAAGGTTCAGACTGCAAGGTTAATGAACGTGATTTTCCACCTGTGATGCTTATTTTACTTTTTTTCCTCTTTTCCTGTTTTCATTACGACTTCCATTGTTCTATCTCCTTGTAATTTATTGTTATATTATGTATATTCTGTAGCCATTTTCTCGTTTAATAATTCTTCTCTCTCTCTCTCTCTCTCTCTCTCTCTCTCTCTCTCTCTCTCTCTCTCTCTCTCTCTCTCTCTCTCTCTCTCTCTCTCTCTCTCTCTCTCATCTGGTATTCACTCCGTGTCAGAAATTGTAACTTTGTTTAGAGTGTGTGTGCATATTTCAAAGGGAGACTTTTTTTTTCATACTTTTTTTCATCTTCCTTGTTTTAGTTTTTTTTTATTATTTGTTTATTTATTTATTTTATTATTATTATTATTATTATTTTTTTTTTGGGGGGGCGTAGAACAGTTTTCATAGTGTTGCATTTTCTTGCCTTAACAATGCTGCACAGTAACTTGTGCAGATCCAACTTGAAATAATACGATGAATATGAAACTCTGTGTAAACTCACTCTCACTCTCTCTCTCTCTCTCTCTCTCTCTCTCTCTCTCTCTCTCTCTCTCTCTCTCTCTCTCTCTCTCTCTCTCTCTCTCTCTCTCAAGTCATAAATGTTGATTTGCATAAAGAATTCAATGTTCGCTGAATGGAGCTGAGAAAGATGTTATGCAAATGGAGCTGCAACGTTGTTATTACTTCTACCCAACCATTATTATTACTATTATTATTATTATTATTATTATTATTATTATTATTATTATTGTTATTACTATTATTATTACCATTATTATTATTCACGTCCTTTAACTATCCTCATCATCAGCATCAAAAAAAGGGATTAAAATGTTCCCTAGTTAAAAGAAGAAAAAAAATAATCGTTTACAGACACGAAACTCAACTGTGAAAAAAAACAGAACACAAAAATTCTGACACGCACACCAAAAAAAAAAACGTTAATAACCATGGAAGTGACTAAGTCGAATGAAAGTGAAGCTGAAAAAACAGACACTAAAAAAAATATATATAAAAATAAAACAGAAAACTCGTATCGATAAAACGATGTAAATAAGAACTGGAAAGTGAATGAATTGTGAAAATTTTACTTTGTCTATTACATAAACCAATTTACCTAGAGAGAAAGAGTGAGCGAGAGCGAGAGAGCGAGAGAGAGAGAGAGAGAGAGAGAGAGAGAGAGAGAGAGAGAGAGAGAGAGAGAGAGAGAGAGAGAGAGAGAGAGAGAGAATAAACCTGTTGCAATTTTCTCTCCAGAGCTTACTTCTTTCACACAAACAAAGAGAAGGAGGAGGAGGAGGAGGAGTGAAGGAAGAGGATAGGATAGGATGGAGAGGAGAGAAGAAGGATGAGAAAAGGGAGAGAAAAAAAACAAAGGAAGAGGAGAGAAATATAATCCTAATTAAGGAGACCAAACATAATAAAATAAATAAGAAGAGGAAGGAGAATAGGAGAAGGGATGATAATGAGAGACGAGATAGTGGGAAACAAACATTGGGGAAGAATGAGAGGGAAGGGAAGGGAAGGGAAGGGAAGGAAAGGAAGGGAAGGAAGGGAAGGGAAGGGAAGGGAAGGGAAGGGAAGGGAAGGGAAGGGAAGGAAAAAGGAAGGGAAGAGAAGGAAAGGGTTATATGTAAGTAGAAAGAAAGAGAAAGAGAGAAAGAAAAAAAACTAACCCCATTCCCACTCTTCCTCCTTTTCACCCCAGGAACGAGAATATAGAATTAAAGGTTTTCAAAGCAATCATTAAACACACGTGATCAACATAGTCCAGGTGTTCAGATTCCTTCACCTGTCTTGCATTATTTACCTGTGAAAAGAAAAAAATGCATTGTCTTGGCGTTGCCCTCGAGACACTGCTAAATTATTTCTTTCTTTACTTCATTAAGAATCACTTGAAACATTACTGTGCTTGTGTGTGTGTGTGTGTGTGTGTGTGTGTGTGTGTGTGTGTGTGTGTGTTTGTGCGAGCGGTAAACTGACTGGCTGGCTGGCTGTGTTGCTCTCTATTCTCTCCCTCTCTCCCTCTCTCCCTCTCTCTCTCGGACCAGCCTGCCTGCCTCCCCCCTTCACCCATAAATCGCACCAGATCGCTGTTTGTGGCGTGAACTGGGGTGTGTCACGGGATTCGGCTTTGTTGTCTGCCTCACGTTAAACAATTTCCAGCACGTGAATTTGGACTAATTTTGACTGGAAAAATAGAAACATGAATATAAGGCTTATCTATTACCTTATGGAGCTTCTATAAGGGAGTTTATTGATGTTATGTGATGTTTTTTATATGAAGGGTTGTAGGTATATGTTTTTTTGTTTATTTATATGTATGGTTTGTGTGTGTTTGTTTGTGTGTTTGTTGGTTTGTTTTGTGTTTTCATTTTGTCACATCTATTTCCGTTGCGTTTTCGTTTTCTTTGGTCTTCTTTTTTTTCTTTTCTTTCTTTTTTCGCTCGTGCTGATATTGAGTTTCATATTTTTTGGTTTCATTCCAGTACATTTCCCTCTTTGTGTGTGTGTCTGTGTGTGTGTGTGTGTGTGTGTGTGTGTGTGTGTGTGTGTGTGTGTGTGTGTGTGTGTGTGTGTGTGTGTTCCTTTTCTTCAAATTCCTATCCTGGAAATCTTCATTATATCGCAAGCCATTCTGAAATGTGCTTCTATTTCACGTGGGTAATGGATTTCACTTTTTTTTAACTCTCTCTCTCTCTCTCTCTCTCTCTCTCTCTCTCTCTCTCTCTCTCTCTCTCTCTCTCTCTCTCTCTCTCTCTCTCTCTCTCTCTCTCTCTTCTCTCTCTTTCTCCCTGTTCAAAAAAAATGTTAAGTTTGAGAAGGGGGAGAAAAAAATCACCCAGCTTCCATCTTCACCGTCAGGAAGTAATTTTCGGGGGAATCCTTGAGAAACTTTTTGCCACTTTCAATTATGATGAGAGACCACAAGCAGTTTCCGCGTATGGGACCAGCAAAAGCTTTTAATTAGCGTGGAATTACTTAAACTTTATCCTTTGATGTAGACAGACGGTGAGTGGGAGGGAGACAGTGAGGGGGAGAGAGAGAGAGAGAGAGAGAGAGAGAGAGAGAGAGAGAGAGAGAGAGAGAGAGAGGGAGAGAGGGAGAGAGGGAGACCATTTTAGACATAGCTTCGTCGAGCCCATTTCTTCCTTTTGTCTTTTTCTTCGTCCTTCAAGTGTCGAAGTCATTATGTGAGAAGTGTTTCGTGATTATTAAAGTGTCATTATTACCATTATCTTCCTTGTATAATAATTTACATATGAACTAACCAGACATATCTCTCTCTCTTACTCTCCCTCTCTCTCTATCTATCTATCTATCTATCTATCTATCTATCTCTATCTCTCTCTCTCTCTCTCTCTCTCTCTCTCTCTCTCTCTCTCTCTCTCTCTCTCTCTCTCTCCTCTCTCTCTCTCTCCTCAACTTAATGACTTCCTAATCAGCACTTCCTTCCCACTATCCTCCCACGTGGACACTTGACACCCACTTCCACCTTGGCCTCACAGATCACAGACGCTCCACTAAACACACAAACACCTCCTCCTCCTCCTCCTCCTCCTCCTCCTCTTCTTCTCCTCCTCCTCTTCCTCTTCCTCTTGCTCCTTCATCAGGATGGTTTTCTCTCTCACATTCTTCGTCTTTCACGCAGAAACAAGAATTGCAGAGACTACCATCAACAATAGATTATTTTTTTTCTTCTTCTCGTTCCAGATTCATCGGGAAGGAATGGTGGGTGGCAGATCCGGAATTCCAATCAAGGTGGCTACCCTCAACAAGCACAGGACGCAGATGGGGCCGTTGGAATTTGTATGAAAGGGAAGTTATCGGTGGAAGAAGCAAAGGAAGCCACCATCACTCCGCTTGTTGTGGTCGAGTCTGTTACAAACGCAAAACTCTATTATATTCAGCAGGCAGCCACCCTCGCTCCGCTGACTTTGCGCGTAAAGGCAGTAACACTTAGTTGAGCGTCTGACTTTGTAGCAACTCGGAAACAGTTTACTGGTTTTGACTGGTTTTGACTATTCAGGTGGTGGCGAGTTGCGGTGAACTATGCACCGGGCACTGCGGGAGGCGCCATGAACTAGTGCCGGAGGAGCGCGGCCGCGATGGTGGAGTGGGAGTGAGGGAGAGGCGACCCGCGACGCTCAGCATGAATTCTTGGAGCCAACACCGCGACCTCAGCAGATCCGCCAGACTGCGCACGGCTATTATCTGGGCGTGGGTGTGGTCGTTCGCGTGGGCGTGGGCTGTGTGCGGGGCGACGGGCACCTGCCCCAAGGTGTGTGAGTGTAAGTGGCGGGATGGCAAGGAGACTGTGTCGTGTCCTGACGCGGAGTTCATAGACATTCCGCGCGGGCTCGATCCTTCCACACAAGTACTCAACCTGAAGCACAACAACCTGCAGATACTCCCGCGTGACGCCTTCGTGGACACGGGTCTGGTGAACCTGCAGAAGGTGTGGCTCAACCACTGTAACCTGAAGCACCTGGACCCCGGCGCCTTCAACATGTTGGCCAACCTGGTGGAACTGGACCTCAGCTACAACATGCTGCGTGCCGTGCCCTCAGAGGCCCTCGCCGACGTGCCTGGCCTGCGGGAGTTACGCCTCACTCACAACTACATCTCGTCCCTGCCCGAAGCAGCCTTCACTCCAACGCCTGACTTGGTGCATCTCGTTGTCTCCACAAACCACATTGATATCATAAACGATCGAGCCTTCCGCGGCCTGACCCGCCTCGAGGTGCTGAAGCTTTCTGATAACCGGCTATCGGTGCTGAGCTCCGCCACCGTGCTGCCTCTTGTGGCCATCCATGAGCTGCACCTCGACGGCAACCCTTGGCACTGCGACTGTCGCCTCAGGCCGCTCAGGCGCTGGATGATCGAACGCAACGTAGCCTTCCTGGAGCCGCCGACCTGCACACAGCCTGATCGCCTCAACAACAGGTCGTGGCAAGCATTGCTGCTGAACGAGTTCGTGTGTGTTCCCAAGCTGACGGCTGTGGCCCCGCGCATCCTTGCGGCTCACGGTGAAAACGTGTCTTTGTCTTGTCGCGTTGAGAATGATGTGGACGCTACAGTTTCCTGGTCCTTGGGGGATCGATCGATCCGTAACACCAGCGAGAGGCACCGCGTGCTGGATACGGTGGCGGCGAGCCAAGACTCGCGGCTGTCTAACCTGACGCTGGCGGGTGCCGGGCCGCGGGACCAGGGCACGTACCGCTGCGTGGCGCTAAACAAGGCGGGCAGGGCAGAGGCGAACCTTACGCTGCAGGTGTCCAACGAGGTAGCGGAGGTCCGGCTGGTGACGATGGACCGAGTGTTCGTGACGGGCGGCCTCCTGAGCGCCATGGCCATGATCATGGTGGTGCTGCTGCTCCTCACTGCCATCCTTCTCCGTAGGAGGCAGCAGGCCAGGCTGAGGCGCGGCGCTGAAACAGACCACAAGACGGAAACTCCTCAGCTGTCGGCGGGCCGCGGCAGCACGTCCAGCGACTCCCACCCCAAGCTGGCCGATTATCACATCGTGCCCACTAATGACTTGGACGAACCCTCGCCGCTGCCGACACACTCTGACAAGTCGTGGATGCTGCGGGACGCCTCTGTCGATGACTTCCCATCCACCAAGGAATTAGAGAAACCAAGTTCCTATAACAACTCAGAGCAGCGGAAGCTGTCGAAGCCACGGGCGGGTGGCAGTGGGAAGGCAAGTTCCCCGAGCACTGTATCGTACGTGGAAATCCCCAAGTCAGAGCTGGCGGTGGCGGGTCTGCCCTCGGGGGACGAGCGGCTGCGGTGGAGAGACCCTGTAGCCGAGGGCAAGGACAACCGTCTGCTACAGATGGGTGGTCAGAGGGGATCGCAATTGTCTATGGCCAGCGGCAGCCGCTACCCCGACCTGCTGGACCTACACTATACACAACAACAAAAACAACAGATGCAGCAGCAACCGAAGCCTCCCTTGCAGCTGTTGAACCCCGCTTACTGTACGCTGCCTCGCAGGTAAGTCAAGATCATGGAAGGGCGCCGCCCCCCCCAAGCAAACTAAACACCACGCACCTCCAAAAAAAAAACCCACAACCCATCAAATCACCCCCCCCGTCACACCCAAACCCTTACCCTGTCCTCCCCAACACACCCGTCAAACACACACAAACACTTCTCACCGATTCTGTGAGGATTTTATTTGTAACGAATTTACTGTTTTTCACAAGAGTGGAACAAAAACTCGTTTAAATAATTTCGTGTGTGTGTGTGTGTGTGTGTGTGTGTGTGTGTGTGTGTGTGTGTGTGTGTGTGTGTGTGTGTGTGTGTGTGTGTGTGTGTGTGTGTGTGTGTGTGTGTCTTGTTTCAGAGCGCTGCTTCATAATCTCCCCATTCAACCCGCCTAATGAGGACACCTACACATGCCATCGCTCTTCCTCACCCATTCGTCTTGTTTCCCTTCTCCCTCTCCCTCCCCCCTCTCCCCTCACCACCCTTTACCCTCTCCATCATTTACTTCCCTCCCTTCAAAGCCTCCCACGACCCTAGGCCATCTCCATCCCTTACTCCCCCTTCCCTTTCATCACTACCCATCACCATATCCTCCCCGCACAACCTCCCCTTATCTCTCCCTTCCTCTCCTTTACCCTCACTTCCCCTTGCTTGCTCATCATAACATGCTTTTATTCTCTTACATTTTCATCTCTCGTTTACAACACACCTCTCCTCCTCCTCCTCCTCCTCTTTATCATCCCATACGTTCAGGTGTAAAAATGCTTATAACAAGTATTTATTCTCATCTGGTTTGCATGTTGCACGTGAATTCAGGTCATTTGAAGCCATTGTTCTGATGGCTTATGTATATGCACTCAATTTATGGGTGTCAAGGGGGCAGTGACACTAATTCTTCCTGTGCATAGGGTGATATTTCCATTTTTTTATCGCACCGGATACAATAACAGCAAAAATAGTAGTAATAATGGTAGTAGTAATAATAGTAATGGTAATGATGATGATGATAATGGTAGGGGTGATGGTAGTAACTTTTCCCTTAGCTTTTTTTTTGTATATGAATGTTATGTAATAGTGTTTTTTTTCCTCCCTTTATGTATTCTTCTGTATTTTTTATTATTTTTTTTACCTTTCAAATTTTTTTCTTCTTCCAACCATTCCATTCAATCTTTCGTTTTTCGATTCTCCTTTTCTTTCTTTTCTTTCTTTCTGTCTTTCTTTCATTCTTTTTTTCCCTCCTCGCCTTTTGTTGTGACGTTTCCATTTCTTTACCTCAATTTTCGTTTTCTTTACTCTCTCCTTCTCCACATTTTTTTTTTCCACTTATTCTTTCTTTTATGAATTGGAAAATACGTTCTTTTATATTCGTTTCTTTTGTCCATTCTATTCTAACCCTCTTATTCCTATTTTCCATATTTTGTTTTTTTCTCTCTCTCTCTCTCTCTCTCTCTCTCTCTCTCTCTCTCTCTCTCTCTCTCTCTCTCTCTCTCTCTCTCTCTCTCCGGCAGTTCCAGTGGTCTTTTAGGTCCCACAAGCAGTCCAGGACTCGACAGCCTCTTCCAGGAGACCTCTTTCTCTCTCCCTTCCTCTATCCGCTACAGGTAAGAGTAATGGAGTGAGTGGGAGTGAGTGGGAGTGAGTGAGAGTGAGTGGGAGTGAGTGAGAGTGAGTGGGAGTGAGTGGGAGTGAGTGGGAGTGAGTGGGAGTGAGTGGGAGTGAGTAGAAGTGAGTGGGAGTGAGTGGAAGGGAAGGAGTAAGGAAGGAGAGTGGCGTTGAGGCAGGAGAGGGAAAGGAGTGGAGTGTAAGGGAGTTTGAGGTATACAAATGAGGGAGTGAGGAGATAGATAAGGGAGAGAAGGGAGTAGGAGTGAAGGAAAGGAGTAATAGAGAAGTGATAATGTGAATGATGAATAACAAGAAAGAGTAAAAGAGGGAAGAAGTAATGAAGATGCAAAGAAAATGAGATGAGGGAGAGAGAACACGAAATAAATGAGATAAGAGAGACGAGAAGGAGTAAAATAATTCATAAATACATAAAAAAAATACAAAATCCAGGTACTTCTTCAATAATCAACACCTTCCTTCTGGTTTGTACAGGTGTGCTAGTTGGGTGGACTTGGGGGAGTGTGAGACAGCCTCCACCTCCCTCCCCTCCTACCCCCGCCCCCAAGTCCGGCCTCAGCTCTCCCTGCCCGACACATCCCCCATTCGCAAGGCCCACCGTGACACCCTCTCAGAGCTCCTAAGTATCCACAGGTACGCTTACTTAATTAGAATACCTGGTGATGTTATTATTTTTGGGTGAGTATAGAATTTATTGTCATATCAACCTCATTTTTTTTTATATTATTTCTATTTCTTGTTTTTCTCCTCCTCCTCTTCCTCTTCCTCCTCCTTCTCCTTTCTCTTCCATTCTTCCATATTGTTTCTCTTTACTTATATATCATAGTTTACCCACCAACACCCTTTCACGTTTTCTCCCTCTGTAACACCTCCCAAAGTTTTACCCCAAAAATATATAAAATAATACAATAAAACCATTGCCACACAACAAACAAACACATACACAAACACACATATATAAACACATATAAAGAAACAAAGAATACACAAAAAATCTATACATATTGGGTCTTTCCTGTAAACAATATGGCGACAAGGTAAACAAATGAATAAAAAATGGATATAAATCATGCCAGGTTTTTTATAATCTAAGGGAAGGCAATGGAAGGGGAGGCAAAGAGGAGGTACAGAGGGTTAGAAGGCTGTGGAGGGGAAGGTAATGGTTATGGGGAGAGAGAGAGAGAGAGGAGAGAGAGAGAGAGAGAGAGAGAGAGAGAGAGAGAGAGAGAGAGAGAGAGAGAGAGAGAGAGAGAGAGAGAGAGAGAGAGAGAGAGGGGGATGAGGGGAGATGAAAGAGAATTGGGATATAGAATTAAGGGCGTAATGGGAAGGATTAAAGGGAAGGGGAAAAAAAGAAGGGAAATAAAGGCATAGAAGGTAAACACAAACATAAACAAACATAAACAAACACAGAAAGATTAACACTCACCCCCCAAAACACACGTGTCCAAACAGAGGCAACAGCAAACAAACACATGTTGTTCTGGGACCTCGCAGCTCACACACACACACACGAGAACTGAAATGAAGAAGAAGTAAAAAAAAACCACACACAAAATGAATGAACTAATAAAGAAATGAATAAAGAAAAGAATAATGACACAAAGAACACACACACACACACACACACACACACACACACACACACACACACACACACACACACACACACACACACACACACACACATCCTTGCTATTCATTCCCACAATTCATTCATTCCTTCATTCATTTTTTTCTTCCCTTAAATTTTATCACAATTTAAGCTTCGTTTCTACAAAAAAAAAATACTGCAAACAATGAAATAATGGAAGGATTAAGGAGAGAGAGCGAGAGAGAAAGGAGGGAGAGAGAGAGGGAAGGAAGGAAGGAAGGAAGGATGAATGGCAGCCAAAGGATAAAAGGTGGACACACACATAAAAGAGAAAGGGTGGAAGGGGAAAAAAGAAAAAAACAGGAGGCAGAGGAGAGGAAAAGTATGAGAAAGTGAGTAAACGTGGAATGGAAGGAAAGGAGGAAAAGAAGGAGACGAGGAACAGAGAAAGAAAGGAGAATTGAGGAAAGCGGAAAGAAGTGAAAGAAAAGAAGTGAATATACGAAGGAGAGAAAGAAAGAATAGAGGGTAAATAAGTGAAAGAAAGGTGAAGTGAATATCCGAGTGAGAGAGACAGTAAGGAAGAAAGAAAGAAAAGAGAGAGAGAAGAGTGATAGCAAGTGGAGGATAAGGAGAAGGGAAGAACGTGGGAAGAAGTAGAGAAGGAAATAAACAAAAGAGAAGAGACAGGAAGAAAGAAGTAAAGGAGGAAGGAAAGGAAAAGACGAAAGCGAAGGAGAAATATAAAAGGAAAGAAAACAAAATAAAAAGCAAGAAGAAAAGAAGAAAATAAGTATGAGACGAAGGAAAATCATTTAATTCAAGTAAAACAACAACAAAAACAGCAATGAAAACAACAAGAGTATATAGAAGAAGTGTAATGAAAAAAAATCGAGGAAGGCGAAGGAAGTTCAATTCTGAAGTGGCGAGTTGAAGTTAGTTTGTAATGAGCTGATTGACGTTGCAATATTAGAGGCGAGGAGAGTAACAATTAGTGTAAATCTGGAAATCTGGAAATCTGGAAATGTCTGCAGCGAGAAGAAAGAAAGAATGGAAGGAGGAATTAAAGGTAGGAAGGGAAGGAAAGAAAGAAAGAATAAATGAAAAGAAAGATAGCTAGAAGAATGGATGGAAAGAAAGAAGAAAGGAAATAACGGAAAAAGGAAAGACAATATTAGGAGAGGAAGAATTGATATTAGGGAGGAAAGTGTAATTGGAGGGAGGAAAAAAGAAAATCTAGTATGTAATTGAAAGGATGGAAGGAGAGAGAGAGAGAGAGAGAGAGAGAGAGAGAGAGAGAGAGAGAGAGAGAGAGAGAGAGAGAGAGAGAGAGAGAGAGAGAGAGAGAGAGAGTATATCAAGTCAGTGGCTGCGAAATCTAGACAAATCCCAAAATACTTTTAATTAATTCAGGAATATTCACTATCTCTCTCTCTCTCTCTCTCTCTCTCTCTCTCTCTCTCTCTCTCTCTCTCTCTCTCTCTCTCTCTCTCTCTCTCTCTCTTTCTCTTTCCACACGCAATTTCATATTCAGAAAGAATCTACAAAGAATCAGAATATAGACTGAGCTCCTTTTTTGGGGGGAGTCAGAACAAATTGGGTTAAAGTTCTCTAAAATTATTTCGTTTCCATTAAATATAAAATCAGAATAAAAACTGAAATGGTTGTTGATTGCTTATTTATTAATATATATTGTAATTTTGTTGTCACTGAGGGTTTAATAGTAAGACTTGATCACTTTGTACTAATACCTCGTCATTTAATTGAATTCAGTCAATATTAAGTATGTCAATGATCATTTATGTATACTGTTGCCACCTGATTTCATTCACCATTGACTACTAAATAATTACATATAGTCTTTACTGCCCTTAGGCTAACAAACTTTACCCTTAAAATAACCTTTAGTATCTTACCTCAAACAATACGTAGTCATTTACCTATGCAATAAATTCTTCACCAACTATCAATCCTTTACCTTTAATAATTTACCTAAGTGAGTCCAATCATATATTCCAGCTATTTAATTAACCTCTACGTGATGCAATAATGGTCTGGAAATACTAATCATTGACCTATTTCACTAGATTTTTGTTCCTCTCATTAGTCCTGTTTTCGAGACCCAATCCATACGACACTAACCT
>JAPQNM010000008.1:14001696-14009196 GCA_029783475.1 Metacarcinus magister | reverse complement strand
ATAGACAGAGACCTGGAGCTTCATTTCACGTTACAAAATACAAAACAAAAGACAACACGTTCAGTTCTGTACAGGTGTTTAGGTACAGACAGGGGAGGTGAGGTGAGGTGAGGTGAGGTGAGGTGAGGTGAGGTGAGGTGAGGTGACACACGTAATTAAATGGAATTCTTACCTCCTTTCTATCCCTTTCCTCCGTGGCCTCACCTTCCTCTTCTCTTCCTGCCTCGTCTTCCGCCGCCTCCTCTTCCTTCTTCTTCTCGCCAGGAGGGAAGAAGCAGGCCTACCGGAGTACAATGGGGAGGACGACAATGAAAACGTGCCGCCGCCTTGCCCTGAGACCCCAACCTCCAGTCTCTCCCGGTATCCCCAAGCGGCGGCCTCCAGCAACGCCCTTGAAGACTCCCTGGACGACCCAACATTGCCCTCCACAGAGCCTTTACGTTCCATACTGAAGCGGAGGTACGAGGAGGGCGGCCGTGGTCTCCCAGGTCTCCAAGGGCTTCTAGGGCTGCATGGTCTTCAAGGTCTGCAAACACTGAAAGGTCTCCAGGAGGTGAAGAGCCTCCATAACCATCAAGGATCTTCTTACCCCAAAAGTGCCTCCTTCGGCGAGTCTCCCCAGCCGCTCCGTCCCTCCCTAGCGCTGCCTCCTCTCCCGCCGCGCCCAGACCCGGAGTCCTGAGGAAGGGAAGGTAAGTCTAATGCAACAGAAGTGAAGGTTGTGAGGGAGAAAAGGATGTAGGAGGAAGGAGGATGAAGAAATGTGACTAAGGGAGTAAAGGAGTAAAGGTAGGGAGAGCACAAGGGAGGAGAGGAAAAAAGGGAGGAAGGAAGGAGGTAAATGAAGAATATGTCCTCCAAGACAGGTGTAGTATTTACCTGAAGTTGTAGGTAGAATAGGAGAGGAAGTTAAGGATGAATAGCAAGGGAGGTTGTATTAGTTTTGAAAAAGAAGAAGAAGGGAAGATAGGAGGAAGATATATAAAAAAAAATAAATAATAGAAAAGGATTAAGCAAAATAGATGGAAAAGGGAAGGAGAGATGGAAGGGGAGAAGAAGGAAAAGAAGATAATATTACGTCAAAACAATTTCTCATTTAAGTATTATATCTTCCTTAGATTAAGATTTTTAACTCAACAAAATGCAAGTGATTCAAAACTTAAAATTTAATTGATGGCTTAATTATTGTATTCTTTCTTTCTCTCTCTCTCTATCTATCTATTTTTCTCTCTCTTTCTGCAGCCACCCGTGAAGGAGAGACGGAGGAGGGAGAAGAGCTGGGGATGGAGAGAATAGTGGAGGGAGCTGAGGGGAAGGAGGAAGGAGATGAGTGGAAGATGACCTAGAGGCAGCGAGGAGGAGGAAAGGAGGTAAAGTAACACCTTGAAGAAAAAAAAGAAGATAATAATGTTGACTTTTATCCCACCACACACACACACACACACACACACACACACACACACACACACACACACACACACACACACACACACACACACACACACACACACACACTAAGAAACAAAAGGACATATCCAGTAAACATTTTAACCCAACATCTTGCTTCTCCTTCCCACAGACGAGACCGACAACCCACGCCCACACCCCCTGGTCACGCCCTTGGAAGCGCCCCTCCTTCCAGGCTTGTTCTCTAACCCTGGATATGTGCTGACGCTCCTCACCAAGTCCTCTGTTCTCAACGTTTTCATAAATATTCACGTAATAATGAGCCTCAAGTCTAGCTGTAAGGAGGGTGAGGCTGAGGTAGAAGAGAGAACTGGAAGGGAAGTGGAAGGGGAAAGAGAGAGAAAGAGAGGGAGAGAGAGAGGGGACGAGATGCAGTGAAGCGATGAGGGAAAACTAAAAATGTGATCGAATAGCTTTTCACGCGAATCGCTGGATAATCTTATCGCGAGTTAAAAATTACGTATTAAATGGAGAGGTTTAAGAGGTGACTGGAAGCGAGTTGCGTGACAAACGAGGGAGCTTCAGCGAGGTGACGCACTGCTGGGAAGCGATACATGGAAAATAGAGGTTGAAATTATACATTAATTTAACATTTAATCATCTCTATCATCTATGTTTTGTTTTAATTGTTGCTTATTTTTTTTTGTATAATTTGTTTCGTCTATAGATGCAACATTGAGGGGGAAAAACTTCCTTATCATTACTATCATTATCAATAAAGGTGAAAATCAATACTTCATTAGAAAATAACAATAAAAATCGCCTTTGTTATGGAAATTATATGAGCCAAGTCAGGAAAAAAAATAATAAAAAGTTAAAAATGTATTATAACAAGGATGACAGACGGAAACTTCATCATTTAAAATAGTTTCCCATTACAAATTAAAACCATTCAACAAAAAACGAGATACGAGACCTGCACTGAGGTTACAAACACGTCAAACTCATCTACTAGTAACACTTCCTTTAATCATTCACTATATCCTACATTCATCATCATCATTCATCATTCACCATTCATCCCTCAGAACAAGTAAACTCCATAATTCACTCCATATTCCCTCATTTATTAATTTTACTTCATATTCCTTCATTTATTTACATAACGTCCTCTCCTTGTCATCTTGGTCATTTCTCACCTTTCATCTGACTCATCCCTCAAGTCTGAACCTCTCTCTCTCTCACACCTCCACCTGTCCCTCACCTGTTCATTTATCTGTTTCATACCTCAAGACCTTCCACGTTACTCAATGTTGCTCCCTAAACACTTATTCTACTCCCCTCAATCTCTCTCGATTTTTAAGCTTGTCTCCCCTTTTGGTCTCTCACTACCTGTCACTGCTCTCCTCTCCTCTCCTCGCCTCACCTCACCTCGCCTATTCCTCAGTTTTATGTCTTTCTTATTTGTTGATTTCACTTTATATCTATTCGTGGTTTTGTTATTAATTAAGTTATGAGGGTTAACTTTTACTTTTATATATATCATCTTTAGTTTCATTCATAATTCATATTCATTAGAAATATCAATATAGGGAAAATTTCATCACATAATTGACTGCAAAACGTGACTTGATTGCGAACAGAACAGTGAAAATTTCTACTCATTTACTCACGCACTCACTCACTCACTCACTCACTCACTCGAAGCCTCTCTCAAGCACATATAAGAGCAAAAACAGTACTGGAATTCCCTCTCACAATCTCTCAGCCTCACCACTCGCCCCAGCTGGAAATGAGAGGGAAACAGGGAAGGAAAGAGGGAGGAAGGGAGGGACAGACTACGGTTCTCGCGCAAAGCTATTAAAGCACAATTGTTATTACATGTTGAGAGTTTTATGCCATGTTTGTCTACCTTCTTCAGGAGAACGGAAGGAAGACTCTTGTATACATTGTCTTTTCCCCCCCACGTGTTTCTACCTATTGATCTGTTGACCTTTTTATATTGTGGGGTTGTTTGCTCTCTCTCTCTCTCTCTCTCTCTCTCTCTCTCTCTCTCTCTCTCTCTCTCTCTCTCTCTCTCTCTCTCTCTCTCTCTCTCTCTCTCGTGTGTGTGATTTACTGCCTCAAATATTTTTACTGTGTTCTTTTTTTTTGTTAGTGTTTGTGTTTGTGTGTGTGTGTGTGTGTGTGTGTGTGTGTGTGTGTGTGTGTGTGTGTGTGTGTGTGTGTGTGTGTGTGTGAATTTGTTGTATTGCATATTTTGTTTGTTTTGTTTGTTTTCTTGTTTATCTATTTCTGTTTTTTTTGGTATTAGTTTTGTTTCTCTTTCTGTTCGTTTTTTTCTTTATTTTTCTCTCTTTCCTTTCACACTCTTGACCTTTTACTAATATTCTTTCATTTCCATTTCGTCACTTTCTCATTTTCACCTCTGAGGATCTTGGCATTTCCTCCTCCTCCTCTTCCTCCTGTTTCTCCTCCTCCTCCTTCTGTTTCTCCTCCTCCTCCTTCTGTTTCTCATCTTCTTTCACTTGCTCTCCAATTTCATCAAGTTTTTCTTAATATTTCTTCTTCTTCCTCTTCCACACACCACTTCCATTTATCTTATCTTAACACTTTTCCTTTTAACATTTTACGGTCTTTTCTTTTTTGTTTTTATTTCTTATTTCTCCACAAGATTTGCACTTTATCTGCTTGGCTTTGTACCTGTTCTTGTTCTTGTTGTTGTTGTTCTTCTATTTCATTCCTTAATTTAATTTTTTTCTTCCCCATTATCTTTTTCTTTGCACCTGTTCTTGTCCTCTTCTTCTTCTTCTTCTTCTTCTTCATTTTTTTCTTCTTCTATTTCATCCCTGTGTTTCATTTTTCTTTTCAATTCCCTTTTTCTTTCCCTCTGTCTCTCGCTTTCTCGCTTTTCCTTCCTTCCTTCCCCACATTTCCTTTCTTTAATTGTGGCTTTATTCACGGCCTCCTCCTCCTCTCCTCCTCCTCCCCTCCTCCTCCTCCTCCTCCTCCTCCTCTCCTCCTCCCACTTTTCTTACTAAGGTTTTCACACAACGTTCATGGAGATTCCCGCGTCACGTCATAGATTTTTGGTATAAACGTGACCGCGGAGTGCACAGTATTTTTGTACAAAGATGATTGAAAAATAAACGATGATCTATCTATGAGTGGTGTGTGTGATTTATTTACCTGGTGTTTAGTTGATGTATATATGTATATGTATTTTATTTTGTTTATCTATCTGATCAACTGTGATGATGATGATGATGATGATGATGGTGGAAAATGAGGATGGATAAATAGATAAATAAATAAATATGATAGATAGATAGAAAATATATACATACAAGAAGAATCCAGGTGACCCAAAATAAACAACTAAATAAAATAAATTAAAAAAAACACACACAAACATACATACACACGCAACACAAAATACATTAAAAAAAAACACATAATAAAAAAAATAATAAAACAACAAAATAACAAGAAAATATAATACAAACAAAAAAATATATATAAAAATAACTAAAAATTTAGGAACACGAAAAAAAAAGGCAGATAATGAAGAACAGATGAGAAGGAGAACAAAGAGGAATAGGAAGAGGAAGAAGAAGAGGAGGAGGAAGACACACCACAGCAGCAGCAGCAGCAGCAGCAGCAGCAGCAGCAGCAGCAGCAGCATCACATCACAGAGACTCACCTCACAAAGTAATCAACATATTCATGATCACTTAAAACTAACTTCTTCACTATATTCACCCTCAAAAAACACCCTTACAGCCCCCTTCGCCTTCCCCTGCCCCCCCTTAGCCCCCTGCCCCCCTTAGCCCCCTGCCCCCCTTAGCCCCCTGCCCCCCTTAGCCCCCTGCCCCCCTAATCCCCCCTCCCTTACACCCCTTTACACCCCTTTTCACCCCTCCTTGTCGCCCCCTTATGCTATTTGTCATTTTTATTCCTTTTTTTCTACTATGGGGGAAGGGGAGGAGGTTGTTAACTTTTATGAGGTCTGTTGAGAGCATGGATTAGAGAGAGAGAGAGAGAGAGAGAGAGAGAGAGAGAGAGAGAGAGAGAGAGAGAGAGAGAGAGAGAGAGAGAGAGAGAGAGAGAGAGAGCGAGAGAGAGAGAGAGAGAGAGAGAGAGAGAGAGAGAGAGAGAGAGAGAAAATCCTACTACAACAAATAATATTATGCAGACGATATGTTCATCAACTTTCCTTCTTTCTTTCCTTCTTTCTTTCTTTTCTTCCTTTCTTTCTTTCCTCCACGCATTTCACGCATCAAAATCCTGTCATATTCTTTCCCCCAATTTCTTTCCTGCCTTACTTTTCCTCAAACAAAAAATAAATAAAGAAATAAAACTAAAAAATAAATTATCGGTTCGTTAGACATTTCAATTTTTTTTATTATTTTATATTTTATTTCTTATTTGTGTTTATAAAAAAAGTGAATATTACTCACCTGATAAACACAGGTAATGCATTAATGATATTTAGCAGCAACAAAAAAAATAATAAAAAAAATATATAAATAAAAAGTTAAAAAAAATATATATAAATTAATCTGACAGACGTTACAAAAATAATACTTAGAAAATAAAAATAAAAGTTCCCATTTCACAATCTGGCAAAGAAAAATATCTTAAATTCAATTATAAAATATACCCGAAAACAATTACTGGAAAAGAGGAAGAGGAAGAGGAGGAGGAGGAGGAGGAGGAGGAGGAGGAGGAGGAGGGAAAAAAGGGAAACCAACAACACCGCACAGCCAAAAAAACAGCAACAACAACAAGAAAAGAAGGAGGAAGAGGAAGAAGAGGAGGAGGAAGAGAATAAATCTAGAAGACAAGAAGGTAGAGAAGCAGAAGGAAAAGTAAAATAAAGAAAAAAACAAAAGGGGAAGGAAGAAAGTAGGAAAAGAGAGAGAGAGAGAGAGAGAGAGAGAGAGAGAGAGAGAGAGAGAGAGAGAGAGAGAGAGAGAGAGAGAGAGAGAGAGAGAGAGAGACAGAGAGAGATGATTAAAGAGAATTAGGACTGGATGGATGGATAAAGGAAGAGGAAGAGGAAGAAGAGGAGAAAGAGGAAGAGAAGGAGAGAGAAACTAGCAATGTTGAAGTTGGTGTTAGCTTCAAGACCCATCATTTACACCTGAATAGAGAGAGAGAGAGAGAGAGAGAGAGAGAGAGAGAGAGAGAGAGAGAGAGAGAGAGAGAGAGAGAGAGAGAGAGAGAGAGAGAGAGGTGGTGAGGTATAGCTGAAGGGACACTAGAGGAATTCTGAGATGCTGAGGGAAGATAGATGAGAGGAGGGACGATATAGGGGACGTGAGGGGAGGAGGAGGAAAGGAGAGGAAGAGGAAGAGAAGGAAAGAGGAGGAGTGGAGGTACAAGGGAGATAATGTGATAACAAGGACAGAGTGGAGAGATAAGGAAGAGGAGATAGGATAATAGAATGAAGCAGAGACATAGGGAGATAAAGAAGATACTAAGAAGAGGAAGAAGAAGAAGAAGAAGAAGAAGAAGAAGAAGAAGAAAAAGAAGAAGAAGAAGGAAGAGAGGTTACTATAGAGTGTCCTTGTGAGAAATCAAGAATGCCTGTAAAGAGAACACACACACACACACACACACACACACACACACACACACACACACACACACACACGTACATACAGCGATGGTCCGACAGTTTCACCATTCCGCTGTACAAACACTTGAGCAAACTCGTGTATTAGAGAGAGAGAGAGAGAGAGAGAGAGAGAGAGAGAGAGAGAGAGAGAGAGAGAGAGAGAGAGAGAGAGAGAGAGAGAGAGAGAGAGAGTATTTACATTCAAAGTTGGAACAGTCTTCTTCATACAGTAAAGTTACCATACTGAAAGATACCTCTCTCTCTCTCTCTCTCTCTCTCTCTCTCTCTCTCTCTCTCTCTCTCTCTCTCTCTCTCTCTCTCTCTCTCTCTCTCTCCACAATACAACACACACAATAACGTTTAACATAATACACTTATATATAATAAAAAAAAATCAAATTGCACAATTACATAATAAAAATAGGAATTAATTACACAACATAATTACACAACATAATTACACAATAACG
>JAPQNM010000008.1:13984196-13999196 GCA_029783475.1 Metacarcinus magister | reverse complement strand
CACCCCCAAAGTTTCGTGGACAAAATTATACTTCCCCATTTTTCTTATTAATTTGCTTTTCTCTATATTTTTTCGCTTCTAAACTCTGACAATGGAGTGAGGTAAGAACAAATAGATGAAACAAGAACTGCAGACAAAACAGAATAAGAAATATACACTAAACTAAAAACAGGAAAGGAAATTATAGTGAAAGAAATATAATCATAATGGCCATACAAGGAAATTTAAGGCAGGAAGTATTGAGACACGACCTTGAAACGACTACACATACACTCCTAACCCTTTTTTTTCCCTGTTTCCTGCACTTTTTTCCCTTGAGAGAGAGAGAGAGAGAGAGAGAGAGAGAGAGAGAGAGAGAGAGAGAGAGAGAGAGAGAGAGAGAGAGAGAGAGAGAGAATATTCCTATCCTGCATGAGAGATGAAAGATTAAATAGAGTAAAACTAAATATTCTTCAGCATCATAAGGAAAATATTAAAAAGTTTGTCACAGATTCTAATTCCAATTCCTGTTCCAGACTAATTCTAATTCCAGACCAATTCCAGTTCTAGACCAATTATCATCCTCATCCTCTCTCTCTCTCTCTCTCTCTCTCTCTCTCTCTCTCTCTCTCTCTCTCTCTCACTACGTCTCACTACGAATACTAGGCTATATGATTATAACCAAATATAAAACACTTCAATTTCTTAGTTATATACACATAATATTTCCCTTCATCACATCGTATTATTCTATAGAAGAATCACTCTAGTCAATACAAAATTATTTCCATCTTGACATGAACAAAATTTAACAAGACGACCTTATGAAGACGCTACCACATTTCATTACCACATTATTTACCTTAAGTCATATATCAAGGCAAGTTTAATAACATCAATAACTACATAATAAAAGTAATTAATATAGTAATCAAGCTAATAAATGTTAACACTTACGTAGTGCAGCGTGGCGTGGCGTGGCGTGGCGTGGCATAGCCTAGTCCGCGCAGCCTATCATCTTCCTTCCTCTCCTCTCCTTCATTTCTGATTTCCGTCGTGTTTCAAAGTCACTGTTTTATCACTATTGCCTAAAAAACAAGAATAATTAACTTCCATCCACATTCATTAACATATCATACTAATAAACTTAAAAGATCATTAATATAAGCAAAATAACATTAAGGAGCGAGAAAATAACGCTATTGTAACCATATACATTACCATTGGTCAGTCTTAACCATTCACAGACTAGTTTTAAAGGTCTGTCTGCTGAAAATTAAGTAACATTAGCGACCGGCAGGAAATCATGACCTCGGATGTAAAAAAAAAATGGCTGGATAAATGGTTGCATACACTATATGTAACCGGTTATATATAATTCATGTTATTTCATATATATACTACTCTTAACTTATATTAGATAACACTACCATTACTTATTTACCTTCAGGCAGCTATGTAGAGAGAATGGAGCCTCAGGGGAGAGTAAATGTGGTTACTTGTCCCTTTAAATAACTGACCTAGCGTCCCGGCGGTCGCATGCCGGCTTCCTTCCTCCTTCTGAGTACTGACCACCCTGCATTGGCGTGTATTCCTCCGCCGCCTCCCACCTACCCACGCTAAGCATCATACACACTAATAAACGTATTTCTTTTTTAAACAAGCATTTATATTCACACTACATGACATTCCAACCGAGGCTAATACAAGGGATTGGAATAATGCGCTACGATAGGCAAAACAGAATGTATGTTTAAATAGGGTGACAAACGCACTACTTACCTTCGCCATTCCCCCCACCATGCAGGTTGCGACGTGCGCGCCGCCCCCCTCCGCGCCCCCCAACACCCCCCGCATCCCTCCATCTACCCCTTAGCCCTATACTCAGCCAATGGGATGTATAGTATATATTTCATCCTCTTTCATACGATATATTTCAATTTCGCTCATTCGTGACCAAGTGAAATAGACAAGTGAAATAGACAAGAGGTTGAGAAAATACTCAATTTAACGAGAGCGCAGCCTACACGAGTCATGGGAGTGTGTGATGAAAGGAAAACAGTTGGTGTGATCTACGTGATGGATTAATAAAAGAAGCACATGACAAGCCGTTTGCAACCATGTGTGGAAACAGGAAGGACTAAACATTGCTAAAGTTATCAAATTGTTTCATGAATCGAGAGAATGATTGATGGATTAATGACTGTTTCAAACGCTTCACTCACCGCCGGAGCGAGTAGCAACACTGTAAACACCGCCACCAGCCCTTCGCCGCCTAGGATAAGGACTAACCAAAGTATGTTCAGTACCACCAGCACCTGTAGGTTATAAAGAACATGAAAGGAATGTTGCACCAAATCGTCGACCCACATAAACTGCATAGGAACTTCAATTGACTAGGTGGCAGAAGGCGGGGGAGAGAGAGGGCGAGGAGCAGTAGCAAGGCGCATAGCATGACCCCATACACTAACACACACACACACACACACGCACACACACACCAACACACAATAGCTGCAGCAAGATCCAGCCATTGTCTCCCTTCCGTAGAGAAGACTTTTCACTACCACCACCACCACCACCACCAGCGCCACCTCCACTACCACCAGCGCCGCCACCACTACCACCAGCGCCACCACCACCACCACCAGCGCCACCACCATCAGCGCCACCGCCACCGCCACCACCACCACCACCGCCACCTACAGAATGCTCGCCATATCAACGGACTTATTATTCCTAACGATGCTCCAGCGATCACAGGGCGAGAGGAGATATACAGGATAGCTTGCAATGACCTTTTCCAGCGTAATGCAAGCAGATGTGTAGGTTGCAGGCTGACCATCGGGGTTATTGCAATATATTCCACTTGCAATCTCATCCCCTCTCTCTCTCTCTCTCTCTCTCTCTCTCTCTCTCTCTCTCTCTCTCTCTCTCTCTCTCTCTCTCTCTCTCTCTCTCTCTCTCTCTCTTCTCCTATACCCAAATGCATACATTGTTCCCTTACCGACAGTATTATCCTTATTATTATTTCCTTTTTTTCCGTTTCCTAGTGAGTAAGGATTTTAAAATGTCAAGAGAGAGGCATTGTATGAACGTGAATGAAAACATAACGTGCATTCAGGAACTGGAACGAGCGAGTGGAGCGGCGAGTGAGTGAACCAAGAATTATGATAAAATGGAAATGAAAATGAATGAGAATGAATATGAAAGAAAGATAAGAATTAGAATTACGAAAAGGAAAAGTAGGAATGAGAGAGAGAGAGTTAAAGTAATTAATGCATAGAGGTTATAATTGCTTTTCTTTATCTTCATTCACTTATTACATGCATCGTTCAGCTTACTTGCACAACCCCCCTCCACAACCCACACTGCCCACACCCAACCCACTACAACCCACACACACACACACACACAGGTTAAAAAAACAAGTGATTGGGCTCGCATTCCACCTCGCTCCCTGACACTGGTCTTGACAGCCTAAGCACTTGGTAATGGGGGTTGCCAGCTGGTTAATTTCGCTCCCACGACCTCATTAGAGCAGGGAAGATTTCTCCATTAGTGTGAGAAGGTTGACCTTGAAATATCTTAAGGAGCAATAATAATACTTAAATGTTTTCTAATATCTCCTTCCTCTCTTTCTCTTCTTTTTTTTTGGACTCGCTAATGTGTGTGTGTGTGTGTGTGTGTGTGTGTGTGTGTGTGTGTGTGTGTGTGTGTGTGTGTTAATAGCCTCACACACCTCTCTCGACCACTGTGTAAACCAATTATCTCTGTGTAACATTAACTCTATTTGGAAATCTAATCTATATATATAACAAAAAATAAACATACATTGAGCTTTACACTAAAAACTATTAATTACACTATAACATTTACACTTCAGATCAAACAAAACACTTAACTAAACTAGACTCAAAATTTGACCAAACACACCTAAACACACTATGGAATTGAAATAAGCTATAGTGATTTTTTTTTTTTAAACTCATACACCATAAAAAAAAAGTCTCATATATACAAACAAACAGTAAAACAATACGTTAAAACTATACACTCTACAATCAGCTATACAATACACACTCTACACGCACCTGTACTATTCATTAAAACTTGTGACGGCAATATTTTTTGAGGTCAACACCTGGTGACGTCACGCAAAGAGCAAAACACCTGTTGTTTGGGAGGTGTTTTTTCCACCTGTGCTCCCTCCCTTAATTGACTCGGCATAGCTATTTCCCTTACTTCGTTTGAGGTAATTAGATCATTAATTATATCCCGTTTCTTAGGGCAGGAAGGGAAGGGAAGGGTAAGGAAGGGAAGGGAAGGGAAGGGAGGCCAAGGGAAGGGAAGGGAGGCCAAGGGAAGGGAAGGGAAGGGAAGGGAAGTGAGGATGACGTTATGATTTATGGAAGAAGGAGGAAATAAATAAATGTTTTTACTCTACTCTGTGATAAAGTTGATGTGTGTTCATTAATTACCTTGCAGTGACCTCGGTGTCATCCACAATGTAATAAACTTAACTAAGAAATATGGAACGTTTTTTCGCCTAAATTTATTGTTTTTGCAACGCTTTATCATAACATTAAGTATTTTTTTTTCTATAAAGTCCTGGTTTTAATGTGGCCCCGTGTGTGCGTGTGTGTGTGTGTGTGTGTGTGTGTGTGTGTGTGTGTGTGTGTGTGTGTGTGTGTGTGTGTGTGTGTATGTGTATGTATGTGTGAATGGAAGGTGATTGAGTGAACAGTGTGTGTATTAACTTGTAACTTGGCCTCCTCTTCTCTGCTTGTAAGGGGAGAGGGAGCCTTGACGCCGCGCTGCCCTGGTTCACTGTGTCAAAACAAGGGTCACCTAGTCTAGTCTGGTCTGGTCTGGTCTAATATAGTCTGGTCTGGTCTGGTTTGCCTTGCCTTGCCTCGCTTCCTGCCTTTGATCATGTTGTGTTGCCTCAAGTTTACAAAGTCCACGGAAACACATTTCTACGCCATCAAACTCATTTATTATGTTTTCCTCGTCACATTACTGCTAACGAGCCTCCACGCGACAAATATGCTCCAGCTAACAGGTCAAAGGGATTCTTGACAAGAGTTTATATTTTTTCCCCGCTCTAGATAATGTCAGGTAATGGATGTGAGGCGGTGGAGTTTATTAAAAAAAAGTTGATTTGCTTCTTCAAGACAAGTTAACATTAAGCAAGGGTATAAAGTTATGTATCCAGCTCGGTTGTCATATACAGTTGTTGATCTGGAGGCCATGAATTAACAGGCAAATTAATGAAACCTTGAAAGAAGTTAATACTGTGTGTGTGTGTGTGTGTGTGTGTGTGTGTGTGTGTGTGTCGTGTGTGTGTCGTGTGGTGTGTGGTGAGGTTAGTGTGGTCAGTGAATGACAAAAAAACCAAAAAAACATAAGAAGGCAGTATTTCACTTGTAAGTTTATCTTCTAACACTGCAACACGTGACATACAAACACTGTAACATCACCGTTTCTCACTGTATTATGCTGCATTATAACCCAGGTTGTCATATGTATAAAAAAAAACATAAATCAAGTCTGCTGGTAACTCAAATCTTTCCCTTGACCCTTGACCCTTGACCCTTGACCCTTGACTTTGAACTACTCATTAACCGAAAAAAAGACGAAAAAAAAATATAACCCATTACCAAAGATTAAGCTAAATTACCATTACATAAAATTACATACACCAATACACACTAAATAAATGGTGTAACGAATAATTTTGTGTTATTAATATTTTCTATCCCCACTGGGAGCCGAGCCGAACCCTCTTACAACACGTGGCTCCCTGCACCCAGCTCATATCAAAGCTTCGAAACAGTCTCCCCCTCAACGCCTTGGGCAATAATTATCCACTGACACAACTCCTAATAGGCTAAGGTAACAGAGTGCCATCAGGAAGACTTACTGGGAGGGAGAGTAAGGTTTCTAGGTGAAGATATGTAGAGCAGCTCTGGGTCTACATCACCTCCCACGCTGGTATTCAGATCGCTGCCTGCAAAAATGTAGTTCTTAGATATTTATAAGCTTTTGAAAGGGGATTATATTGCTAAAAGAAAAATAAAGTGCAATGTTTTGTATAGTTTTGCTTAGAATTGTGAGTTTTAGTTTTGTTTAGGATTTAATGAAGAGTATTGTGTATATATAGATGGTTGATGCTACTTATACGTCCTTTTGCAGCTTTTACGGCTATGTTATTTCATCTTACTCTTCCCTTATATCCATTCTAGAGTCTTCACGGTACTTTAAAACTTACCTCCATACAATTATATACACTAAGCCTTCATACACCTTGCGTCTTCAATAATAAAGTACGTGAAATGAGGAAGAAGAACAAGGTAATATGGCCATTCCTACCACTCACTCGCCTTCACCCCACACCCGTTTCCTACTCCCTTCCTCACGTAACCATCCGCTCAGACCCCAGCAAACTAGTACCAATATACCAATTAAACTCTACCATAATCAAAATAAAAAAAAACAAGCTCTAGTTTCATTTTTTACATTAATACATATATATTATTTCCTTCCTTTCCTTTATGTTTACGTAGACTAATAGCAGTACTCTCTCATAGGTAAAGGCAGAGTGTTGCATTACGTTACCCATAGATGGCGTTGTGGAGCCCTACCTCTACCTTCACCTCCTCTTACCTTTTTATTCACTCACTTACTACCCAATCATCTTTTAGGGCATAGACACTAGGGAACGAATGTAATATAACGCTCATTAGACGTTAATAAGTAACATTACAACCTATTAGAGCGAAGTAGTAAGATAAAATGTGTTACGTATTCACCTTTATCTCCACTCATCTGCGTTTTAAATTTGGGAAAATATTGAAGGGTAATGAAAGTTGAAAGGAGAGTAGAATATTTGGAGCTGCACTACCGACCTTGCTGCTCATTGGCTATTCAGGCGACACACAGTTTCGCTTAAAAAAAGAAAGAAGAAGAGAGAGAGAGAGAGTGTGAGAGAAAGAGAGAGAGAGAGAGAGAGAGAGAGAGAAAAGAGAGAAAGTTGATTACACCTTCACTTCACTTCTAGCACATTTTCTCCTCTGCAAAATCCACATCCGTATTTGCCAATAATTTACGCAACAAGAAGTATACCAGGAAGGCTTCGTTTGCGTGAAAGGAAACAGCCTCCTCCTCCTCCTCCTCCTCCTTCTCCTCCTCCTTCTACCCCAGTACCGTCAACATCTGCTTTTCCTCTTACTCTCCCTCTTTCCTCCTCCTCCTCTTCCTCCTCCTCCTCCTCCTTCTTCTTCTTCTCTTCTTCATGATTAAGAAATATGCATCAGTATGAGGACATTTAAGGTAAAAAAAACCCCAAAAAAACAACATTTTCCAACCCACGAGATGACTTGATTCACACCTTTCTGGGTACATTAAAGCCCCTGAGAGAGAGAGAGAGAGAGAGAGAGAGAGAGAGAGAGAGAGAGAGAGAGAGAGAGAGAGAGAGAGAGAGAGAGAGAGAGAGAGTTACCCAAGAAGGTTCCTAGTTTCCTTGGTGACGGAGTGGTAAGGAGACGCCCCCAAGAGAAGCTCACAATTAGACAGTCTCGACACCCTAATGGAAGCCTGTTTGGGTGACTGCTGGCGGGAAGGAGAGATGCTGGGGGAGGGGAGAGGAGAAGAAGGATGCTGGGGAGGGGAGAGGACAAGGATGCTGGGGTGAGGGGAGGGGCAGCAAGAACGAGAAAGTGATGGGGTGGAGAACAGGAGGAGGAGGTGCAAGGGAACGAAAGGTGGAAGAGAGAAGGAGAGACAAAGACAAGTGGAAGAATAAAGAAAATAAAAGGAAGTGTAGGAAGAGAGATGTAAGAAAATTTAGAAGGAGTGGAAATAGAGGTTAACGAAGGTACATTTAACAGGTAGAGAAAGAGAAGAGAGAGAGAGAGAGAGAGAGAGAGAGTAGAGAGAGAGAGAGGAGAGGAGAGAGGAGAGAGGAGAGAGAGAGAGAGAGAGATAGAAGGAGTAAGAAGCTGGGAGGAAAGGAAGAAAAAAATGAAAAAGAGAGAGAGAGAGGGGAACAGGAACTGGGGAAGAGATAAAAAAAGAAAAGAAAAGAGAGAGAAAGACATAACGGAAAACGAGAAAATTGAAGATGTGGATTCTAAAATAAGTATTTACTCTAGAGACGAGAGTGGAAGGGTGGCAGGGTGGCAGGGTGGAAGGGTAGTGGTGGTGGTGGTGGAAGGGGATGGAAGGCGGCAGGGTGTGTGTGGAAGGGGATAACCCACCACTTTCTCACCTGTCTTTACCACACGTCTCACATTACACCCGCGTCCACTATCCTCACGCGCCCACCAACACCTCAACGCCTTTTGTGTGGCTCAGGTATAACCACAGGTGTTGGGTGACTGTCTGCCTTCCACTTGCCTGCAGGGAGGAGGAAAAAAAACTTACAGAGGGAAAGAGAACAAAATAAATAAGGAATGAATAGATTACTAACATAACAAGACATCTACGCTTCAATAGTGGAGTGGTGAACGTAGGTGCTGAATATGGCTCATAGATGGCGTTTTAATTGATGCAAACAGATTAAAGCATGAAATAGAAGCCAAGATATAGAAGATGAATATATATGTAGAGACAAAAATGATGAAGTGTGCATAGTATGGAGATGAAAATTAGTTCATCTGCATTATGGTGTGTTCCAATACTCATCAAGGGTGTTAGGTAAGGTTAGGTTAGGTTAGGTTAGGTTAGGTTAGGTTATGTTATGTTATGTTATGTTATGTTAGGTTAGGTTAGGTTAGGTTAGGTTAGGTTAGGTTAGGTTAGGTTAGGTTAGGTTAGGTTAGGTTAGGTTAGGTTAGGTTATGTTATGTTAGGTTAGGTTAGGTTAGGTTAGGTTAGGTTAATTTAGGTTAGGTTAGGTTAGGTGTTTGTGTGACAGGTTCAGTCTCACTAACTACAGGTCAAGTAGATAATATAAAAAGTGTGTTTGTATTTTTATAGTCGTGTTCATGTTGCTGCTGCCAGGGACTAAACAGGGAGTGATCATGTATGTAATAATGACTTAGTTTTCAGATTGCAGAAATCATGAATGTCAAGTTTAGTTTGGTGCATCATCAACAGTTTCAGGCCGATGTTCAATGCATCATATGTTGTAATGTTTTTGTTTTGGCTTAGCACACAATGTGATAATGGCGGGAACTTTCTGCACACATACACACACATGCACGCACACAGACACACGCACGTACACGCCCACATACAGGATTAGTATTATTATATGATAAAGGATTATGTTTTTGTTATCACTATTGTTATTACAGCAACTACATCAATGTGTGTGTGTGTGTGTATGTGTGTGTGTGTGTGTGTGTGTGTGTGTGTGTGTGTGTGCGCGCATGTGTGTGTGCGCGCGCGTTTGTGAGTAAAAAAAAAGAGAGCAAGAGACGAAGGTGATATTAGGAAACATTTAAGTGTTATTATTGCTCTTTAAGATATTTCAAGGTCAACCTTCTCACACTAATGGAGAAAAATTCCCTGCTCTAATGAGGTCGTGGGAGCGAAATTAACCAGCTGGCAACCCCCATTACCAAGTGCTTAGGCTGTCAAGACCAGTGTCAGGGAGCGAGAAGGTGGAATGCGAGCCCAATCACTATTTTTTTTTATAACCTGTGTGTGTGTGTGTGTGTGTGTGTGTGTGTGTGTGTGTGTGTGTGTGTGTGTGTGTGTGTGTGTTGGGGGAGGAGTGCAGGTGTAGGATTCGTTTTAACTAAGGTGTTTAAAACTTGTTAGTGTGTTGTAAGTGGGGTTTGTTGTGGTTAAAAGGGCTGTGGTGTTTGATTTGATTGGATAAATTTATTACGCCGAAGCACCAGACAATTCGTTAAATTCAGGACACAAGTATACGGCTAACAATACAACAATGTCTACGGGCGCGCGCACACACAGGCAAACAAGGCACATGCCACGCAGGGCACGATAAATGATTTCCACCCACCAAAACGAGGGTGGCGTAACAAGATGTTCTCCATTTTTATCATTAATATTTATTTTTATCATTAATATTTATCATTATCATTATTATTATTATTATTATTATTATTGCTATTATTATTGTTATCATCATTATTATTATCATCATTATTATCATTATTATTAGTAGTAGTCGTATCATTATTATTATTATTATTATATTTATCATTAGTATTATTAGTATGTGTATTATTATTGTCATTATTATTTTTATTATTGTCATTATCATTTGTGGTATAATTTTGACTAACAAAACGAACAGAAACACAAAAGGACTGCCACGTTTGTAAACACACCACCCAGCGACCCAAGAAAAGATAAATAACTTATCACTGTAAGGAGTGGGTGGGTGGGTGGATGGATGGTGGATGGTTGGGTGGTAGGATGGATGAACAGTGGATGGGGTTGCTGGGTGGATGGGTGAATGGGTGTGTGGGTGGGTGGATGGATGGGTGGATGGATGGGTGGGTGGATGGATGGGTGGGTGGATGGGTGGGTAGATGGGTGGATGGGTGGGTGGATGGATGGATGGATGGGTGGGTGGATGGATGTATAGGTGGGTGGATGAATGAATGATGTCAGGCAGGCAGGCTGTACATTCAAAATGTTGGTGCTGTGTTCAGTGTGGATAACGACGCTAGCCTATCCGATGAGCTGCGTCAAGTTGCCAATGGCACATTTTTACAGAATATTTGCATCCAAGATATATTGTGTATAGAAAGAAAAATATTTTTCCTCTATTCTTCAGATCGTTGTGAGTTGATAAAGAAAAATTTGAATAAAATCATAATTTTTTAAAAAATCTATAAATCGAACACTTAGAAAAGATCCTCAATGTGAACTTACCTAACCTGTGTCAAGGAGGAGGAGGAGGAGGAGGAGGAGGGGGAGGGGGAGGGGGGGACAGTAGAAATCAAGATTGATCGATCCTTACAGGGTTGGAGTTAGAGGACCAATGAAAATCAAGATGGATTGAACCTTATCAGGTTGGAGCTAAATCTACCTTAATACTCACACCATCGCGGTTTAACAGCTACGCTAATCTGTATATACAAATCATGAATAGTGAAAAGCAAATTATTGTCACCAGCAATAGCATGAGTGTTAGTGAACGTGATGCCGTGAGCTTGGACAACTACTTGTCCAAGCACCACGCTGTGCTACTCACTATCGTGGAGGAGGAGACTCCTAAGAAGGGCTGTTTCGGGTGGATCCGTTGCTGCATCCCAAAACGGTTTAAAAGGTGGTGGAAAAAGCGGGCACAGCGGCAGCACCACACCGAGACTGAACACGCGGAAGAGGAGGTAAATATCGCTGAAAAGGAGATAACCAAAGCTGAAGAGGAGATAACCAACGCTGAAAAGGAGATAGCCATCGCTGAAGAGGAGGTAAATATCGCTGAAAAGGAGATAACCAAAGCTGAAGAGGAGATAACCATCGCTGAAAAGGAGATAGCCATCGCTGAAGAGGAGATAACCAACGCTGAAAAGGAGATAACCAACGCTGAAGAGGAGGTAAATATCGCTGAAAAGGAGATAGCCATCGCTGAAAAGGAGATAACCAACGCTGAAAAGGAGATAGCCAACGCTGAAAAGGAGATAGCCATCGCTGAAGAGGAGGAAAATATCGCTGCATTGGAGATAATCATCGCTGAAGAGGAGATAACCATCGCTGAAGAGGAGGAAAATATCGCTGCATATGAGATAACCATCGCTGAAGAGGAGGAAAACATCGCTGAAGAGGAGGAAAACATCGCTAAAGAGGAGGAAAACATCGCTGCATATGACGCAATCATCGCTAAAGAGGAGGAAAACATCGTTGCATTCGACGCAACAATCGCTAAAGAGGAGGAAAACATCGCTGCATATGACGCAATCATCGCTAAAGAGGAGGAAAACATCGCTGCATTCGACGCAACAATCGCTAAAGAGGAGGAAAACATCGCTGAAGAGGAGAAAAATATCGCTGCATTGGAGGTAACTATCGCTAAAGAGGAGGAAAACATCGCTGCATTGGAGGCAACCATCGCTGAAGAGGAGGAAAACATCGCTGAAGAGGAGGAAAACATCGCTGCCGAAGTGCCCACCGTCACTGCGGAGGCCGGAGACTCACCAGTAATAGTAATGAAGTCTGAAACGCTCGATGAAGGAACTAACCAGATAAAGGAAACCAAGAAACGTCGGCGCCGTCATAGGAGGAAAAAGAAGAAGCGTGAAGAAGTGACGCTAAAATCCGTCACTGCTGAGGAGGTGCACCTTGCTGAAGAGGTTACGTCCGTTATTGCAGAGGACTTGCCCATTACTGAACACATAAAGTCCAGTACTGAAGCCCTGCCGTCTATATCTGAAGAGATGACGTCCATTACTGAAGAGGTGATGCCTGCTTCTGAAGAGGTCCTGTGCGCTATTGCAAGCGGAAATGTTCCATCAACTGAAGAGGAAGTGTCTAAGTGTGACCAAGACAAACTGACGATTGAGGAGGAGTCTGAATCAATTATGCAAGAGATTATACCAGTTAACAGTGACTCCTACGCATCCGATCAAGAGGCGGCCATAGTAAACGAAGTTCTCGGCAACACCAACGAAGATGTCGTGCAAACAGTTCAGGAAGAAATTGTTCAAATTGACGTTCAACAGAAGAACAACGAGATAAACGATGATTCTGATTCTGATGACGGCATCAACGTCATTCTTCCGTCCGTGGAAGAGCAGCCCAAGATTGCCAAGTCTGTGTTGTGCGTCGCTGACCTGCGGGCGGCTTTTGAACAATGGCGGAATGTTCCTCAAGGACACGTCATCAACGAAAACGTTCACTCAATTCACGAAAAACTGTTCAAGGTTAACAAAGAAATGCTTCCCATTAAAGATGAGTCCGAAGCAATTACAGCTGATATCATACCCAATAATTATGATACCTACACATCAGATGAAGAGGCGGCCATTGTTAATGAAGTTCTTGGTAAGACAAACAAACAAATGCCCCAAAACACAGACGAGACGAGATCGGTCAACGAAGCAACAACCTTTCATTGCGATGGCCAAAAGAAAAAGGTGAACAAGTTGAAGAAGGTAATGAAGCGTCGCACACCTGTTAACACAACAGAGAACGAACACAAGGACTCCAAACCTGCAAACAATGAAGCCGACCATGATTCCGATTCTGATGATGACATCAACGTTATTCTTCCATCCATCGCAGAGCAACGCAAGTTTGCTGAGGGTGCGTCCCACATCGCCAACCTTCAGAAATTCCAGAAAGTGTTGGAGAAGGTTGGTTTAGTTGATGTGATGAGGAAGTACTACGTGCTCAACTACAGGGACGTGTGGGTACGGGCTGCCGGAGGACAGTATCAAGGTTATGTAGGAAGAGGCAACAGCGGCTGGAACTGGCCAGGAAGGGGACGGGGATGGAACAGAGGAAGGGGCATGGAGAGTGGAACAGGACTTGGACTGGAAATGTCTACAGGACATGGAATGTTCAGGGGAAGAGGAAGGGGACTGGAAATGTCCCGAGGAAGTGGAATGTTCAGGGGAAGAGGAAGGGGACTGGAAATGTCCCGAGGAAGTGGAATGTTCAGGGGAAGAGGAAGGGGACTGGAAATGTTCCGAGGAAGTGGAATGTTCAGGGGAAGAGGAAGGGGACTGGAAATGTTCCGAGGAAGTGGAATGTTCAGGGGAAGAGGAAGGGGACTGGAAATGTTCCGAGGAAGTGGAATGTTCAGGGGAAGAGGAAGGGGACTGGAAATGTTCCGAGGAAGTGGAATGTTCAGGGGAAGAGGAAGGGGACTGAAGGAGTGAGATGTGAGCCAAGACACTTTAGAGACAAACAAAAACAAAAAGGACCACCAACATCATTATTGATGTGCCATAATTATCAAAAAACCCTAAAATAATGTAAATCTTTTTAAGTTTATAATTACATTAATATTTTGTGTTTCTATGTTTTACTATTAAGTGTATGCATTTATATTATTGATTTATAAATAAAAAGTAAAAAGTTAAATGATTTTTTTTTTATAATTCATATCCGTTTTTATTCATTGATAAACAAAATCAAAGAAATAATAAATGAATGAATAAAATACAAAGTGTAGGTCAGCAGGACACAGCAGGCAGCAGTGTGCAAGGTGCAGATTTTTTTTTTTTATAGTCTATCCGATGAGCTGCGTCAAGTTGCCAATGGCACATTTTTACAGAATATTTGCATCCAAGATATATTGTGTATAGAAAGAAAAATATTTTTCCTCTATTCTTCAGATCGTTGAATTGATAAAGAAAAATTTGAATAAAATCATAATTTTTTTAAAAATCTATAAATCGAACACTTAGAAAAGACCTCGGCAGTGTAAGGGTTAACTTGAGATTTTCTCTATCACTTGTCTATTTCACTTGTCTATTTCACTTGGTCACGAATGAGCGAAATTGAAATATATCGTATGAAAGAGGATGAAATATATACTATACATCCCATTGGCTGAGTATAGGGCTAAGGGGTAGATGGAGGGATGCGGGGGGTGTTGCGGAGGGGGCGGCGCGCACGTCGCAACCTGCATGGTGGGGGGAATGGCGAAGGTAAGTAGTGCGTTTGTCACCCTATTAAAACATATATTCAGTTTTGCCTATCGTAGCGCATTATTCCAATCCCTTGTATTAGCCTCGGTTGGAATGTCATGTAGTGTGAATATAAATGCTTGTTTAAAAAAGAATTACGTTTATTAGTGTGTATGATGCTTAGCGTGGGTAGGTGGGAGGCGGCGGAGGAATACACGCCAATGCAGGGTGGTCAGTACTCAGAAGGAGGAAGGAAGCCGGCATGCGACCGCCGGGACGCTAGGTCAGTTATTTAAAGGGACAAGTAACCACATTTACTCTCCCCTGAGGCTCCATTCTCTCTACATAGCTGCCTGAAGGTAAATAAGTAATGGTAGTGTTATCTAATATAAGTTAAGAGTAGTATATATATGAAATAACATGAATTATATATAACCGGTTACATATAGTGTATGCAACC
>JAPQNM010000008.1:13964196-13979196 GCA_029783475.1 Metacarcinus magister | reverse complement strand
GTGACGACTGGAAATAATTAAGGCAGATCAGCACTGCATCACATTGGGCGCCTCATTTAATTCGTCCCATTTCACGAATTCATTACGTTATGATGGACGAGGACGAGAGAGAGAGAGAGAGAGAGAGAGAGAGAGAGAGAGAGAGAGAGAGAGAGAGAGAGAGAGAGAGAGAGAGAGAGAGAGAGATTCACACCGTCATAACATCATTACCACCAAATATAATGAAATATTTACTAAACTTTACTGATTGTGTTTCACCATTAACACAAATATTATTAATTTACTCAGACAGACAGACAGACAGACAGACAGACAGACAGCAGCGACATTTTACTAGTTATATACAGGAAATAACTCGAGATAGAAGACCAAATAAATAACATAAATAAAATGAAATGAATTATAACTCATGATCTTAACTCACAATGAAACAACGTAATTTATGAAAGGTGAAGAAAAGAGAAAGAAGAGAGTAATCTAATTATACATAAATACATGGGTTTCCTGTATTTTATTCCTGTATGGTACTGAAAAAGTATGTTTGGGTACGTCTCTCACTCTCTCCTCTCTCTCTCTCTCTCTCTCTCTCTCTCTCTCTCTCTGTGTGTGGTAATAAGTATGTTTATCTTGTCTGGCGAATATCTAGCATGTGTCTGGCTTCTGTGTGCGTGTGCGTGTGTGTGTGTGTGTGTGTGTACCAGGACACTAATATAGCCGTGTGCAGGCTCGCTGGACAGGCATTGGGCACACTGAAGGACGAGTTAAGCCACCACTACATCCTGCTTGTTGGATGGAGAGTAAACATACATCACACACTATGCCTGTCTATCTTCCCTCCTCCTCCTCCTCCTCCTCCTCCTTTTCTTCCTCCTTTTCTTCCTCCTCCTCCTCTTCTTCTTGCTGCTTCTTACCTATATCGTTCAAGCTTTACTCTGTACCCTCCTTCCCCTCCTTTCTATTCTCTTACCTTTGCCTCCTCCTCCTCCTCCTCCTCCTCCTCCTCCTCCTCCTCCTCCTCCTCCTCCTCCTCCTCCTCCTCCACCTCTTCCTTCATCGCTCAGCTCATTCTCTCTACCGACCCTCCCTCCATCCTTTCCTTCTTCCTGTTCTCTCATCAACACCCCCTCCTCCTTCCTCCTCCTTCCTTCCTTCATCTTCCTCCTCCTCCTCCTCCTCCTCCTCCTCCTCCTCCTCCTCCTTCTGCGTCCAATATTAAGGTCTGCGTATCACATAAATAAGAAAAATTCCTGAAAGCACCACAGTGTCAGAATCCATCAATTAGAACGCCATCTATGAGCCATATTCGGCAGCTATATTTACCACTCCAATATTGAAGCGTGGAAGCGATGTCTTGTTCTGTTATTAATCTGTTCATTCCTTCCTTATTTTTGTCTCTCTCTCTTTCTCTTTCTCTCTAGGATTACTGTCACACTGTTGTTTTTTTTTGTGGATGGTCGTGTAATTAGTGTGTCGTGTAGGCCTATGTGAAGGAGAATTAATTGCCTCCAAGATCCAGTGTTGTCGGTTTGTGGTCTGTTGTTGTAATCTCTTAGGTAAGGGATTGTTTTCAGTTGGTGGTAAAATGTCATCCTGTTATTGAAATTGTTTTGATTATAGAACACAAAGGAATGTAAAAGGAGAACAGACAGCAGTGTGTTTGTTGGTTGTTATGAGGGTGTTTGAGATGAGCTGCACTATCTAGTTTAAAGTAAGAGGTTTTTAGGGTAGTAAAGACAAATTTAATTGCAACTATTACCCATTTACAACTGATTCAAAGTGTCGGAAAGCTTTCTTACCTCAAAAGAACGGGCGTTTCCTGCTCTTTCTTTTGTATTCTATATTTATTTTAACCTAACCTCACATTTTTTGAGTTATTTAGAAAAAAAAAAAAATTCTGACAAAAATCGTTAAGGGAAAGTTCATGAAAAATTTTGGCACCTCCGAATCTCATGAAAATTGTTATAATGCGATGCTCGGTCATACTGAACAAGAATCTGGAGTCAGCTTTTTGATTACTATAATATCAAACCCTTGCTTGCCTAATGAAAATTATGAAATAAACATAATTTAAATTTAATTGGCGATACTAGAAATGGAGAAGGTCAAGGAGGAGGAGGAGGAGGAGAGATAAAGGTGTAGGTGGACGATAATGGTGATAAGGAGGAGGAGGAGATAGTCGCAGTAGAGGCGAAGGAGGAGATGGCAAAGGGATACAGAATGGAGGAGGAGGAGGAGGGGGAAGAAGAAGAAGAGGAGGCGGCGGCGGAGGCGGAGGCGGTGTTGGTGTTTCGAACCCCTCGATACATCATGAACGAAGCAGGAATTCGAAGCCTGGGCCGAGGAGAGTTGTTTGACGATGTGCCATTAGGTGAGCGCCATATTGGGGAACACCGATGACGAAGTGCAGGTAAAACAATGTAATTACCTATCCCGAGCAGCCATCACCAGGTGGGTTACGCCTGTTGGCCGTCCTGTCAACACAAGGGTTAAGATCTTGGGTTGACGTTACGATCGTTGGTTCTTATACATGACAGTGTGTGAGGCTTGAGTCACGGCCGCAGCTAAGGGGTGAAGGGGGGTGTTAGGGGTGAGGGAGGATGGTGGTCTCTCTCTCTCTCTCTCTCTCTCTCTCTCTCTCTCTCTCTCTCTCTCTCTCTCTCTCTCTCTCTCTCTCTCTCTCTCTCTCTCTCTGTCCTGCCCCTGATCACCTACCTAATCAATATCCTCTTTTGCAATCTAATTAGCTACCACCATCTTGCCCTCCTCCTCCTCCTCCTCCTCCTCCTCTCGTTCTTATTCCTTTTCCTTCCTCCTCCTCTTCTCGATGCCAAAGCTTGTGACGTAAGAGTTACACACGACACTAAGAGACGATGATGATGATGATGATAATGATGATAATAATGATGATGGTTTGGACAGTCATAACCAAGAGAGCGGTGACAGTTATGATGATGATAATGATGATGATGTCTGTGATGATAATGATTCTAATGATATTGATGGTGATAATGACCGCGGTTGAAGCCCTGCTGTCATTAGTGTCATTAAGGAATAAAATGAATGGTGATGACCCTTGAGAATGATGACGATAATGATGATGTAAATGATGATGACGACAATGATGATAACAATAATGAAGGGAAAGAGTATATAACTGATAAAATAATGATAACAAAAACAAATAATAATAATAATAATAATAATGACAACAATGATAATAACAATAACGAGTATATAATTAATAGAATGATAACATCAACAAATAACAATAATAATAATGATAATAATGACGGTAATGAGGTAGGATCACTAAACAGGTAACAGGGGCTTAATTAGGCGACTTAATGGGTGCGTTGAACAGGTAATTATTAGATCCACTTCATTACCTGTCACCTGCAGAAATACCTGGGCTCTTAATCTGTCTTTTTTTTTATTCTTTTTTTCATAATCGTTTTTCCTCCTCGTGGTCATTAGCGCTTTATTGCACCTCCTCTTGTTTCCCTCGTGTGGGATTTTTTTTTTCTTCTCTCTCTCTCTCTCTCTCTCTCTCTCTCTCTCTCTCTCTCTCTCTCTCTCTCTCTCTCTCTCTCTCTCTCTCTCTCTCTCTCTGTCAGTTTCAAGTATTTTCATTTTGTGCTTCTGTTCGTTTTTCTGTTTTCTTGATGTATTTTTGATTCAGTGTCATGATGTGTGTGTGTGTGTGTGTGTGTGTGTGTGTGTGTGTGTGTGTGTGTGTGTGTGTGTGTGTGTGTGTGTGTTCCATATCAGTGCAGCTGTGTGCTCGGTGACATTTGAATCAGTTTCACGTCAACGAACGGAGAGAGAGAGAGAGAGAGAGAGAGAGAGAGAGAGAGAGAGAGAGAGAGAGAGAGAGAGAGAGAGAGAGAGAGAGAGAGTCAAGGTCAGTCATATCACGCGTGTCTGTGTCGCTTTCATTACAATGTTCGTTCATACTAATTGATGCTGCTTCTCTCTCTCTCTCTCTCTCTCTCTCTCTCTCTCTCTCTCTCTCTCTCTCTCTCTCTCTCTCTCTCTCGCTCTCTCTCTTATACATATATATTCATTTTACACACACACACACACACAACCCCAGGGGAATGAAAATTAATGAAATAATTGATAACTTGGGGTGGAGGAAATAGAGAGAAAAAGAAGGAAGGTGGAAGGGAGAAAGACTAAGAGAAGGAAAGAATCTGATGACTAAAAGTAACGTGTGTGTGTGTGTGTGTGTGTGTGTGTGTGTTGTGTGTGTGTGTGTGACTTTTTTTTTTCTTCTCTCCTTTACTTTTTCAACCCTTTTTTTTTTTTTTTTCAAGACCATCGAGACAGTCACACATTGAACACTCATTTCAGATCAAATTTACTCTATATTATTTTCACTATGCGCTTACCTGCACCTTTTTCTCCTCTCTCTATCGTTATTCCTCTTATTTTATTTGCTATTTTATTTGCTATTTTATTTGTTATTTTATTTCACTTCAGCTCTCAGTAAGGTATATAAGAGAGAAGGAGAAGGAGGGAAGGCAAGGACACACCAGAGGCTCCTAGTCAGTCCTTCCTTCTTCATGCCTTTAGAGGGAAACAAAAAAAATAAAGAGGTTTTAGAGGGCGGGCGGGGCGGGGGGAGGGCAGCGTACCATTACCTGATGTTATTGTTCGTAGGTTCGTGTCTGATTTGAGTTTCCCGCCGTAACTGACGTCATGAATCCGTGAGTCATGGACGATTTTCTGCTGCCGCCCGCCCGTTCGGTCCTTTTTAGCAGCGGCAATATTTCGGCGACAGTGGGGGAACAATTTCTGTGGGTGTGAGCGGCGACTGACGATTGTGAGTTTAGTGTCCATTGAAAAAACTGGAATGGGGATGGAGTTTCACGCTCTCCGAAACTCGTCTGCTGAAAGAGGAGGAGGAGGAGGGAGAGGAGGAGGAGGAGAGTCGTAGGGGTGTAGAGAAAGAGCCTGAGGGAAGACATGTTCGTTCTAGAGGTGGAGGGAGGAAAGAGGACAAGGAAACGTGGTGATTCTTGGCCGGGGAAACATGAGGAGGAGAATTGGTTTTGAGGAAAGAAGTGAAAGAAGAAGGGAAGATATCATACACTGGAGGCGTTGTAATGAGAAGCAGGTTGTAGAGGAGGAGGAGGAGGAGGAGGAGGAGGAGGAGGAGGAGGAGAAGAATAGGAAGACCAGATGTATAGGACAGAGAAGACGAGGCATCCCAGAACAGATTAATAGTGATAGGAGGTTCGGGGAAGTGACGGGGAAACAGAGGGGAAAGCACAACAAGGGGAGGAGGAGGAGGAGATCGAGTGAGGGGAAAGGTGAGGGAAAGAACGTCAGTGAAATGAGGCGTTGAGGGAAGTGGAAAAGAATGGAGAGTTAGTTCAATTAAAGGGAGGAAGTGAGGTCATTGTATTTTGTTCCCGAGTAAATATATAAATGAAATGGAAGTAAATAGGTAAGAAGATCGTAAGTGAAGTGTGTGTGTAGGTGTGTGTGTAGGTGTGTGTACGTGTGTGTGTGTGTAGGTGTGTGTGTCATTAGCAGGCAAACAGAGGGATTACTTAAACATTATCAACATTTCTAATATCATATCAGCCAATTCAGTTTAAAAAGAGTATGAATTAAACCTCTTATAACCCTTTCACACAAATGGGTACTACTGTCATTACTTAAACACCTACTCATATATTAAAGCATAGTTAAAAATATACTTCATCAAGCAAATTGTCTTGTACAGAAAATAATCTTAATGACCCAATGTTCTAATGAATCGCTAAACTTGTATTTGTCTTAATTTTTCCCTGGCAGTCACTTTCAGGAAATTAATTTTGGCGCGCTACTTTTTGGCCTTAAGGGTACTGCAGCGTGTGATGTTTGACTCTCTTACTTTCTCTCTCTCTTTTTTTTTACTCTCTTTCTCTATTTGTTATTATTTTGTTTATTTTTGAATGATGGTTTATATATATTTTTATTAAGTTATCAGGATTCTTCTTTATGATTTTTTTTCTATTTTTTTTGTGTAGTGAAATAGTAGTTATAGAGAAGAGAGAGAGAGAGCGAGAGAGCGAGAGAGCGAAAGAGAGAGGGAGAGAAATAAAAAAAAAAAGCACTCCATCACACAATCAGTCCCAATAAATATAACATCTAAAAAAACACAACTGAACAAACACATATAGACACACATAGAAAACGGGAGACAGGTGATACAGAGAAAACAGAACAGGGAAATATAACAGTAGGGAGGAGAGACAGGGAGCGAAAAAGAGACGAATTAACCCATTTTGTCTTTGCTGCGAGTTAGAGAGGGAGAGAAGAGGGAAGGTGAGGGTGGGAATAGGAAGGGCAGCTGCATACTCTTAATTGTAGTGCTTGAAGGGAGTGAAGGGAGTGAAGTTAGTCCATCTAAGGGAGGGCCCACCAAACTAAGGCTCACATACTGCCAAAAAGGGTACTGAGAGGATTTTTTAAGGTATACTATTACTTTTATATGGAATGGTAAGTCATGGAGTGGTTATATATGAGTTTTTACTTCATTTCAGAAAGTTTTGAATAGGAAGTGTAGTTGCAGAGTGAGGTAGTAAGCTTGCCGATAGAAGATCATGTTTAGTTCAAAAATTCACCGCCAGTTGGTAATGTAGTCGCTAAATTAGTTCGAAATCTTGCCGATAGAGGACGGCTTTTACACCTCTGATGTTTAATTTTCATGTCGTGATCTGCTTCGTTTCCTACAGCGGATATTAAAACAAAAGAACGTATAATATAAAACAAATCGTAGCATTCTTATGATTGTTATGCTGCGTCAACACTGTAACTATGGCTCAGTAATGCATTGCAACACACAGGAGGATGACACTTATGTATATGTATGTAGCTAAGAGTATATCTTGCCTTAAGCGTATAATAGAAGAAAAACACGATACACAACACGGATTTCCTTATATAGATAGAAAAAAAAAAGTGACTGACGTAAGATACAGTGAACAATATCTCTCTCTCTCTCTCTCTCTCTCTCTCTCTCTCTCTCTCTCTCTCTCTCTCTCTCTCTCTCTCTCTCTCTCATCTCTATGTATTTTTATCATAGGAGACCAGCATCACCCAGTAGAGTGAAATAATGGTTATTTCCATTATACTTATTAGGCAAGCAAGGGTGAAATAGGGTTTGATATTACAGTAATCATGAAACTGATGCCAGATTCGTGTTCCTCATGATCGAGAACCTCTATGTAGCAATTTTCATGAGATTCTGAGGTGTGGAAATTTTCATGAAATTTTCAAGGGTACCACCTTAGATTTTTTTTCAGAAATCATGTTTTTTAAAATTACTCAAAAAGTATGAGGCTTACGTAAAATTTGTATATATTATAAAAGAAAGAGCAGGTGGCGCCCGTTCTTTTGAGCTATGGTAGAATGGTATTGGAATATAACTAACGATGAAGAAATGGAAGTAATTACAAATTCCTTTTTTTCACAAAACTTTAATTTTTTCCAAAAATATAAAAGTTATCGGATAACTGGTAACATTATCCGATAGAGGACATCAATATCTATAACTTTGCACCTATGCATTTTTCCTGTAGGAGTAATATTTACGTAGTAACATGGGACTAATAATGTTCGACCTCAAATAGGGTTGAATTTTCGGGCCCAAAAAATAAAAAATCCAAATATTATAGTAATGGTAAAACTGAGTTCAGATACTCTTTTGGAAGTATTCTCTCTCTCTCTCTCTCTCCTCTCTCTCTCTCCTCTCTCTCCTCTCCTCTCTCCTCTCTCTCTCTCTCTCTCTCTCTCTCTCTCTCTCTCTCTCTCTCTCTGTGGTGGTGATGGTGGTGGTAGTGTCAGGCTGGGTTAGGGACGGCAGCAAATCCAATGGTCTGCCCTTCTCCTTCCTCCCTCTCCGCCCTGATCTCTGCCCTCTGGTGTAAGCTGAACATTTTGCTGCTCGCCTCCAATGCTATGTAGGGCCTGACGTGAGGGGAGCCGAGGGGAAATGTAACAAAAGATAGACATACAGACAGACATACAGGCATACATACACGTACATAGGTCGAAAGATACATGCACATACACATACATACACACTCACATACATGGAAGAGTTGTGTATGACTGTGTTAATAATACATTTGCTTTTCCTCAGTCTGTATATCTCTTTTACCCTCTGCCTACATCTCCTCCTCCTCCTCCTCCTCCTCCTCCTACGCTTCAGAACCGCCGCTACTGCATTCAAACCTGAAAGCCAGAGTTTGAACCACCACCACCACCACCACCACCACCACCACCACCACCACAAATCATTCCACAACACTCGCTCTATATCGAGTTCGCCTCTGTATTCAGCAAGCCCGTCTGCTCCATCATCAAGGCTCTCTCTCTCTCTCTCTCTCTCTCTCTCTCTCTCTCTCTCTCTCTCTCTCTCTCTCTCTCTCTCTCTCTCTCTCGCTCTCTCGCTGTCGCTGTCGCTGTCGCCAGAACCTCGTTGAGTGGAAAACTTCGGCCGCTTCTCCAATACACAAATCAACTACTAGTGAATGATTGATGCCCAGGTGCTGTGTATGACATGTGTTCTGAGTGTGTGTGTGTGTGTGTGTGTGTGTGTGTGTGTGTGTGTGTGTGTGTGTGTGTGTGTGTTTTATCGTTTCAAGGGAATGGGTGTTTAATTAAATTTCAGCTTTGTACTCGTGTTTTGCTTGTCAGTCAGTCAGTCAGTCACATTTCTGTACACACACATACACACCCACACCCACCCACCCACACACACACACACACACACACACACACACACACACACACACACACACACACACACACACACACACACACACACACACACACACACACACACACACACACACACACACCCACACACACACACACACACACACACATAATCATCTATCCCACAATGCCCTTCCTTCCCCACCTCCCTTCCCTTTCCCCTTCCCTTCCCCACCTCCCTTCCCCTTCCCTTCCCCTTCCCCTTCCCCTTCCCCTTCCCCTTCCCCTTCCCCTTCCCCTTCCCTTCCCCTTCCCTTTCCCCTTCCCTTCCCCACCTCCCTTCCCCTTCCCCTTCCCTTTCCCCTTCCCCTCCCCTTCCCCTTCCCCTTCCCTTCCCCTTCAGCGGCGCCTTACACTATCGGGGCTCGCGGCAACACAGGGTAGGGGGTCGACGCTCCATCGGCTTCGTAGCAATGCGATAGGAGGATGTCGGACTGAGCACTCGTGACAAAGGCTTCTCTATTGTTCTTACTCCCGCTGCTATACCTCAGAGATTGCAAGGAAACTAGTAGGAAGAGGAGGAGGAGGAGGAGGAGGTAGGAAGGAACGATGAAGAGGGAGATGATGAAACAGGATGCAAACCATTTCAAAGTTCGCATACTAACCTCTCTCTCCTCTTCCTCCTGTCCTCCTCCTCCTCCTCCTCCTCCTCCTGCTTCCCTTCCGAGCTGTCATCTCCCCCATGAGGAAGTCTACTTTAATGGAGAATTGATTATGTTTGCATGTTATCGGATTTAGTTTGTAATTAGTATTCTTCCCCCTTTGTTTGGCGAGTGCCTGATGGGTGAGGTTACTGCCGGGATGCGAACTGTGACCATATATACTTTCTCTGTCTGTTTATCTGTGTCTGTCTATCTGTATCACACTCACATACATATACATACATACACATACAAGCCTCGTTAATGCATCACTACATACAGACAGGAACTTCACCTCATTACCTAATTAATCATGCGAACATATTAATACACACATTTTTTCCCCCTCATTCACACCCACGAGTATTCAGTATTAATAATGAACGAAAAAAAAGAAAAAATAGGGTATAACGCACTGCATATACTAGTACCTGCAACATAAAGGTGATTGGTGATGCGGCGTGTTAGTCATTATTACACCTGTCATTACCTGTGCTCAATTGGCGTGAATATTGGGTGTTAAGTGGGTGTTTTTACAGGTGAGCAGGTTATGTCACGTTCAGTAGCCAGGTAGGGGGGAGTAATTAGTATACAGGTATGCTAATTGGTGAGCTAAGGGTGATTGATTAGTGTCCAGGTGTGGGTGGGAGTATTCAGGTGCAAAAATCAGTGTTCAGTGCACCAGGTGAGGGTGTAAAGGCCTCAGGTGTTAAATATTTGTGTCTAGTGTGAGGTGAGGCAATTTTTTAGGTGTGGAAATTGTGCTACGTAGGTTTAGGCAGAAATTTGTATATTCATTTATGGAAATTGATTAGTAGAGGTGCAATAAGTATGTTTTTTTTTGTTTTTGTTGGTAGGTCTGATTAACGTTGATTGTCGTAATGATTGACACCAATAGAAAATGGTAACGTAATCATCAATCGTGTTTGAGTTTTATTAGGATGTAAAGAAAGATTAATAGAGTATGGTAAAAAAACGTTATTATTGGTGTTATTGTTATTATTATTATTGTTGTTGTTATTATTATTATTATTATTATTATTATTATTATTATTACCATCGTTTATTATCATTATACGTTTTACCGGAATATAAATGCAAATTATTAAACTATGCAAATTATTATCATTATTATCATGTAAAAAGCAGTATGAATAAGATTATTGTAAATTAACTCATCATTATCATTATTATTATTATTATTATTTAAAATCTATTCGCCTTTCTTGTTTCCCGTTTTCTTTGGCTCATAATGTTTGACGAAATCTCTCTCTTTGAAGAAAATGGAGATCGATCTTATTATTATATTTTTTTTATAATTTTCTTTATCCCTCTCTTTCATCTTCCTACGTCTTCATAATTCCTTTCATTCGCTTTTTTTTTCTTTCTTTTGGTAAGGTTATATTTACTCTTTTTCTTTCTTTTTTGTTTATACTGGCTTTCACTTTTCCATTTTCTTGTTTATAAATTTTTTTTCGTCTTATTTGGTTATAATTTTCATGCCTTTTCATTCCTTTTTTTGTGCTTATACTTTTTATCCTTTCTTTCTTTTCAATTTTCTTATTAATAATCTTTTCTTTTCTTCCTTCCTTTCCTTATCTATCTATCTATCTACCTACCTATCTACCTCACACACACATTATACCAAATACAAATCTATTTAACATAATATATATCCACAAAAAAAACCCCACATTACCTACTGGCACTACTCTGAACTTACCTGTCCTTCCGTCTCACCTGTACAACGCTTTTACCTGTCTGTTTGTACCCACCTGAACCTGTGTGTTTCTCCCTGTGCTATATCCTATACTGAACATGTCTTTCTCCCTCGTGTACCTGTTAGAGAATAATGTTTTTACCTGTGGCTTGGTTTAATTAGTATGTCTAGCTCACCTGTTACCTACCTGTTACCTGCCTGCCTGCCTGCTTCCCTCCCTCTCTCTCCCTCTCGTCCCTTGGTATTTGTTGTTGTTTAGCTATTTCCTCTTTATCTCATTAATTTAATCTTGTTTTGCTGTCATGTTGTTGTTTAATTATATTTTTTGCTTAATTATCATCGTTAGTTTGAGTTGTAACATTTTTTAATCTTCTCAAAACAGCATACAACACAATACACACACACACACACACACACACACATACACAAACACACACTCACACAACACACACAATACATACTAAAAAAACAGTTACAGAAATACACAACGATTACAGGGATACAATTTAACAGCATTCTCAGCAGACACAATATAAACCTGCACTAGATATTTTGTCGACCCATAAATATAGTTTCGTCCGCTGCTGCTGTCCGGGCGAGGCAAGGCGAGGCGAGGTGAGGCGAGGTTAGGTTAGGTTAGGTTAAGTTAGGTTAGGTTAGGTTAGGTTAGGTTAGGTTAGGTTAGGTTAGGTTAGGTTAGGTTAGGTTAGGTTGGCCCTGAATCATGAAGGGGATGAGAGAGCGAATTCCCTTGATGCTCGAGTCCCAGTTGTATATACCAGCTAACCAGGCAAGACGGATTGGATGCGTTTATACAGTGTACTTTGTAGGTTGATGTAGTGGTGGTGGTGGTGGTGGTGGTGGTGGTGATGGTGGTGGTGGTGGTGGTGGTGGTGGTGGTGGTGGTGGTGTAGTAGTTCAATTTTTTTTTTATATAGTTTTGATTTTGATTATATTTTCTTTGTGTGTGTGTGTGTGTGTGTATGTGTGTGTGTGTGGTTAGTTATCATGTGTTTGTGTATGTGTGTGTTTATGTGTGTGTGTTTGTGTGTGTTTTTTCCAAGCGTTTGTATGTTAATAAATCTTCAGGAAACATACATTTGTCTCTGTTTGTTTGGGGTTCAGTCCATCTATGTATGTTTCCATTTGTCTGTGTCTGTTTTTCTTTTTGCTTCTAAACGCGCTCGTGTGTGTGTGTGTGTGTGTGTGTGTGTGCGTGTGTGTATGTATGTATGTATGTATGTATGAATGTTCATATATATGTATGTGTGTGTGTCAGGCAAGGTCTCATTCTAACTTTGTCACTTCTGTAGACATGAATCATTCTCTCTCTCTCTCTCTCTCTCTCTCTCTCTCTCTCTCTCTCTCTCTCTCTCTCTCTCTCTCTCTCTCTCTCTCTCTCTCTCACTGTTTGTCCATAGAAGTACATTTACGATTCCACCAAATCCGTTGCTCTACACTTCCTGTTCCTCTTTAATAATGAGTCAAGCTGCTGAGTGCCTTTCTCTCTCTCTCTCTCTCTCTCTCTCTCTCTCTCTCTCTCTCTCTCTCTCTCTCTCTCTCTCTCTCTCTCTCTCTCTCTCTCTCTCTCTCTCTCAGTTAATCCTTCTCTTTCTCTTCTCTTGCACTGTTCTCTTCATCCTCCTCCTCTCTCATCTATGTCTTTTTGCTCTCTCTCCTTCCATTCATTTTATCTCCTACTCTCTCTCTCTCTCTCTCTCTCTCTCTCTCTCTCTCTCTCTCTCTCTCTCTCTCTCTCTCTCTCTCTCTCTCTCTCTTTCTCTTTCTCTTTTCCTTGTTTTCATCTCTGCCTCCCATCCCACCACCACCACCACCACCACCACCACCACCACCACCACCACCACCACCACCACTTTGAACATTAAATCATAATTATATTCAGTGTGTTATTTTTCTTCGTGTACTGTGGTAAGTTGATTACGAAAACGATGAATTACGTAATGCACGAGTTGACAGTGTATTTAATTATTCATTGTTGTTATATATTGAATTATACGTCTTTTTTTTATGTGTGTATTCAGTAGATATTGTATTCTGGTTTTATTTATATATGCTGTATATTAAGATTTTTTTATTTAATACATTGACTCGCAACGCTTATTCAGGTTATCAACTTTAAATATTAAACTTAAATTGACTTGAATGTTTAATTTATAGGGACGAGAGAATGTTAATACTTCCATATCATATTGCTGTGTAATGATTGGTTATTAATGGGTTCAAATACACTGAAAATATCGCTTCTTATGTAAAAATAATTATAAATACCACTATACAAACTAAAAAATACAGTTTCCTCACTACTCAATACTATAAAAATCCAACTATATGGGATTCAGCTCCTTATTTCCTCTATGAATCCTAAAATACAATATCAATCCTATAATTCCTTGTTCCTAAAATACATCATTCCAATTCAATACCTTATAACCATCGAAAACCCTTGTAAATTACCCCATTAGTACTCAATCCCATATAGTACATCAGTTATAGAATCCAATCCTTTATTACCTCAGAAAATGATGAAAACTTTAGTACTCAATGCTCTAAAATACGAATCCTTTGACATCCTTTCTTATAATCTCTTCTTTGTCTTCTCTTGCCTCTCCCTCATCATCACCACCTCCTCTTCCTCCTCCTCCTCCTCCTCCTCCTCCTCCTCCTCCTCCTCCTCCTCCTCCTCCTCCTCCTCCTCCTCCTCCTCCTCCTCCTCTCAGTCATGGCGCGAAAACCCTCACTCCCTCAAGAGCAGCAACATAAATTTTCGGAATCACGAGGGGCGAAAATCGTCTCTTTGCTGATGGGGTTTTGGTCTTATTGGTGTCAGAGTTATGGCATGCGTCTCAGAGCTCTCCGTAGGGCGCCTCTTAGCTCTCTCTCTCTCTCTCTCTCTCTCTCTCTCTCTCTCTCTCTCTCTCTCTCTCTCTCTCTCTCTCTCTCTCTCTCTCTCTCTCTCTCTCTCATTATTATTATTATCATTATTTTTCTCTTTCAAGGTCATTTTTTCACCTGTATTTGCAAAGGTGAAGTACTTTTGCAATTAAGGTATTTTTCCCTTTGCCTTTCTTTGTCTCACCTGTGCTCTGTATCACCTTTCCTACCTTTCCTCTCCCTCCCCTACGATTCATTTGTTTTCATTTCTCGCTGGATACAAATTGTTTAAAGGTAGGAAGGAAGGAAGGGAGGAAGGAAGGGAGGGAGGTGTAATCTGGTCTGGCCTCCCCTTCACCTCGCGACCCATTAACACCTGTGCGCTACCCACCGTGGGCTTGCAATGTAAATAAAACCCATGGTGACTCTTTACACCTACGAAAAGGGATTGAAGTTTACGATGATAAATTAATATAAAGATGAAATAATAACAAATAGATAAATAGTATATAACGAATAATGAATAATAATAAATAGATAAATAGTACAGACATAACGCATTTATAAATCTATATCTGTTGTATCTGAGGGAATTATAACCTAAGTAAAGGGATCAGTAAGGTAAATTAACGATAAATACATTGAAACACCTCTAATGACACTATATTAACATGTATTAGAGGGTTAGACACATAAGAAGACATAGTAATATTAATTAGGTTTATATATTAATTAAGTATATATATTACAAGGGTCAGATGATGAAGACATAGTAATATTAATTGAGTTTTTATATCGATGACAATTTTTAGATATGAATAATAATTAAACTTGTTGGTGTTTATTTAGTGTTCAAGTCACGTGTTTGTTAATGATGTAATGGATCTTTTCATGGCTTTGACTGTTAATGAACGTGTACAGGTGAACGTGACGCACATGGACGTACATAGTGTGTGTGTGTGTGTGTGTGTG
>JAPQNM010000008.1:13931696-13959196 GCA_029783475.1 Metacarcinus magister | reverse complement strand
CTTAAATGTGGAGGATTGTGGACGTAATGCGTGGTTCAAAAAAGTTAATATATATAAAAATAGAGGAAAAGAAATGCAAACCAATAAGGCTTCATGTCATCTGTTTCTGGAACTAAAATTTCTCGTGTTAAAAAATAATAATACATTTTTTTACTAAAGACGAGACTGCAGGAAAAAAAGGCACACTCAAAAATGTATGAATCAAATTTATATGTAGGAATAGAATCTGATGTATTATGCAATATTATATAACGAAAAATACCATTAAACGAAGATAACAATAGTAAAAATAATAACAATAAACTAACTGAGATCACAAATCGATTAAACAAAAACCTCTTTCAAAAAAATATAAATCAATTTGCCTCAATCTCCCTTGGCAAGAAAAAGAAAAAGAAAAAGGAAAACATTATGCCTTGTAGCGTGTCGTTCTCAGCCGCAGTTACAACGCTTTCAGCCAGACACAAACTGCAGAGAAACGTGTGGAATTAAATCTGGAAAGTGACGAAGAAAAAACAGAGGAACAGGAGGAGGAGAAAGAAGAAGAGGAGGAGGAGGACGACGAGGAGGAGAGTTGGAAAAAGTGAGGGAGTGAGAGAAAAGTGGAGGAAGGGGAGGAGAGAAGTGAGAGTGAATGGATGGCGGGAAGAGGGAATAGAGGATAAAAGGGAGAGGGAAGTGGGAGAGAGGATTGAGAGGGAAACGAATATAGGAGTCAAAGGGGAAAGGAATAGGGTGAGGGAAGAAGAATGGGGCACTAATCTCTCTCTCTCTCTCTCTCTCCTCTCTCTCTCTCTCTCTCTCTCTCTCAACGTAGAATCAAAAATGGCGTGACTATTACCTTGTGTACCTTCAAACTAAGAGTATTCCCATTATGTGCATCTCCTTTCACTTCTAAAGCACTACATTTAATTTGTTATGTGTGTTTTTTATCTTCCATTATACTCACATTTGGAAGGATGCAGCCCTGAGTCAGACGCCATGAATGTTGTCTAGAGGTTAATTTTGACTCAACTTAAAAACTCTTCGCAGCAATCTTGACTCTGGAGCAAGATGACTTGAATTCGTCTTGAGGAGTTTGTATTAACTTTTAGCACTCGTGAACACTATGTAGGTCAAGGAGAAGCAAGATAACTTAAAAAAAAAAGATGACCTGACCTTTGACCTCGTGAGAAAGCTGGTTTTATATACTGGTTTAAATATCAAGAGTTAGACAGAGAGATCGATCTGTGTTCATCTATACTAATATAATACGTATATATATTTATTTCTTTGCCTTTACTGTCTTCTCTCTCTCACTTCAGATTACATAGTTCAGATTTACTACTGTTTGTTCTTCCTTTGTACTCATTGTTTCTGATCCTCTTTTTTTTCGTACTCTTACTGCATCTTCATCACCATCCGTCTATAATTTCCTCGTCATCTGATTCCTTCCTCCTTCATTGAATCTGCGGAGAAACTAAACGATTTTAGATGGAGAGATAACGACCAGTGGGGTTAAGTAGACACCACCACCACCACCACCACCACCACCACCACCACCACCACTACTTCACACTACAACTCTTAACCATTTTGATCAGTGAATTTCTCTCTCTTGCTTCCTACTGCTGGGTTTTCTTCATATATTCAGGGATGCAGAGGCAAGTAAAATCCTGCTTTCCATATCCCCTGACGCCTTGTACCACCACACCACCACCACCACCACCACCACCACACCACCACCACCACCACCACCACCCCACCAGGCGCTTTCCAGTAGTATACACGATGTGACTGAACTAAGAGATATATATTATTGTGTGTTTTAGTTCATCATTGTTTTTATATGAACGTTAAAATGCTGGTTGTTTTTATTTATCATTTTTTGAGTAATTATTGTGATTCGTATATTTTTTCCTCGATATATTTGTTCTATTGGAGAGAATATAAAGGTAGGAATTGGAAGAACGGGAAATATCAACAGTACTTTATTTAAACTGAAAGATTTATTACACAGCTAAGTTCTGTTGATGAAAATTGGCCGCTAGATAATTGGATAAGTTTGAAGCAAGTACAGGACGAGATAACTTAAGAATAACAATGATTTAATACGTTATATTTGTTCAAGGTTAGACTATAAACACACACACCCACACCCACACCCACACACACACACACACACACACACACACACACACACACGTAAAAGATACAGAATATGAAAGTAAACACATGAAGTTATTTTTATCTCTTTCAATTTTCCTCATCTGCAAGAAGGAGAATACACTTGCCACTATCATTTCGGTTTAATATTGGGGAAACAACGGAAAATGTTCTCGTACACCTCCACCCTTACCACCCACAATGCCCTGGGACACAAACAGCGAGTGTCTAGTGCACCAACAGCATCAACAACACGGCTGGAGGGAAGACACTGAAGTACTAGCAATCATGTAGCTACGGGATAATAATAATGGCAGTGATGTTGTGTTATGTTTAGTGCAGTTAACGAGGTACAGAAATATTATGTGATTTGGTATTGTGATTTTTTGTATTATTATTTGTTACTACTACTACTACACTACTACTACTACTACTACTATACTACTACTACTACTACTACTACTACTATACTACTACTACTACTACTACTACTACTACTACTACTACTACTACTACTACTACTACCACTACCACTCTTTTTTTTCTTCTTAGTCTTGTTCTTGTTGTTCTTTTTCTTCTTATAGTTATTTCTAATGTGTCTGTATATCTTGAGACTCATAAGAGAGGAGTTCAAGGACTGAGAATGGGAGAAGAGAACTGGGAACTACTCCTTTGGGAATTATATCACTCTCTTGAACTCAGAAAGAATAACAAAAAAGGCCATATGATCAAATTTTTATATTGAGAGAGAGAGAGAGAGAGAGAGAGAGAGAGAGAGAGAGAGAGAGAGAGAGAGAGAGAGAGAGAGAGAGAGAGAGAGAGAGAGATGCATGCAATCACTATTCCTTGGTGTGTCTTGAGAATGAAGCAGTTTGCATTATGACACTGAATGATGTATGTTGCAGATGCATGTGTGTGTGTGTGTGTGTGTGTGTGTGTGTGTGTGTGTGTGTGTGTGTACGTGTGTGTGTGTGTGTGTGAGACAAAAAAAGAGAGAGAAAGAGAGAGAGAAAATCTGGAAAGTGAACGAAAAATGTCATAAAATACAACAACAAAAAAAAAAGTACAGTCGACGGATTTTGTCTTTGTTCCTCTCTTTTTCATTTTCCTGTTTTCATATTTTTGTGGTTTTTTTTCTTCCTCGCATCATTATATTTACTTTCCATTTCATCCCTTCCTCTTTATTCCTTCTTTCATTCATCCATCCATACGATATGTTTCCTTTCACTTTACTTTCTATTTCCCTTTCTTTCTTTTCATGTAGTTTCTATACTCTATAAGAAAAAGCTACCTCTCCTCCTCCTCCTCCTCCTCTTCCTTCTTCTATTCCTACATCTCCACAGTCCCAACTTTCCTTACATCCCAGTTCTTACCTCCTCCTCCTCCTCCTTCTCCCCACACATAGTGATTAGGTTCCCGAGTAAGCCGTGATCCGCGCCTGGTAATCACACACTCAGGCTGAGAAGGACGGAGATAACAGAGGGAAGGAGAGACCAGAAAACCCAACCATGACTCAAGCCTAAAGGGGAATGGTTTGCCCTAGACGCGAGGGGGAAAAAGTGGGAAAAAAGTGATGCAAAAAAGGGGAAAAGGAAGAAAGTGGATGATGGAAGGTTCGGAAGGAAGAGAAATGGATGGTTTTAGTAGAAGAGGAAGAGGAAGAGGGAAGGAAATGTAAGGAGGGATGATTGGTTAAGTTGAGGGAAGGGTGAGGGGTGAGGGGTGGGTAGGGGAGGGAAAAAGGGAGGGTAAGGGGAGGGAAAGGGTACAAAGGGGAGATAGGGAGAGATCGATAAGGTTTGTGATTATGTGAAGTTGTTTTGTTATTATTATTATTATTATTATTATTATTATTATTATTGTTGTTATTCTACTACTACTACTACTACTACTACTACTACTACTACTACTACTACTACTACTACTACTACTACTACTACTACTACTACTACTACTACTACTACTACCAGCCATCCTACCTCAACACAGCAGATAAAGAAGAACAAAAGTTTAGATTGTATACATAAATGCCATCGCCTTCCTTGACGCTAATCTTATTTCCTTGATCTCAGCACAAATAAATATTGCATTAAAAACACATTTATTACAGCTGGTAAAAGTTGTGTGCTGTATTTTGTGTAATTTGTTTATTTTATGTAACTTTATTATTATGTATGTATGTAATTTTTTGTTTTAAGGTTGAATATTGTAACTAGCGTGTTGGGTTGCGTTGGGTTGCGTTGGTTGCGTTGGGTTGCAAGTCTTTGGTGGGAGGGAAACCGAGAGGAAACTTGGAAGATTACTGCCAGTTAGTGTCAAGCTTGTCACTCGTTCATCATGTTTGTTTCCCTCTTTTCTCTGACACACACACACACACACACACACACACACACACACACACACACACACACACACACACACACACACACACACACACACACACACACACACACACACACACACACGCACACACACGCACATTTCCCCGATAACAACTGATGCTGGAAGGGAAATTTTTAACACCTGATCCAGTCCTCGTGTGTATTCCAACGCCAACGCAGAAGGGGAAATATTTTTGGACATGTGTGGGAAGATGTGGGAGAAGGCGGAGGGGGTGAGGGAAATATGAGTGACGGAAGGGAAAAAAAGGGTAAAGAGAAGGAGGAGGATGATGATAAGGGTCTGTTGTTAGGTCTTAAAGGGGTAAGGGTTGTGTGTGGTAATGGTAATAAGGGAGAGGTGTGCATAGTGTGGTAATTAAGAAAGTAATTAAAGTTATGTTATTAAGCTTAAATTACATAACACGTGGTCCTTTATTTTTTCGTCTAATGTTAATGGTTTAAATAGTTTGAGTTAGTATTTAATTCTGATCTTTATATATGCTTATTTTTTTTGGTAGCTCTTATATCACACCACCACTACCATAACCTAACCTAACCTAACCTAACCTAACCTAACCTAACCTAACCTAACCTAACCTAACCTAACCTAACCTAACCTAATTTAACCTAACCTAACCTAACCTAACCTAACCTAACCTAACCTAACCTAACCTAACCTAACCTAACCATAACGTAACCTAACCTAACCTAACCTAACCTAACCACAACCTAACCTAACCTAACCTAACCTAACCTAACCTAGCCTAACCTAACCTAACCTAACCTAACCTAACCTAACCTAACCATACCTAACCTAACCACAACCTAACCTAACCTAACCTAACCTAACCTAACCTAACCTAACCTAACCTAACCTAACCATACATACAACGAAGGTCCTACAAAGGTGTTTGGTTTTCATTCAGATCCAAGGGCAAAGGTCAGGCCTCCTCCCATGTCCTATCAATATCTAAACGTGTCCTAAAGCAGATGGATTTGATATGATTTGGTTAAGGCTGTATCTCCTCTACCCTCACATCCTCCTCTTCTTCCTCCTCCTCTTCCTCCTCCTCCTCCTCCTCTCTTTTTAACATGATATTCTACCGTTCATTTTCCACAAGTTTTTTCTCTCTCTTGTTTGTCTTTCCTTTCCTTTACTCTTGTTCATTTTCCTCCTTCCTTCGCTTGTGTGCTTCTCTCCTCTTGTTCCTCTTGTTCCTCTTGTTCCTCGTGCCTCTATGCCCTCCTCGTGCTATTCAAGAGTACTCTTCTTCCTCTTGACGCAATGGGTGAGCTGTTTGAGTATGCACACTTCTTTTTTTTCTTTAATTCTCTCTCTCTCTCTCTCTCTCTCTCTCTCTCTCTCTCTCTCTCTCTCTCTCTCTCTCTCTCTCTCTCTCTCTCTCTCTCTCTCTCTCTCTCTCTTATCCGGTATGTCACTCCCACCTATGTTTTTTTTTCTTTCTTTGTGGTTCTTTCGGTCTGTATTAATATCCTAGAAGCTCTTTGTGTGTGTGTGTGTGTGTGTGTGGGTGTGTGTGTGTGTGTGGGTGTGGGTGTGTGTGTGTGTGTGGGTGTGTGTGTGTGTGTGTGGGTGTGGGTGTGTGTGTGGATGTCTTTTGGTTACATATGCATAGTGATGGTAATGTTTGCTCTCTCTCTCTCTCTCTCTCTCTCTCTCTCTCTCTCTCTCTCTCTCTCTCTCTCTCTCTCTCTCTCTCTCTCTCTCTCGTAGCTGTAGAAGAGAGACAGAGACAGAGACAGAGAGAGATGTAACACAGGTACAACCAACCCTTTAGGTGTAGCCAAGAGGAGGCAGAGCAAAGAGTAGAGGTTCAAAAAAAAAGATTAAATTACATAGAGGCAAAGAATAGAAGAGTTACTAAAGACCCTAAGGAATGTAAGGATGAAGTGAAATATATTAACTTGTCATCCCTTTTCTTCCTACACTTCCTCCTCTTCTTCCTTCTCTTCCTCCTCCTCCTCCCACTAGTTTACAAAGACGTGGGTAGGTAGATGGAGGGTAATGTGTTGACCTTCTAGCTTTACCTTGCGTTGTGTTTTCTTTTTTTACGCCCACGCCCACGCCCACGACCTTAAGAGTGTGTGGTTAGGTACATTGTATTTTTATTTCCTCTGTTATCCGGGTCCTTTCCTAACACTGGGATCTTTGTGGCTGGTTGACTGACTGACTGACTGACTGACTGACTGACTGACTGACTGACTGACTGACTGACTGATTAACTGACTCTCTTGAAATGATTTAGTAATAGTTTTGGTTTGGTTTATAATGGTTTTGTTTGTGTTGTATTTTGTATTTTCTGTTTAGATTTTATTTTTTTTTAATATGTTTTTTGGTTTTGGTTTTGGGTGAAAGAAAATGGAGTGTAATGTTAATGTGTTTGTGGGAGATAAGAGTTGTTTATTTTCTTCATCTGGCTAACTTTCATTTTTTTCTTTTTTTCAATTTTGTATATGAGTTTTCTTTAGTTTTCTCTCTCTCTCTCTCTCTCTCTCTCTCTCTCTCTCTCTCTCTCTCTCTCTCTCTCTCTCTCTCTCTCTCTCTCTCTCTCTCTCTCTCTCTTTTCCATTTCATCAAAACTTCAACGTATTCTTTCCATTTTCAAGTATGCTTCTTACTTCCCTTTCCTTTGAGTTTCCCCTTCAAGCCTTCCCTTACACCCTCTCACCCAATGCTTCCTTCTTCCTTCTCTCTTTCTCCTCTCCACTTCTTTCCCTCACTCCTTTCCCCTTCCTTTCGTTTCCTCTTTCCTGTCATCTCTTCAATTTCCTCAGCATTCATGTATTTCCCTATTGCTTTCTTTCCCTTCTAGTGACTATAATTTTTTTCATCTCTCTCTTCCTTCCTATCATTCCACTTTCCTTAACACAACTACTCCTTCCTTCCCTCTCTCCTACATTCCCACGCACAATCTTCACCATGTCTCCCTCTCCCTCCTTTTACCTCACTATCTACCCTTCCCCTTCCCTCTCCCTCCCTTTACCCCCTTGCCTTGCTTCGTCTAATTATCAGGAACAAGCTTGGAATGGTTTGCATGCTGTTGTGTCTTTCCCTGCCCAGTAAATGATGCCAAGTCGCGTTCAATCCTGCGAAACACAATGTATAATTAAGTCCAGTAGAGTTACCGTCTAGAGAGAGAGAGAGAGAGAGAGAGAGAGAGAGAGAGAGAGAGAGAGAGAGAGAGAGAGAGAGAGAGAGAGAGAGAGTATAATGAAGCGAGATGAGATTAATGATGTAGTAAGAAGATAGAGTAATGAAAGGGGATGTAGGACGATAGGGAGAAATAATTGCAATAGAAGAAGAAGAATCATATAGAGAATTGTGAACTAGAAAGGGATAAAAAAAAATGAATCAAATAACGACAACAAACAAGAAGAAAAAAAAGAGCAGAAAAAAAGATATATATTATTATTATTTTATTTTCATGTACTTTTTAACCTACACCAAAAAAAAAATCACTAAGAAAAATAAGATATATATTATTATTATTTTATTTTTATCTACTTTTTAACTCCACCCAAAAAATAAATAATTGAAAAAAAAAAATCTCTATACAATTTCAAAACAAGAATCACCTAAATGACAACTTCCTCTCTTTATCTTATCAACAGAGGAAGACAGGACACAACGCTGCCTATCTTATCGCGCACCTGTCCGCCCCCACACCTGCGCTTGCCTCCAATTATCACCAGGTAAGACTAATTAGTACCTGGAGGAAGATATTGTGAGGTGCCTTTAAGGGGAAGAGAGACATATAGTGTGGATGGTGACAGGATGGTGATGGTGAGGGAGAGGGAGAGAGGGAGAGAGGGAGGGAGAGAGGGAGGGAGAGAGGGAGGGAGAGACTGGCTTTGTCTCTTCACTTCGAGGCAACAGATGCAAAGTTCATAGAGACAAAAGAATAAACATCTTCCGTCTCTCTTTGTCCTTGTAGTCTCCCTCTACCCTCCTCCTCCTCCTCCTCCTCCTCCTCCTCCTCCTCCTCCTCCTCCTCCTCCTCCTCCTCCTCCACTGGGAAGAAGGGTCGTTCTGAGTCCGTGTATATGGTCTTTATGCGTTCTTACTGGTCTAACGTACACACACACACACACACACACACACACACACACACACACACACACACACACACACACACACACACACACACACGCACACAGAATCATATCCCTCCTGAACCCAATTAATGGTATGGGCAGTAAGGAAGAGGAGGAGGAGGAGGAGGAGGAGGAGGAGGAGGAGGAGGAGGAGGAGGAGGAGGAGGAAGAGGAAGACGTAAAAAAGAAGAGAAGAGTATTTTGGTAAAGAAATATGGAATTTATTTGGCAAGTTGTGACACAGACAAAGAAATAGAAGAAGAAATGTATAATGAAGCAATAAGAGAGAGAGAGAGAGAGAGAGAGAGAGAGAGAGAGAGAGAGAGAGAGAGAGAGAGAGAGAGAGAGAGAGAGAGAGAGAGAGAGAGAGAGAGCATAATAAACTCTTACCTAAATCATTGCTCTCTTACTCTCATCCAATCTCTCTCTCTCTCTCTCTCTCTCTCTCTCTCTCTCTCTCTCTCTCTCTCTCTCTCTCTCTCTCTCTCTCTCTCTCTCTCTTCCTTCCTCATTCCTTCATGTTCACAGGTGTGTCTAGACTCATTAACAGGTGTAGAGGCTGCTAACACCCCTTCCTGTCCTCCTTCACCTGGCAAAGAAGCTGGAGGAGGAGGAGGAGGAGGAGGAGGAGGAGGAAAGGAAAGGAAGAGGAGGAGGGAAGTGTCTCTCCAAACTGTAATAACAATTCAAGATACTGTTTAGGAGAAGCGAAACGAAGGTTTTAACGGTGAGGAGAAGGAGGAGGAGGAACACATAGGAACACATAGGAAGAACAAACAGCAGCAGGCCTGCTGGCCCTTACGAGGCTGTTTGTGAGTACACTATCTAGTCTAGAGTGAAGGATACAGGATATAAATAAAATGATAAAATGATATTAATGATAAAAATAAATATTAATGATAAAAATAAATATTAATGATAAAAATAAATATTAATGATAAAAATAAATATTAATGATAAAAATAAATATTAATGATAAAAATAAATAATAATGATAAAAATAAATATTAATGATAAAAATAAATATTAATGATAAAAATAAATATTAATGATAAAAATAAATATTAATGATAAAAATAAATATTAATGATAAAAATAAATAATAATGATAAAAATAAATATTAATGATAAAAATAAATATTAATGATAAAAATAAATATTAATGATAAAAATAAATATTAATGATATAAATAAATATTAATGATAAAAATAAATATTAGAGATAAAAATAAATATTAATGATAAAAATAAATAATAATGATAAAAATAAATAATAATGATAAAAATAAATATTAACGATAAAAATAAATATTAATGATAAAAATAAATATTAATGATAAAAATAAATATTAATGATAAAAATAAATATTAATGATAAAAATAAATATTAATGATAGAAAATAAATATTAATGATAAAAATAAATATTAATGATAAAAATATATATCAATGATAAAAGTATATATTAATGATAAAAATAAATATTAATGATAAAAATAAATATTAATGATAGAAATAAATATTAATGATAAAAATAAATATTAATGATAAAAATAAATATTAATGATAAAAATATATATTAATGATAAAAATATATATTAATGATAAAATATAAATATTAATGATAAAAATAAATATTAATGATAAAAATATATATTAATGATAAAAATAAATATTAATGATAAAAATATATATTAATGATAAAAATATATATTAATGATAAAAATAAATATTAGTGATAAAAATAAATAATGATAAAAATAAATATTAATGATATAAATAAATATTAATGATAAAAATAAATATTAATGATAAAAATAAATATTAATGATAAAAATAAATATTAATGATAAAAATAAATATTGGCGCTAATTGGTCCACTGAAGACTATTTAAGAAGGAAGACACAGAGGAGGAGGAGGAGGAGGGGGAGGGGGAGGAGGGGGAGAATATTATGATTTTGCTGTAGGAGTTTGGAGAGAGGGAGAGAGAGAGCGCGCGATAGAGATAGAGAGATAAATAGAGAGAATAAATAGTTTTAGGCGTATCACACATGCGTATATAGTGTTTAATATTATAGTAATGATAAAACTGAGTCCAGATTCGTGTTCAGTTTGACTGAAAACCTTTAGGGACAAATTTTCATGAAATTCCGAGGTGTGGAAGTTTTTCACGAAATTTTCAAGGGTGACACCTTAGATTTTTTTCATGAAATCATGTTTTTCAAAATAACTCGAAAAGTATGAGGTTTACGTAAAAAATATTTGTAATAGTAAATATAGAGCAGGAGACGCCCGTTCCTTTGAGCTTTACTAGAATGTAATCGGAATGTAAGTAATGGAGATATTGAACTATTTGTATTTTACACTAAACTTCTATTTAATTACATTTTTCTCGTAAACCAAAAGAGTAATTTACAAACAGATGACACCATCTGATAGAAATTGTCAAGCTGAACAACTTTATTTCTATACATCTTTGTCGTAGGACTAATACTTTACTTGTAAAATGACAAACTATTTTGGACTCAAATTCTGGTGGAAATCTTCGGGCCAAAAATTTCACGAATCCATTTTCATCACAAATCCACGAAAACTTATATTGAAGTTAAAGGTTTTGAAATTAATAATAATACATGTTAAGGAAGTGTTGATGTTGGAGTAAATAAATATTAATAATTATAATAATAAATATTAATGATAAAAATAAATATTAATGATAAAAATAAATATTAACGATAAAAATATATATTAATGATAAAAATAAATATTAATGATAAAAAATAAATATTAATGATAAAAATATATATTAATGATCAAAATAAATATTAATGATAAAAATAAATATTAATGATAAAAATAAATATTAATGATAAAAATATATATTAATGATAAAAATATATATTAATGATAAAAATCAATATTAATGATACAAATAAATATTAATGATAAAAATAAATATTAATGATAGAAATAAATATTAATGATAAAAATAAATATTAATGATAAAAATAAATATTAATAATAAAAATATATATTAATGATAAAAATAAATATTAATGATGAAAATAAATATTAAGAAAAATAAATATTAATGATGAAAATAAATATTAATGATAAAAATAAATATTAATGATAAAAATAAATATTAATGATAAAAATATATATTAATGATAAAAATATAGATTAATGATAAAAAATAAATATTAATGATAAAAATATATATTAATGATAAAAATATATATTAATGATAAAAATAAATATTAATGATAAAAATATATATTAATGATAAAAATATATATTAATGATAAAAATAAATATTAATGATAAAAATAAATATTAATGATAAAAATATATATTAATGATAAAAATATATATTAATGATAAAAATAAATATTAATGATAAAAATAAATATTAATGATAAAAATATATATTAATGATAAAAATATATATTAATGATAAAAATAAGTATTAATGATAAAAATAAATATTAATGATAAAAAATAAATATTAATGATAAAAATATATATTAATGATAAAAATAAATATTAATGATAAAAAATAAATATTAATGATAAAAATATATATTAATGATAAAAATATATATTAATGATAAAAATAAATATTAATGATAAAAATATATATTAATGATAAAAATATATATTAATGATAAACATAAATATTAATGATAAAAATATATATTAATGATAAAAATATATATTAATGATAAAAATATATATTAATGATAAAAATAAATATTAATGATAAAAATAAATATTAATGATAAAAATATATATTAATGATAAAAATATATATTAATGATAAAAATAAGTATTAATGATAAAAATAAATATTAATGATAAAAATAAATATTAATGATAAGAATATATATTAATGATAAAAATAAATATTAATGATAAAAATAAATTTAATGATAAAAATATATATTAATGATAAAAATATATATTAATGATAAAAATAAATATTAATGATAAAAATATATATTAATGATAAAAATATATATTAATGATAAAACATAAATATTAATGATAAAAATATATATTAATGATAAAAATAAATATTAATGATAAAAATATATATTAATGATAAAAATAAATATTAATGATAAAAATAAATATTAATGATGAAAATAAATATTAATGATAAAAATATATATTAATGAAAAAAAATGAATATTAATGATAAAAATAAATATTAATGATAAAAATATATATTAATGATAAAAATAAATAATAATGATAAAAATAAATATTAATGATAAAAATAAATATTAATGATAAAAATATATATTAATGATAAAAATATATATTAATGATAAAAATATATATTAATGATAAAAATATATATTAATGATAAAAATATATATTAATGATAAAAATATATATTATGATAAAAAATAAATAATAATGATAAAAATAAATATTAATGATAAAAATATATATTAATGATAAAAATATATATTAATGATAAAAATATATATTAATGATAAAAAGAAATATTAATGATAAAAATATATATTAATGATAAAAATATATCAAAATGCTAAAAATAAATATTAATGATAAAAATAAATATTAATGATAAAAATATATATTAATGATAAAAATATATATTAGTGATAAAAATATATATTAATGATAAAAATATATATTAATGATAAAAATATATATTAATGATAAAAATAAATATTAATGATAAAAATAAATATTAATGATTGAAAACTATATATTAACGATAAAAATATATATTAATGATAAAAAATAAATATTAATGATAAAAATATATATTAATGATAAAAATATATATTAATGATAAAAATATATATTAATGATAAAAATATATATTAATGATAAAAATAAATATTAATGATAAAAAATAAATATTAATGATAAAAATATATATATTAATGATAAAAATATATATTAATGATAAAAATATATGTTAATGATAAAAATATATATTAATGATAAAAATAAATATTAATGATAAAAATAAATATTAATGATAAAAATATATATTAATGATAAAAATATATATTAATGATAAAAATAAGTATTAATGATAAAAATAAATATTAATGATAAAAATAAATATTAATGATAAAAATATATATTAATGATAAAAATATATATTAATGATAAAAATAAATATTAATGATAAAAATATATATTAATGATAAAAATAAATATTAATGATAAAAATAAATATTAATGATAAAAATATATATTAATGATAAAAATATATATTAATGATAAAAATATATATTAATGATAAAAATATATATTAATGATAAAAATATATATTAATGATAAAAATAAATATTAATGATAAAAATAAATATTAATGATAAAAATAAATAATAATGATAAAACTAAATATAATGATGAAAATAAATTTTAATGATAAAAATAACTATTAATGATAAAATAAATATTAATGATAAAATAAATATTAATGATAAACATAAATATTAATGATAAAAATAAATATTAATGATAAAAATAAATATTAATGATAAAAATAACTATTAATGATAAAAATAAATATTAATGATAAAAATAAATTTTAATGATAAAAATAAATATTAATGATAAAAAATAAATATTAATGATACAAATAAATATTAATGATAAAAATTAATATTAATGATAAAAATAAATATTAATGATAAAAATAAATATTAATGATAAAAATAAATATTAATGATAAAAATAAATATTAATGATAAAAATAAATATTAATGATGAAAATAAATATTAATGATAAAAATAAATATTAATGATAAAAATAAATATTAATGATAAAATTAAATAATAATGATAAAAATAAATAATAATGATAAAAATAAATAATAAAGATATAAAAAAAATATTAATGATAAAAATAAATATTATGATAAAAATAAATATTAATGATAAAAATAAATAATAATGATAAAAATAAATATTAATGATAAAAATAAATAATGATAAAAAATAAATAATAATGATAAAAATAAATATTAATGATAAAAATAAATAATAATGATAAAAAATAAATAATAATGATAAAAAATAAATATTAATGATAAAAAATAAATATTAATGATAAAAATAAATGGAGGAGGAGGAGGAAGAGGAGGAAGAGGAGGAGGAGGAGGAAGGTAAGGAATAGTAAAGAAAAAAACGGATAAGATAGAGAGAACATTTGCAGAGATGGAGGATAAAGAGAAGGAAGAATAATGCAGTAAAGAGAGAGAGAGAGAGAGAAAGAAAAAAAATAGAGAGAGAGAAGAGAGAAAGAGAGAAGAAATAGGGTACAGCAAATATTTTAATAGAAATAACGCCAATATTTTTCAAAGGAATGGGAAAAATGAGAGAATATTGGGAGGAGAGCCAGGAATAAGGGAAGAAGGAATAAATTGAGGTGAACAAAAAGAGAGGAAGACAGAAAGAGAGGGAAGAGATGATAAAAAGAGGAAGAGGAAGAGGAAGAGGAAGACGAGACCGGTGCAACATCAATACTCCTCTTTTTTTTTCTGTCAACTCCTGAACACAATATATACATACCACAGGGTTGGATGTCAGCTTCTCTCTCTCTCTCTCTCTCTCTCTCTCTCTCTCTCTCTCTCTCTCTCTCTCTCTCTCTCTCTCTGTGTCGTAGATTATTTTATTTTCCGCAAGACTTTTTTTCCTCCTCCTCCTCCTCCTTGTGTGTGTGTTTGTGTGTTTGTTTTCTGTCTGTCTGTCTGTCTGTCTGTCTGTCTATTTTTCATGAGAGAGAGAGAGAGAGAGAGAGAAAGAGAGAGAGCTAACTTCAACCCATAACTCAAAAATACCTTTATTTTAGAACATTATTTCACTCACTGTACAATCTTTTTCAACACTCTTCACACACCTCTCATTTCTCTCTCCTTCTCTCTCCTTTCTTTCTCTCTCCTCCTCCTTTCTCTCTCTCCTTTTCTTTCTCTCTCCTCTTCCTTTCCCTTTCTTTCTCTTCCCTCAGTTACCTTTACTCTCTTTACCCCTTCTTCCCCCTCCTTCCCCCTCTTCCTTCTCCCCTCTCACTTACAGCTTCCTACGCCTCCTACGCTCCCCTCCCCTCTCCTCCCCTCATCTCCCCTTGCCTCCCCTCGTCTCCCCTTGTCTCCCCTCGTTTCCCCTCGCTTCTAACACCTCACCTGTCCTCTCTCCCTCTACTTCTCCCATTTACACCTCCCACCTTCCATTTTTTCTTTCCATGCTCAACACCCCATGAATTAGCTGCATTCCCCTCCCTCTTTTCTGTCTCTCCCCTTTGTTTCCTCCTCCTCCTCTCCCTCTCCTCCTCCTCCTCCTCCTCCTCTTCCTTCACAACCCACGCCTTCCCACGCCAGAAAGCAGAATTCAAAAGATAAAAAATTTCAACCGCTCTGCTTTTACCTGTGCTTTCACGGCCCGAGTGAGTCTGGTCTTTTTTTCCCTTCCAAGTTTATTCTAAAGTCTATGGAGAGGGAAGCCTTTTTCTTCTTGACTGGAGGAGAAGAGAGAAAAAAAAACATTTGACCCCTTTCAGTTTTTTTGTGTGTGTGTGTGTGTTTTTGTGTGTGTGTGTTTTTTGTTCGTTTTGTCGCACCTGGAATGGCTTTTGTGTGTGTGTTTTTTTTTTGTTTTATGTGTGTATGTTTGGAATGGAAAGAATAATGGTAGGTGTAGGTGTAGATGTATTGTATTAGGACACATCGCAACACACACACACACACACACACACACACACACACACACACACACACACACACACACACACACACACACACACACACATTAGACACTGTTAATGACACAACAGTATTAACATAAATACATCACCACCAAGACACATTAGGAAACACATTTTTAATCAGTGACCTTGAAGGAGGATAAAAAAACTGTGACTAAGGAAGGAAGGAAGGAAGGAAGGAAGGAAGGAAGGAAGAAGAAGATAAATACAGTGCCAAGTGATTTTGTGGAAGGAAAGATAGGATGAGGAAGGGAAGGAGAGTAAGAAACACACACACACACACACACACACACACACACACACACACACACACACACACACACACACACACACACACACACAGATTAAAAGGGAGATAAAATAAAGAAATCAGAAAAAATATCAAATAGAAGGAGAGACAGACGGTTATACAGACACACAGACAGACACACAGACAGACATACAGACAGACAGACAGACAGACATACAGACAGGCAGACAGACAAGGACAATAGCACCAGTGACAGAAATAAGAAAAAACGGACTTGGAAGAGAAAAATGAACGTCACAATCACACAAAAAGTCACACACACACACACACACACACCACACACACACACACACACACACACACACACACACACACAGCACACACACACTGATGTACAAGAATGACAAAAACAAAGAGAAGAATGACAGGAAAGACGAGACAACAATAGCGTGTGTGTGTGTGTGTGTGTGTGTGTGTGTGTGTGTGTGTGTGTGTGTGTGTGTGTGTGTGGTATTTTTCAGTGTCAAAACGTAGAGGAGGAAGGGAAGAAAAGAGTAAAAAAAGGAGAGAGAAAATAAAGAGAAAGAGAAAGGGAGAAAGTACAAACTGAAAATACAACATTGAAATTGTATGAAAATATTGACAAAATTCACATTCCATTGATTAACCAAAATAAAATAAATAAATAATAGATAAAACTCAGTCAATTTCACAATAGAACAATACCGTCACAAGTCTATCAAAACAAACTTCAGATAGACAGAGCCGCCCGACGCAGCTTCTTCAAGGGCGAGACAGAAAAATCCCTTAAAACACAAAGTCAGTAGAGTTTCACAATTCTCTTGATGCTCTCCCTCTCTCGAAAGTCTTAAGTCTTGTGATGATGAAAAGAGAACGGAAGGCAAACACACCTCCCTTAAGGAAAGAAAGAAAGAAAGAAAGATAGAGTTAGAAAGAGAGTGAAAGTATAAAAGAAATAGAAATGTTAGTGTAATTCTATATTGGTTCCTTGCTACTCCTCCTTTGAAGTAGAATAAACTGTGATAATGAGGTCAAATAGTTAGGCAGTGTGTTAGAGAAGCTGTTTGAGAAGGGGATGAAAGAGTGAGGTTACTAGTTAACTCTTGCTTTAATATGTTGGATAGAATATACGTGTTAGGTTAGGTTAGGTTAGGTTAGGTTAGGTTAGGTTAGGTTAGAGTATAGTATATCTAAGTACAGCAAAACCTAACTTGGACGGAATAGTGTGTTCATGGAGGTTATATTTTTTATTTATATCATTATTTCACTGCAAATTATACAGTGTTTTTCTTCTATGATACTACGTTTTCATGATATATAAGCAGTTCAGTTTTTTTTTTCGTCTCTATTCGCTGCGTAGTTGACCAAAAAAGTTGACTAAAGAAAGAAAAAAAAAGAGAAAGTACTGAGGAAGAGATAACGATGATGGATTGAGATCTTTATGTTTTCTTATTCTCTCTCTCTCTCTCTCTCTCTCTCTCTCTCTCTCTCTCTCTCTCTCTCTCTCTCTCTCTCTCTCTCTCTCTCTCTCTCTCTCTCTCTCTCTCTCTCTCTCTCTCTCTCTGTGGTAAAAGCCAAACTTAATGCGAGTGTCGAACTTCAGACGTTTTGGAGAAATAGTCGGAGTTCTGGTCCCTTTGTCGTTGTTGTTGTTGTTGTTGTTGTTGTTGTTGTTGTTGTTGTTGTTGGTGTTGTTGTTTGTCTTGTGTTTGGTCGCCTTGGTGTCTCTTGTTTAGTTATCTATTTAATGGTTGGCAGTGGGTGTGTTGGTTGACTTCTTGGGTGTAGGAGTGTCAACCCTTTGTTTATTTTTTATAGATTGACAGAGAATCATAAACATATTATCTATTAAAGAAGAAGATAAGAAGAAGAGGAGAATAAGTGAATTAATTTGTCATAGGAGTGTGTAGTGTGTATTAATTCAAGAAGAAGAAGAGGAGGAGGATGAGTTTATTTATAAGTAAGTGTGTGTAGTGTGTGTGTGCGTGTGTGTGTGTGTGTGTGTGTGTGTATGTGTGTATCAGCAGCAGTAACAGGTAACAGGCAGTACAAGTAGTAATAACAACAGTAGTGTCAGAAGCTTGTGATGCTCGTATGAATCCTTTAAATTACCCAACTAATTAAGGAGCTACCTAAGTGTAACCTTCATCACCACCACGCTGCACTTCCCTGCTCCTGTGTGTGTGTGTGTGGTGTGTGTGTGTGTGTGTGCGTGTGTGCGTGGGTGTGTGTGTGTGTGTCACCTTCATCATTATATACCTGCCTGCAACTTACCTTTATTAACCTTCCTTGTTTTTTTTTAATACTTTTTTCCACTAATTATTTTTCTTTACTTCCCTGCAACGTAATAACAAAACATCATCGTCAGGTAAAACTAACACGAGAAAGAAAAGTAAAAAGAGGGGAAAAAAAAAAGTCAGCTTCACCACAAATTTCCTCATGCCACCACACTTGCCTTACTTTTCCCCCAACACTTTCCTCCCGTCGCTAGATATCTCACATCATATATATATTTTTTATATTTTTTTACCATCGTGCAGCGCAATAACGAAACATCAACGTCACATATAAGAGCAGGAAAAGTCTGTTTTACTTCACTCCTCCTCCTCCTCCTCCTCCTCCTCCTCCTCCTCCTCCTCCTCCTCCTCCTCCTCCTACACACCATCCCTCCCCTAGCGATGTCCTCATACCTGCAGGAAAAAGCAAACATTTTAATTACCTGTGTTGATTGATGGGCCAACCTTTATATCACCTGTCGGCTGCCCCCGTAGCCCGCCTGTGAAAAATTGCTCCCCGGAAATTCATAGGAAGCGAGTTTTGCATATGATCGATGGGTATTTCGTCACAATCAGAAGGCGATTACCTGACGACACGCCCACGCCCACTGATGCAGGCTTGGAGGGAAGGGGGATAAGGGGACAGGTAGAGGATAAGAGCAGAGTACCGTAGATGAAGGGATAAGGGACCGATAGCATGGAATCGGTAGGTAAGGGAGATGGGAGGTGGGTAAGATGGATAGTTTGAGAGTAGATGTGAGAAGCTATGTAAGGGAGGAATGTAAGGGAAAGGGAGAATGAGGAATGGGGAAAGGAGTGAGTGAGGTTTGCATGGGTGGAACGGAAACTGTGAGGGATGAAGAGGGGAAGCGAGGGGAAACGAGGGAAGGAGTGATGACCACGAGGGAGGAAGAGATACTAAATGATCTGGTGCATAATATTTGTTTCACGCCGGATGCAGGAAAGAGAGAGAGAGAGAGAGAGAGAGAGAGAGAGAGAGAGAGAGAGAGAGAGAGAGAGAGAGAGAGAGAGGAGAGAGAGGAGAGAGAGAATACTTAAAACGGATTACGAAGCACAAAACGTCGATCAAAACAGTCTAAGTCGTTCATTTCAAACAGTGAATGGGAAGGAGATTCTAAAACAGCTGACCTAACCTGTTTCATTCAAGTTTTATCGTTGGAAATAGCGTAGGAATGAACTATGAAAGAAAACGAATGGTAGTAGTGATGCAATAGTGAAAGGAAATGGGAATCAATGTTATGTATACTCTATGTGGCCTGAGATTGTAAGGAATTGATACCGACACCCAGACTAAGACCAAGACCAAATGTTTAATCCACTAGGAGAGAATACAATGAATTAACAATAACACTGAACGTAACATACTTAACTAATAACACTACGATACAGTTACAGCTAATAACTAACTTAAAGAAAGAAAGATACAAATAGTTATCTTATTACAATTACCTTTTAGCATACATAACATTAAAATAAATAACAATATACAAGAAAACAGACTAGCAATTCTTGATAAGGAGGTGACTAAAAGGGAAAAAACATCGTAATAAGACCTGATTAACTTTCCTTTCTCCTTATAAGTTTAGAATAGGAAAAAGAGGGAAAGATTTGTTTGAATATATCCAGTTTAATCACATCTAGATTCTTACAAGGCCTGGTGTTCTAACGCTGGTGTAGGTAGGTAGGTAGGTAGGTAGGTAGGCTGGCCGCTGCACCATCAGAGGAGATTCTAGCCTCACAAAGATAGATTGAAGCGATACATCTAAGCAGCGATAATTAATTGACCAGATTAATTAGCCACATTGAGAACGATTTTTCTTACCGCGACGGAGTGTTAACGAACGAGAAAACCGGAAAAACGAAGGATTGCGTGAGACATGATAAATACACACACACACGTACACACACACACGTAAACATACATACACACACACGTACACACACGATACCTATCTACTTTACGTTACTTTATGTGCTGTTAAACTTAAATACGAGGAGGCAAGCAGCGTTGTTCCTAAACTTTGCCGAGGGAGATCAGAGCGGCTTTAGAGGTGCCATCAGGAAACTTTGTAAAAATGAACGGAAATATATGGACGGTGTAAACATGGACGGGGGGAAAAAAGAGGGATGGAGAGAGGGAAAAAAAAACTTCTGATTCATTTTCCGTTATTTAGTGGTTCTGATAGTAATAGAAGAAGTTATATTGCTTTCTTATGTAACTTGTCATTATTCTTTGTTTGACTGCATTACGTGACTATAGTTAACTGTGAAGAATTAGGGTTTTAAGGGAGAAAAAAAAAGTTATCTCGTTTTAAAGTTTATAATGTTCTCTGTTACTCGTTTTGTGGATGATTAATATTCATTTTGGAATCAGGAATTATACATTTACATTCTGACTACCATGTGAAATGTATAATCTGTAGTTTTTTTTTAGTTTTTTTTTATTTGTGATTCCTTGTAAAATTAAATGGAATAGTATCAGAGGAACAAAATAAAAAAAAAAAAAATACATATGGGTTGCAATTTTACACTCTGGTAGTTTTTTCCTAAAGGTTTTAATAAAGTTTATCGATTAACCAGAAAATTGCTGGAAAAAAATAAAAGGTTTTGTTATATGTAGTTATGTCACTTTTTATTCATTCGTTTCTCTATTTTTAGTGACAATTTTTTCATAAAGTTTATTGATAAGCCAGAAAATTGTGTTCTAATGGGGAAGTAACGCCTCTTTTTTTCCCTCTCTTTTTTTTTCCCCTAATTCGAGTTTATTTCTTTGTCGAGGAAACCGTCCACGTGATGCAACTTTTATGGAAATTGTGCTGATTTATTGAAAAAAAATAATTGAGTGTTAGGGAAATGGTGAAAAATGTTATTGTATTTGTAGTGAAATATGACGTGTTTACAAGACACACACACACACACACGCACACGCACACACACACGCACACACACACACACACACACGCACACGCACACACACACGCACACAGAAACAAACAGAAAACAATCATAAAAACACGAAAATAAGCACAAACAGAGAGAGCGAGAGAGAGAGAGAGAGAGAGAGAGAGAGAGAGAGAGAGAGAGAGAGAGAGCAAACCAACTGGTGTGTGATTGGCGGAGGTCTGGAAGTTGAGCTTTACATCGTCCAATCAGCAATGAATCAGCTTGTCTTTCTTCATCCAATCACGTGAAGGGTGTGTGTGTGTGTGTGTGTGTGTGTGTGTGCGTGTATGCGTGTGTGTGTGTGTGTGTGTGTGTGTGTGTGTGTGTGTGTGTGTGTGTGTGTGTGTGTGTGTGTGCGTGTAGTGCTATTAGAACTGCATTTCTGGGCCGTTAAAACACAAATCTGCTTAGAGAGAGAGAGAGAGAGAGAGAGAGAGAGAGAGAGAGAGAGAGAGAGAGAGAGAGAGAGAGAGAGAGAGAGAGAGAGAGAGAGAGAGAGAGTGAGAGAGAGAGAGAATAGTCATTACCTCTGCCGTCAATATGTGGCTTTTTACAACAATAATGAATAATGAATTAAGGAAACATCAAATTGGAAAGCTGGACAGGTTGTGTGTATTACTTGTGATTATTATTATTATTATTATTATTATTATTATTATTATTATTATTATTATTATTATTATTATTATTATTATTACTATTATTTATACACTTGGATTAACAACGAACGTGTAATACATAACTTTACCACTCACACACATTCTCTCTCTCTCTCTCTCTCTCTCTCTCTCTCTCTCTCTCTCTCTCTCTCTCTCTCTCTCTCTCTCTCTCTCACTCTCACCCTCTCTCTCTCTCACTCTCAAAACTACACTGATGTCTGCTTACTGATTCTGTGACTGTCTGCTCGGCGCCAAACCTCACTCCTGTCTCCTCACTCCTGTCTCCTCACTCCTGTCTCACTCCAATTAATGAAGACTTTGCATCGAGGCTGTTTTATCATCCGTCCTGACACTGCTGGTAATGGACGAGAGAGAGAGAGAGAGAGAGAGAGAGAGAGAGAGAGAGAGAGAGAGAGAGAGAGAGAGAGAGAGAGAGTGAGAGACTTATTTGTATATGCCATCCCATTATGGTTCCTGTTTAGCCATTCAACACACACACACTCACACGCACACACACACATGCATACGCACACGCACACGCACATAAAGCAGATGACGCCGCTTAGCACTTTAGAATCATTATGTATTTTTTAATCAGGAGGAGGAGGAGGAGGAGGAGGAGGAGGAGGAGGAGGAAGAGGAGGAGGAGGAGGGGGGAGAAAATAGTTTACAATTATGTGTATTTACGTCATATGTGCGTTTCTGGTTTTATATGCATGGTGACGTGTATGTGTACATGTGTGTGTATGTATATGTATGTACGTTATTGTCATGTACTCTTATTGGAATACAAACAGTACACATCCAGTAGAAAAATCTATCAGTCAGTCAGTCAGTCAGTCAGTCAGATCAAAACCATAGAGCAAGAGAGAGAGAGAGAGAGAGAGAGAGAGGGAGAGAGACGGAGAAAGAAAGGGGAGTTAGGGAGGAAATTTGTTACGGGTGGTATTGGTAGCAGTCTATACCCTAGGATCAAAGGGAAACTCTCTCTCTCTCTCTCTCTCTCTCTCTCTCTCTCTCTCTCTCTCTCTCTCTCTCTCTCTCTCTCTCTCTCTCTCTCGTGATAACTATGATTGGTGATGTGTAAATGCCAGGATTGGTCTACTGCCTTCACTTGCTTTTGAAATATTTGGTAACATACATGATATTTCAAAGGTTTACTATTACTGTTATTCATCTGTATTGTAAGGTAACTCTATGCTTTAAAGTACCTGGTGTTGCTATTGAAATTACGTCACTGATTGAGGATGTATAGTAGATAAGATATTTCCGAAGCTGTTTAATCGTAATGAATGTTAGTTTGATCTCGTGTGACAGTAAGACAGAATGTAAAGTCAATTCAGGTGATAATTGACTCATAAAAAGAAAGAATTGATAACTTAGATAATCATGAGGATAATTAAAAAAGGTAAAAGTGTGATTATGAGTTAGATGAGTGGAGAGAGGAAAGGACGAAGGTTAAAATCAGTTCAGTAAAGGTTATTCAAGATATAAAAAGACATAGAATAGCACTAGAAACACCAGGTAATCATTAAACAATTACAAAGCAGAGACAAAGCGTGTGTGTGAATGCGGCAGATGGAAGGCAGGAAAGTGAGGCGGTAAACAAGGTCGATAAAGTATAATTCACCGCCAAAATTTCCAATCCCCGCATCCCAGGTACCGTCTGTCTCCTTATTCACTTGGCTGCACTCAAGACTTTAAAGAACGCGACGACATTTCCAGAATTATATGAAAGACAAAAGAGAACTCGGAGGTGTTTCGGAAATAAGAGCGAATTTTCATCTAATCTAAAGAACAACGCATAGAATGAACATCTTAAACCTTAAACCATTGTGAGAAGTGAGAAAACAATGTGAAAAATAGTTAATATATGTACAATTTTATATGTGTCTAAAATGTAAATGAGGTAGAAAGCTTGCCAAGGACCTGAAAGTAGAATTCGTATGATTTAAACACACTAAGAATGTAAACAAAACAGTGAAATACGACATAATGAAGTCAAAAGAAGTAGTAGTTTGTAAATTCATTCTGAAAGGGCAACGAAAAATAAAAACTATAAAACCAAGAAAAAAAATCAATGGAAAAATAGAAAATCCTTTAACATTGTAATAAAACTGAAAGGAAAATAGTAAAAAGAAGACCTCAAGGAATGCCTAAGACTGCACAAGAACACCAAAGGATTGCATTTCCTACAATATTAAGAAGAATTACCAAAACCTTCAATACCTCACGTACAAAAGAATACAAAAAAACAAAATAATAAAACACAAAGTCCAATAAACGTACAGAAAATTAAAACAAGTATACGACTACAAAGAGAGACTGAAACCGATTTCCTAAACTGCAATAAAAAGAGAAAAGCAATAGAACTCAACCTTAATAAAAGTTCAAAAAAGTTCATAATCGATCTGATACACGTGCATAGCCGAGAGAAAACGTTGTCCGGGCTATCCCCAATGTGCTAGTGAGAGGTGACGGAGAGGGGAGAGAGGGAGAGAGGGAGAAAGGGATAGGGAGAGAGAGAGAGAGAGAGAGGGAGGGGAAAGAAGAAAAAACGAGTTCCATTTCCAGGTTTTCCCTTTGACAGAAAGCGTAATTGATCAGCGAAATGCGAGTCTTTGTAAAGAAAAGTATGAAAGTGAAAACTGCCAACACCTTTGAAACTGCGGCCGACAGTCAATTCCAGTGTGTGTGTGTGTGTGTGTGTGTGTGTGTGTGTGTGTGTGCGTGTGCGTGTGCGTGTGCGTGTGCGTGTGTGTGTTTTGGTAAGGTTTCCTCCTAATTGTTCCATACTTTAATTATCAGGACCATACACCTATTAGGCTTCCTCTCATCCATTCCATTTCTATTTCCCTACAAATCTAATTCATAACACAGACCCCATCACCACACCATCACCACTGTCATCACCACAATACTTCACCACAACTATAGGCAAGTCACCCCTCCGATGCACAAACAACCTTCCATTTTCTCTACCAACAGAAAACGGAGAGCCAGTAGTTTCTCTCCGTGCCTTCACAACATAGACTCATTTAAAACTTCCTTAATTCATGTTTCCGATCACCTTAAACTATATAAATCTTCTTCGGAATTGCTGAGTCAACCATTTGTGCATTTTTTCATTTAGAATTTCCATAACTTGTGTTGATTTAAAGCAGGAATGAGAGGGCTAAGAAAGGAGGAGGAGGAGGAGGAGGAGGAGGAGGAGGAAAAGGAGGAGGAGGAGGAGGAGGAGGAGTTTTTAAGAGAGTATATGAGGAGGTAAGGAGGTAGTGAGGAGGTAATTGTGTGAACAAAAGTAAGGAGTAAAAGAGCTTAGAGAGAATTTGAGAGAGAGAGAATTAGAGAGAGAGAGAAAGAGAGAGAATAGAAAATTATAATACATGAGAAGCAGCACTAGATGTAATAATAATAAACTCTCTCTCTCTCTCTCTCTCTCTCTCTCTCTCTCTCTCTCTCTCTCTCTCTCTCTCTCTCTCTCTCTCTCTCTCTCTCTCTCTCTCGCTTAATGTCTCTGAATTTGGCACTTTTTAAGAATTCCTAGCTATTTCTCATTCCTTCTTCCTCTTCCCCGGCACATCATTATTTCATCAGTCACTCCACTTAAATTCATCAACAGACAAAGAAAATGAGTTGCATGAAGGCTCTGACGTTGAGAGTGAAAAGAAATTTGAGTGAAACGAATTACAGTCGCCTCGTCTTCTTCCTCCTCCTCTTCTTCCTCCTCCTCTTCCTCCTTCTCCTTCTTCTTTCTGCCTGATTTTACCTTAATATTCTTCTTACCTGTATCTTCCATCCTACTCTTATTCATCTTTTTAAATATTTTGTGTTTTTTTACTTCACTCTCTTTATCGTTTTATCCTTCCAATTCTTTCTTTCTCTTTCTCTCTCTAACATGGTTTTACTCTTGCCCTCTTATCACTCCTCTCCTCTTATCGCTTCCCTCCTTCCTTCCTTCTCTCCCTCCCTCCCTCTCCCACTCAGCTATTTCTCTTTTTTCTCTCCGCCTCTCTAGTTTCCTCTTCGTACTCTCTACCGGAACTAATAGCCTCGTAAATCTCTTCTCTATGGGGTCAGTTATCATGTAATTTCTTCTTTTATCTGGTGACCGACTATGATACTCCTCCTCCTCCTCCTCCTCCTCCTCCTCCTCCTCCTCCTCCTCCTCCTCCTCCTCCATAATGATATATAGTGGAGTATCCCTTTTTATTTTTTTTTTTTTCTCGTTTTCTGTTTCCCATTTTCTTTTTTTTATCCGCCCTCCCGCCACCCGTTTTCTTTCGGTCGTAGTGTGTGAATTAATTTTCTATTTATTTATTTTTATTTATTTTTTATGTATTGATGATATGCAATTTAGAGGGTCATTTCGGGGGTGTTAATTGGTTTTATTTATTCATTGTTGTCAATATTGCATGGTTGGAGAGAGAGAGAGAGAGAGAGAGAGAGAGAGAGAGAGAGAGAGAGAGAGAGAGAGAGAGAGAGAGAGAGAGAGAGACGGGGATTGTCACTCGGAAACTTCTGTAATTTCACTAATCAAGAAATAACGACTTGGATGTCTAGTGTACCCTGAAGAGAGAGAGAGAGAGAGAGAGAGAGAGAGAGAGAGAGAGAGAGAGAGAGAGAGAGAGAGAGAGAGAGAGAGAGAGAGAGAGAGAGAGAGAGAGAGAAAGAGAGCATCAATCCCCATGACTTTCTTTCAAGCATTTCAAAGTCACCACATTCTAAGTTTGATGCTAGCTAACTCCTCCTTCTCCTCCTTCTAACATTTATACGTTATATTGTGTAGATTTAGAGTCGGTCATCTCTATGTATTTTTGTTATGAGACCAGCATCAGCCAGTAAAGTTAAATAATGGTTATTTCATTATTGTTATTAGGCAAGCAAGGGTGAAATACAGCTTAATATTATAGTAATCAGGAAAATAAG
>JAPQNM010000008.1:13916696-13926696 GCA_029783475.1 Metacarcinus magister | reverse complement strand
TATCGTGTTCTTTCTTTTATTCTCGTTGTTCTTTGTCATAAGTTCCTGATTTGGGATCTTGCGTCTTCATCTTTCTCTCATTTTCGCTTCTAATCATAACATTCATCTTTTATATTTACTCTTACACACTTTTTCTATATCCTTACACACTGTACTTTGATTCCTTATTCTCACTTCTTCGTTCTTAATTCCTGTTCTTTCAATCTTTGCGCGTGTTAAATGTCGGTCAAACAAGACGAATGCGAAAGAGCCATTAAAACTCTGGATACCTTTATTTATTTCCCTTCAAACATGTAGCAAGAGACGGGCGGCGAGGGGCAGACGGCGAGGGGTGAGACAGAAACAAGGGCAGGAGAACAATTGACTTTTTAGGTCGTCCATCAGTCTTGTAAAAATTGATAACACACATTCACGTATTGCATAGAAAAGGAAAGAAAAAAAAATAAATAAAAGAGTGTGTGATTCCCTCCCTCCCATTTTCTATTGCAAACTGGTTGTATTATTTGCGTATTAAAAAGAATGAGAGGAGTTTTTAGTGTGTTATGTCCTGACAAGATTAGAATGTGTCTTGGTTTGGTCATTTATTAATCATGTCATTTATAAACTTACTGCATGTACACGTAGATTATTGTTATTTTTCATCTAGTGGACCTGAGGAAAGAGTCGCATGAAAAGTAAATATTATACAAAGGATGTGTCCCTGGTGTTGTTAGTGGGAATTGAAGCAAGATTAGACAAGGTATATATTTACATGCAAACTTTGAAACACTAACGACTCCCTCACTTTCCTCATCAGTGTCACGTGGCAGGAGGAAGATTATCAAGTGAGGTACTGAAGGATTTTAATCTGTACCAAATTTTTTTTTCTTTGTGTATATATAGTAAAGTAGTTTTCATGGATCTCGTAGGAAACGTTGAATGGTAGGGAGGTAAAAAAAAAGTGGAACGAAGATTTTTATTACTGGGTGGAGTATGAGAGAGAGGGAAAGTAATTTATGTGGCTTAGGAGTATAATAATATCAGTCTACCCTCCTTCCCCTCCCCTCCCCTTCTTCCCCCTTCTTCCCCCTCCCCTCACCGACCCAAGAGAGGATTACTGTTGTCTTGGTAAATATTCCTCCTCTTCGCCTCTTCAGAATAGATTAAAAAGAACTAATTTTCTACTCTTTAATTCGTCTACTTTATACACTATTATTTTTTTCTATGATTAAGAGACAATTTTTCAGTTATTTAAAAAGTATGTGTATCTATTTTTTTTTCGTTTATGTTTATATTTTCGTTGTATTTGAAGTAATTTGTTACGCTTATATAAATAGTTTTAATCATGTGTTTTTTTTCTCGTCATTTCTTTACCTTTTTTCCACACTATTAATTTTAGACATTCATTATTATTAGTATTTCCTTACATACAGACATTATATATTTTCTCGTATAAATGTATTGTGGAGAATTAGTATTGTTCTGTGACCTTTCCCTCAATAATAATTCTGCTTCGTCCTTGTCCTCGTGTAAGCCCTTGTCCTCGACCTCCTCCTCCTCATCGTCGTCATTGTCCCCTTCTCCTCTTTCTCCTCTTGGTCTTATTCCTCCTCCTTGTCCTCTTCCTCCTCCTCCTCCTCCTCCTGCTTCTCCTCGTAAGTCTCTTCGGGTTACGATTAATATTAGGAAATAGATTGCATGTGCTATTTCTGTCGCTTGGGTGAAGGCAAGAAAGGCTTTTTAACGTAATACTGACAATTTCGTGCCCGTTGCATCGTACAATTACTACCGCGCACAGATCTGTTCGCGTCTATTGAGTGCAACGATGTATAGTCACAAACATGAAATTCTGAGCGTAGTGTTATAGTCTGTAATTTCATAAAGCGAGGAAGCTTATAGTGAATGACTTAGACTTTTTTTATTTTATTATTATACTTGTTATTTTCTATTATGGATAAGTGCAGAGGCGTTAATCTTATTCCTGAGTGCAAGTGTAAATTATTGTTCTCTTCAGAGTATGTATTTGAGAAAGGTGTTGAAGTCATTGCGTTCCTTCCTCTGTGTGTGTGTGTGTGTGTGTGGATGTCTCTTCTTAGTGCAAACATAGTACAAGAAAATCATGTTCTGTTTTCATTATACAACAAAATGTAAATAGAAAAAAAAACTCGATACAAAACAGGAAACTATACAATCACCATACAACAAAAAAAACAATATATATAAAAAACAAGTATAACCAATGCCATTTTTCACTGTGCATTTCAATCTAGTACAAAATAACCATACAACACAAACAAACAAACAAACAACAAAAAAACAACACAAAAACACAACACTCATGCATACAATTCCCATACACAAACACCACCTAACGGCAGAGCAAAACATTAAACAATACACAGATACAACTTTATAGGAACTGGGGACAGATCGACCAAAATAAAGCACCTGTGTATATATGTATGTATGAATATGTATGTACGTGTATGTCTGTGTATATATGTGTATCTTTACCTTCCCTCACTACCTGTAGGCTTAAGGTATAGATAATTACAGGTAGCGAAGTAGTGTGTCTGGCAGGCTAGTGAGTCCTTGGTAAAGTATGTAAATAGGTTAACAGAGAGAGGTGACGAGGGGGAAGGACGAGACAGAAGGTGTTGGTGTCGTGTTACGGAAAAGGTAGACTGAAGGGTAGGACTAATTAGGCCAGGTGTCAGGAGTATGTGGCAGGCAGGTGAAAGAGACAAACAAACAGATAGATAGATAGATAGAGAGAGTAAGAGAGAAAGCAAGAGAGTGAGAGAGAGAGAGAGGGAGGGAGGACATAAAATACACCTGGTAATTCTCCACCCAATTCTTATATTACCAACATATCTCACCAGGAATATTGGTTTTAAATTTTGCCGATGCTAGCGTCTGGTGCAGGTGAGATTCGTGCTAAAGTTAGCGGATTCTTAAGGTTAGCGCTTCTTTGCCTCCTCCAGTCCAGTCGAGTGTGGGAAAAAGAAAAATAATATTAATTCCTTCCTACTAAGTGGATTTTAACTAGACTTTGACGATCAGTGTGTGAGAGAGAGAGAGAGAGAGAGAGAGAGAGAGAGAGAGAGAGAGAGAGAGAGAGAGAGAGAGAGAGAGAGAGAGAGAGAGAGAGAAAGAGAAAGAGAAAACTGCCAGAAAGCCTCATACCTCACACACACACACACACACACACACACACACACACACACACACACACACACACACACACACACACACACACACACACACACACACACACACATAGAACAGTCAAATAGTCAAATAGCAGTAGAGAAAAAGGGGAAACTGTTATTAATTTCCAAGGCGTGAACGATGGCAGAGAGAGAGAGAGAGAGAGAGAGAGAGAGAGAGAGAGAGAGAGAGAGAGAGAGAGAGAGAGAGAGAGAGAGAGAGAGAGAGAGAGAGAGAGAGAGAGAGAGGCGACAGGTGGCGGGAATCTGTACCTGTGATGAGCAAGTAATAGGATTTCGATGGACTGGGAGTGATTAGTGTTGCATCGATTACGTCAACGATTAGAAAGCGTTGGTAAAAAGGGAATGACCAATCACAAACGTGTCAGGGAAGCAGAAACGTTTGCCTGATGACCTCACGCACTCCCGATGACGTCACTGATAAACGTTTGTGTGTGTGTGTGTGCGTGTGTGTGTGTGTGTGTGAACGTTTTGATGCAAATTTCATCGTGTTTCGCCAATTGGAAAAATAGTGAAAAAAGTGTCGAAATCAAACGTTGTTTTTTTTTCAGGGATAAATAAAAAAAAAAGATAGAATGTAGGCTTTAAATGTGTGAATGTGTTTTTTTTTTTTTTTTTACTATAACAAAACAATACAAATATGGCAGTTTACCAATCCTCATCTGCCCCCCTCCCCTCTTCCCCCCTCCCCTCTTCCCCCTCCTTCCCTCCCTCTCCCCCCTCCACTCACCCTTTCCTCGATTCCGGTCATTGATGAGTTCAAACTTTTGGGGGAAAACACCACTTCAATGGAAAATGAGTTGAAAATTATAATACCAATAGAACAAAGCTGCCATAACACACACACACACACACACACACACACACACACACACACACACACACACACACACACACACACACACACACACACACACACACACACACACACACACACACACACACACACACACACACAATGATATGACAGTCTGTAAGAATGATTAGAGCAATAAGTCACCTTTATGGAGCGAGAGAGAGAGAGAGAGAGAGAGAGAGAGAGAGAGAGAGAGAGAGAGAGAGAGAGAGAGAGAGAGAGAAAGAGAGAGAGAGAGAGAGAATTAGAGTGAGCAGCTTCTATATAAAAACTCAATCAGGACAAGTTTTAAAATGGGGAACTTTTTTCAAACTCTAAAATTTTACTCGCGATAAGAATTTGCAATAACTTTGAAAACCAACAAACGACGCCGTGTACTTGTTGTTGTTGTTGTTGTTGTTGTTGTTGTTGTTGTTGTTGTTTTTTTTCACCTGTCCCGTTACGCTTAATTAATGGGCAGGTAAAAGTATTATTTTATATATCTTTTTATATTTTTGTATTTATTATTTTTGATGTATTTTGTGTGTATTGTTTTCATCTGCGTTCATTTTATTTTATGTAACAACTTTTATCTCTCTCTCTCTCTCTCTCTCTCTCTCTCTCTCTCTCTCTCTCTCTCTCTCTCTCTCTCTCTCCTCTCTCTCCCTCTCTCCTCTCTCCCTCTCTCCCTCTCCCTCTCTCTCTCTCCTTAACTCCTCCTCGCCCAGACACTTAACGTACATGCTTTATAATAGTCTAGAAAACTTTATAGTTTATCCTCTTAATCTGACGTGAGAGATAGAGAAAAAGACCGAGAAAGAGAGGGAGAGGGAGGAAGAGAGAGAGAGAGAGGAAGAAAAAAAAGTAGTAGTAGTAGTATGGGGAGAGAAGAGGAGGAGGGAGGAGGATTGGGATAGGTGGGGGGTAAGGGGTGGGGATGGAGGGGCCAATTCACACTGCACCTGACAATTACCTGAGTGCACAAGAGGCAAAGTTTTAATAAGAAGTTCCCGGTGGTGGTGTTCACAGTCTTACCTTCCTTCCACTGAGACACAGATCCCACACTCCCTTTCCTATTCTCTCTCTATTTCTATCTTTTTTCTCTCTCTCTCATCCTATCTTCCTCCTTTCCTAAAACTACCACGACCTATAACTTTCAACTTCCTCATTGCTGTTTTCATTTTCCTCCCACCTACTTGAACCAAAATACATCAGTTTAAGCATCTTCTTTCATCTCTCTTTAAAGAATATCTCACTTAGGAGGCGCCCATGGTCCCTCTCTTCCTCCTATCCTCTCGGGCGTGTCTCCTATGTCTTCCTACAGTCATTAGCATTCATCGTATTGGCCCAGATCTCTCCCTCCCATTGCTAGGCTATCCATGCCATTGATACCACCTTTTGGGAGGTCTTGCATGGGTTCCAGCGGCGCCTTCCGTATCTCTAATGTGCCTTTGACGCCCACCAGAACTTTCTCTTCCCTGGTATTCCTCTTCACGCTCTCAGCCACACCCTCAGTCTCACCCTCACCTCGCTCTCTCATCTCACCTCACCGCAGTCTGATCTAGTTTCGTTACCTCTTCCTCTCCTTTGTGTGTTCAGATCCTCCCCTCTCCTCTTCCTCCTCCTCCTCCTCTTGCTGTATCTCCTTCTCCTCCTTCTTCTCTTCTTGTTCGTCCTCCATTGCAACCTATTCATTGTACAGTTTTTTTCTTTCTCTCTCTTTCTCTCTCCTTCCTTCCTTCATCCTCATCTCTCTGTTGATCTTTCTTCCTCCTCTCTTGACTCATTATCCTTACTTGCCTTCCCTCCTCCTCCTCCTCTTGTTCTATTTTTTCTCCTTCCCTCAGTCTCTCCGCTCGGCATCTTCACCTCCCCTCTCGTTCCTCTTCCCCCCTAACCTCTTCGCCTCATCTCCTTCCCCGCCACTGCATCTTGAATTTTAGCTTCCCCGTGAGTCTTCTGGGGCACTCCGACCCCTTCCCCTCCTTCCCCTTCCCTTGCTAACCCGTTCTTGTACCCCTTCCTGCCTCCTCCTCATCTTCCTCTTCTTGCTTCTTCTTCCTCCTGCTTCCTCCTCCTCTGCTGCAGTCTTAGCTAATGGTTTCCACTACTGAGGCATAAATACAACGGGAAAAGAACTTAGGGATGAAAAATATTCGTATAATACATGTTTCGTAGAAGAAGAAAGTACATACACGCGCGAGCTTACACACACACACGCGCACATGCACACACACACACACGCGCACATGCACACACACGCACACACACACACACACACACACACACACACACACACACACACACTCAGTTTCTTAATTACCGTGTTATTGTACTTCTCGTTTCACTCTTACATTTTCGTTAGTTTTTTTTATCTTACTCTTCTTTTTTTTCTTTCTCTCTCTCTCTTACCTTCCTCTCCAAACTCTCTCACCTACCACCCTCCCCCCTACACACACAACACAACACAACACAACACAACACAACACAACACAACACAACAGTCACCTCCGTTATATTTCTCATGCACTGCACTTCCAACAAACTTTCTAAGAGTGCATTCTTTCTCCCTTACATCCTCCTCCTCACTCTTCCTTCCCCTTCCTCTTCCTCCTCCTTCTCTTTCTTGCGTTTACATGCTATATCCCTTACTGTCTCACCCTCTGTCTATCTCTCATCTTAATCTCTCTTGCTCTCTCCTCTGTCTGTCTCGTCTCAATCTCTCTCTTTCTTCCTCTCTCTCTCTCTCTCGTATGGAGTGAGATTTATCCTCGTGGTATATTTTATTAAGTGATCATGCAGTGAGAAGATCCACTCATTATATTATACAAGTAAGAGACACAAGGGGAAAAATATGGCCTTTAATTCACTCCCTGTAAGGTCAATGTTCTGTATATTAACCTTGTTTTGCTTATCTCTCCTCCTCCTCTTCCTCCTCTTCTTCTATTATCATCCACCTTTCCTCACTCCCTTCACCTTCATCTTCTCTTCCTGCTTCTTTCGTCACCCTTGTTGCTTTCCTCCTTTCCTCCTCCTCCTTTCGCATCGTCCTTGGTTTCCTCTTTCCCTCTCCTCCTCTCCTTCTCTCCTTCTCACTTTAATTACTCCTCCTAGTGTCCGTCCCCTTTCTCTCACCCTCTCTGTCATTGGTTTCATTTTTCTCTTCCTCCTTCTGTTCTTTCTATCATTCCCTCCTTCCCAGTCTCCTTTCACTCCTTCTCTTCCCTTCTGTTCTGTTAATTATTCATTTCTTTCTCTTCTACTTCTATTTCCTCTCATCTTCCTTACCTATCTTCCATCTCCCTTTCATCTCTTTAATCCTATCCTTTGCCTTACCTCCTTTTTCTCTCCTTTTTCCTTCCTCCTCCTCCCATTCCTATTCTCTTTCAGTTTATTATCCTCCCTTACCTTGTTCTCTCCCCTTCCTTGTACTCCTCTCTTCCTCCTCCCTTGTTTCTCCCCTTCCCCCCGCCCTCCCTTCACCCGCTACCATGTACCTACACTCAACGAGGTGTTCAATACCTTACAAACTTGACAAATTGTACGATCAGAGACCTTGCAATGTCCTCCCGAGGTCCAGATGCTGAAGGGGAGAAGGGAAGGGAAAGAGGGGAAGAGGGGAAGGGAAGGGAAAGGAGGAAAAGGGAAAGAAGGGAAAAAGGGGAAGGAGAGGGAAAGAAGGGATGAGAAAGAGTGTTCATTCTCTCCCATTTCCCTTCATCTAATTCTCCCTCCTATTCCTTTCTCCCTTCCTCTTCGTATTGGTTTCCCCTTTTCCCCTCTTCCTTCCTTCCTTCGTTACATGTAAACTGATTTTTTTTTTTTTTGTACATGTCATTCGCAATGCATAAAATGGTGCTCGGTATATCCCTGTTTTACCTGTTGGGGAAAAAATCCTCACCTGTTTTCCCTTTTTTTCCCTTCTGTTATCCATTTTTTCCTCTTTACTGTGCTTTCATTGTCTTTTCTTTCGATACTCTTCCTGTTACTTTATCTTCTGCCATCGTATCCACCTTGCCTCTTTTTTCTCTCCCTCCTTCTCTCTTTTTTTTTCTCTCTCAATCTCTATCTCTCTCTATTCTATCTCTCTCTCAAGTTCTCATGGCTCCAGGCACATAAACACAAAATATAGACCCGGTTATGTTCGCGTCTCACCTGTTCCGGTCTAGACAGGTATGCGTCCTTCTGTATAATTAATTCCTGCAGCCTCACACTTACCTGTCACACTCTCCTGGGCAGGTGTTTCTAGCCAGGCGTGAGGTGACATCAATCAGAAATGAGAAAATCACGTTTTGCTGCAAACTCCTTTACTTTACCGACACACCGCACCATCCAGTCACGTCGTAAGGTTGATTCAGATGTTCCGTGTCAAATGTGCCGGGGATTGAGGTATATGCTGGCCTTGTATGTGTGTGTGTGTGTGTGTGTGTGTGTGTGTGTGTGTGTGTGTGTGTGGAAGTGGACCGAGGAATGATTGACAGATTGGTGGATAGATGGCGCTGATAGATGCTTAGAGAGAGAAGGATGTTGCAGTTGAAAGAGAGAGAGAGAGAGAGAGAGAGAGAGAGAGAGAGAGAGAGAGAGAGAGAGAGAGAGAGAGAGAGAGAGAGAGAGAGAGAGAGAGAGAGAGAGAGAGAGAGAGAGAGAGAGAGAGAGAGAGACAGAGAGAGAGAGAAAAAAAAAATCGACAAGGTAACAGTGGATGGTAAAGGGTTTGCGAAAGTACAGACTACAGGGTCGAACAGGACGCTACAGGACAAGGGAGAGGAGGGGAGAGGAGAGAGAGGGAGAGAGGGAGAGAGAGAGGGAGAGGGAGAGGGAGAGAGGAACAGTGAGAAAGAGCCATTGGGAAGCGAGTACACAACAATCGTGTTTCAGTATTTTTCAGCAACTCGTTTCCCTCCCCACTTCCATTTCCCTTTCAGTCATGCAACTTAGAAGGTCCAACGCTGTTTTCCCCTCAGTTTCCTCCTTCCTTCCTTCCTCCCTCCCTTCCTCCCTTCCTTCCTCCCTTCCTCCCTTCCTTCCTCTCCCAACCTCCCTATACCTTCTATTGTCTGCTTGTAGGTGCTTTTCTTACCATCACTGAAAAAAAACCTGCAATTAAGAGTATCAAAAAAAGTTATTATAGCTCTAATAAGCGTGTTTTTTTTATAGCATTAAGAGTGTTATTGTCACGTTTTAAATTACAGGAGACAAAGATTACTGGCAAAGATACATTTAACTAACATTATCAGACCTCCATTGTAGCCTATCAATATCCCTTCAATCAGCCCTTCTTCAAGTTCTCTTCATCAGCTCCCTTCACCTCTCTGCAGCCTTCACCGTTCAGCACTTACAAAAATCCCACCTTCCAGCACCTCTTCTATTCCCTTCACACACACCCCATCACCCCCTTTCAGCAGCCCTTCCATCTTAACCTAACCTAACCTAACCTAACCTAACCTAACCTAACCTAACCTAACCTAACCTAACCTAACCTAACCTAACCTAACCCAGTACCTCTTCCTATCAGTCTCTATCCTCTTGTCTGTTCACTTTTCCCTCTTTTTACCCGTTTATTCCACTTCCTTTTATCTCTTCCTCTTTTCTTCCAATTTTTTCTTCCCATCATCCTCTTTCATCTCTCTCTTCCTCTTTCTTCCCTATTTCTTCCCCTTTTCCGCTTTTTTTTCTCCCTTCTCTTCCTCTTTCCTCCTCTATTCTTCCCCTTCCCTTCCCCTCTCGCCTTCTGGTGTTATTGAGCGTCTGACAAGAGATAATGTTCTTTCTACACCGAACGAAAAGCGAGAGAGAGAGAGAGAGAGAGAGAGAGAGAGAGAGAGAGAGAGAGAGAGAGAGAGAGAGAGAGAGAGAGAGAGAGAGAGAGAGAGAGAGAGAGAGATAATAATTGAGCTTTATTGCCTGCCAGAAAACGTGTTATAGTCTCTTGCATCTGTGTGTGTGTGTGTGTGTG
>JAPQNM010000008.1:13887428-13911596 GCA_029783475.1 Metacarcinus magister | reverse complement strand
TAATTTCGTCCTCGTTTTCTCGAAAGCTATTAGAGATATTGGAAATATCATTGAATCATCTGATACAACTAATTCAACTGTACAACTGATATTATGAATATTTGTTCTATGACTAATAATTACGCAGTAGAATAAAACCGTATTTTTATATAAAAACATTACTTTCCTCGTCATTTTCTTGAAAGCTATTAGAGATATTGGAAATATAATTGCAGCATCTAATAGACCTATTTAAACTGTACAACTGATATTATGAATATTTGTTCTAAGACTAATAATACGCAGTAAAATGAAACTTAATATTTATATATAAACATGATTTTACTCCTCATTTTCTCAAAAGCTATTAGAGATATTGGAAATATCATTACAGCATCTGATACACCTAATTAAACTGTACAACGCTCATTATGAATATTTGTTCTATGACTAATTATTAAGCAGTAAAATGAAACTTAATATTTATATAAAAATATGAATTTCCTCCTCATTTTCTCGAAAGCTATTAGAGATATTGGAAATATCACTGCAGCAGCTGATAAACCTAATTAAACTGTACAACTGTCATTATGAATATTTGTTCTATGACTAATAATTACGCAGTAAAATTAAACTTAATTATTATATAAAAACATGACTTTCCTCCTCATTTTCTCGAAAGCTATTAGAGATATTGGAAATATCATTGCAGCATCTGATACAAATAATTAAACTGTACAACTCTCATTATGAATATTTGTTCTAAGACTAATAATTACGCAGTAAAATGAAACTTAATATTTATATAAAAACATGATTTTACTCCTCATTTTCTCGAAAGCTATTAGAGATATTGGAAATATCATTGCAGGTTTTGATAGACTTAATTAAAATCTACGACTGTCATTATGAATATTTTCACTAGTACTAATAAATACTAAATTTTACTTTTTTTAAAATTACTTTCTTCCTCGTTTTCTCGAAAGCTATTAGAGATATTGGAAATATCATTGCATCATCTGATACAACTAATTCAACTGTACAACTGATATTATGAATATTTGTTCTATGACTAATAATTACGCAGTAAAATAAAACCGTATTTTTATATAAAAACATGACTTTCCTCGTCATTTTCTTGAAAGCTATTAGAGATATTGGAAATATATTTGCAGCCTCTGATAGACCTAATTAAATTGTACAACTGATATTATGAATATTTGTTCTATGACTAATAATTACGCAGTAAAATTAAACTTAATTTTTATATAAAAACATGACTTTCCTCCTCGTTTTCTCGAAAGCTATTAGAGATATTGGAAATATCATTCCATCATCTGATACACCTAATTATACTGTACAACTGATATTATGAATATTTGTTCTAAGACTAATAATTACGCAGTAAAATGAAACTTAATATTTATATATAAACATGATTTCCTCCTCATTTTCTCGAAAGCTACTAGGGATATTGGAAATATCATTACAGCATCTGATACACCTAATTAAACTGTACAACGCTCATTATGAATATTTGTTCTATTACCAATTATTACGCAGTAAAATGAAACTTAATATTTATATAAAAACATGAATTTCCTCCTCATTTTCTCGAAAGCTATTAGAGATATTGGAAATATCATTGCAGCATCTGATAAACCTAATTAAAACTGTACAACTGTCATTATGAATATTTGTTCTATGACTAATAATTACGCAGTAAAATTAAACTTAATTATTATATAAAAACATGACTTTCCTCCTAATTTTCTCGAAAGCTATTAGAGATATTGGAAATATCATTGCAGCATCTGATACAAATAATTAAACTGTACAACTCTCAAATTGAATATTTGTTCTAAGACTAATAATTACGCAGTAAAATGAAACTTAATATTTATATAAAAACATGATTTTACTCCTCATTTTCTCGAAAGCTATTAGAGATATTGGAAATATAATTGCAGCATCTAATAGACCTATTTAAACTGTACAACTGATATTATGAATATTTGTTCTAAGACTAATAAATACGCAGTAAAATGAAACTTAATATTTATATATAAACATGATTTTACTCCTCATTTTCTCGAAAGCTATTAGAGATATTGGAAATATCATTACAGCATCTGATACACCTAATTAAACTGTACAACGCTCATTATGAATATTTGTTCTATGACTAATTATTAAGCAGTAAAATGAAACTTAATATTTATATAAAAACATGAATTTCCTCCTCATTTTCTCGAAAGCTATTAGAGATATTGGAAATATCACTGCAGCATCTGATAAACCTAATTAAACTGTACAACTGTCATTATGAATATTTGTTCTATGACTAATAATTACGCAGTAAAATTAAACTTAATTATTATATAAAAACATGACTTTCCTCCTCATTTTCTCGAAAGCTATTAGAGATATTGGAAATATCATTGCAGCATCTGATACAAATAATTAAACTGTACAACTCTCATTATGAATATTTGTTCTAAGACTAATAATTACGCAGTAAAATGAAACTTAATATTTATATAAAAACATGATTTTACTCCTCATTTTCTCGAAAGCTATTAGAGATATTGGAAATATCATTGCAGGTTTTGATAGACCTAATTAAAATCTACGACTGTCATTATGAATATTTTCACTAGTACTAATAAATACTGAATTTTACTTTTTTTAAAATTACTTTCTTCCTCGTTTTCTCGAAAGCTATTAGAGATATTGGAAATATCATTGCATCATCTGATACAACTAATTCAACTGTACAACTGATATTATGAATATTTGTTCTATGACTAATAATTACGCAGTAAAATAAAACCGTATTTTTATATAAAAACATGACTTTCCTCGTCATTTTCTTGAAAGCTATTAGAGATATTGGAAATATATTTGCAGCCTCTGATAGACCTAATTAAATTGTACAACTGATATTATGAATATTTGTTCTATGACTAATAATTACGCAGTAAAATTAAACTTAATTTTTATATAAAAACATGACTTTCCTCCTCGTTTTCTCGAAAGCTATTAGAGATATTGGAAATATCATTGCATCATCTGATAAACCTAATTAAACTGTACAACTGATATTATGAATATTTGTTCTATGACTAATAATTACGCAGTAAAATGAAACTTAATATTTATATAAAAACATGAATTTCCTCCTCATTTTCTCGAAAACTATTAGAGATATTGGAAATATCATTGCATCATCTGATATACCTAATTAAACTGTACAACTGTCATTATGAATATTTGTTCTATGACTAATAATTACGCAGTAAAATGAAACTTAATATTTATATAAAAACATGATTTTACTCCTCATTTTCTCGAAAGCTATTAGAGATATTGGAAATATCATTGCAGGTTTTGATAAACCTAATTAAAATCTACGACTGTCATTATGAATATTTTCACTAGTACTAATAAATACTGAATTTTACTTTTTTTAAAATTACTTTCGTCCTCGTTTTCTCGAAAGCTATTAGAGATATTGGAAATATCATTGCATCATCTGATACAACTAATTCAACTGTACAACTGATATTATGAATATTTGTTCTATGACTAATAATTACGCAGTAAAATAAAACCGTATTTTTATATAAAAACATGACTTTCCTCGTCATTTTCTTGAAAGCTATTAGAGATATTGGAAATATATTTGCAGCCTCTGATAGACCTAATTAAATTGTACAACTGATATTATGAATATTTGTTCTATGACTAATAATTACGCAGTAAAATTAAACTTAATTTTTATATAAAAACATGACTTTCCTCCTCGTTTTCTCGAAAGCTATTAGAGATATTGGAAATATAATTGCAGCATCTAATAGACCTATTTAAACTGTACAACTGATATTATGAATATTTGTTCTAAGACTAATAATTACGCAGTAAAATGAAACTTAATATTTATATATAAACATGATTTTACTCCTCATTTTCTCGAAAGCTATTAGAGATATTGGAAATATCATTACAGCATCTGATACACCTAATTAAACTGTACAACGCTCATTATGAATATTTGTTCTATGACTAATAATTACGCAGTAAAATGAAACTTAATATTTATATAAAAACATGAATTTCCTCCTCATTTTCTCGAAAGCTATTAGAGATATTGGAAATATCATTGCAGCATCTGATATACCTAATTAAACTGTACAACTGTCATTATGAATATTTGTTCTATGACTAATAATTACGCAGTAAAATTAAACTTAATTTTTATATAAAAACATGACTTTCCTCCTCATTTTCTCGAAAGCTATTAGAGATATTGGAAATATCATTGCAGCATCTGATACAAATAATTAAACTGTACAACTCTCATTATGAATATTTGTTCTAAGACTAATAATTACGCAGTAAAATGAAACTTAATATTTATATAAAAACATGATTTTACTCCTCATTTTCTCGAAAGCTATTAGAGATATTGGAAATATCATTGCAGGTTTTGATAAACCTAATTAAAATCTACGACTGTCATTATGAATATTTTCACTAGTACTAATAAATACTGAATTTTACTTTTTTTAAAATTACTTTCGTCCTCGTTTTCTCGAAAGCTATTAGAGATATTGGAAATATCATTGCATCATCTGATACAACTAATTCAACTGTACAACTGATATTATGAATATTTGTTCTATGACTAATAATTACGCAGTAAAATAAAACCGTATTTTTATATAAAAACATGACTTTCCTCGTCATTTTCTTGAAAGCTATTAGAGATATTGGAAATATATTTGCAGCCTCTGATAGACCTAATTAAATTGTACAACTGATATTATGAATATTTGTTCTATGACTAATAATTACGCAGTAAAATTAAACTTAATTTTTATATAAAAACATGACTTTCCTCCTCGTTTTCTCGAAAGCTATTAGAGATATTGGAAATATCATTGCATCATCTGATAAACCTAATTAAACTGTACAACTGATATTATGAATATTTGTTCTATGACTAATAATTACGCAGTAAAATGAAACTTAATATTTATATAAAAACATGAATTTCCTCCTCATTTTCTCGAAAACTATTAGAGATATTGGAAATATCATTACACCATCTGATATACCTAATTAAACTGTACAACTGTCATTATGAATATTTGTTCTATGACTAATAATTACGCAGTAAAATGAAACTTAATATTTATATAAAAACATGATTTTACTCCTCATTTTCTCGGAAGCTATTAGAGATATTGGAAATATCATTGCAGGTTTTGATAAACCTAATTAAAATCTACGACTGTCATTATGAATATTTTCACTAGTACTAATAAATACTGAATTTTACTTTTTTTAAAAATTACTTTCGTCCTCGTTTTCTCGAAAGCTATTAGAGATATTGGAAATATCATTGCATCATCTGATACAACTAATTCAACTGTACAACTGATATTATGAATATTTGTTCTATGACTAATAATTACGCAGTAAAATAAAACCGTATTTTTATATAAAAACATGACTTTCCTCGTCATTTTCTTGAAAGCTATTAGAGATATTGGAAATATATTTGCAGCTCTGATAGACCTAATTAAATTGTACAACTGATATTATGAATATTTGTTCTATGACTAATAATTACGCAGTAAAATTAAACTTAATTTTTATATAAAAACATGACTTTCCTCCTCGTTTTCTCGAAAGCTATTAGAGATATTGGAAATATAATTGCAGCATCTAATAGACCTATTTAAACTGTACAACTGATATTATGAATATTTGTTCTAAGACTAATAATTACGCAGTAAAATGAAACTTAATATTTATATATAAACATGATTTTACTCCTCATTTTCTCGAAAGCTACTAGAGATATTGGAAATATCATTACAGCATCTGATACACCTAATTAAACTGTACAACATTCATTATGAATATTTGTTCTATGACTAATAATTACGCAGTAAAATGAAACTTAATATTTATATAAAAACATGAATTTCCTCCTCATTTTCTCGAAAGCTATTAGAGATATTGGAAATATCATTGCAGCATCTGATATACCTAATTAAACTGTACAACTGTCATTATGAATATTTGTTCTATGACTAATAATTACGCAGTAAAATTAAACTTAATTTTTATATAAAAACATGACTTTCCTCCTCATTTTCTCGAAAGCTATTAGAGATATTGGAAATATCATTGCAGCATCTGATACAAATAATTAAACTGTACAACTCTCATTATGAATATTTGTTCTAAGACTAATAATTACGCAGTAAAATGAAACTTAATATTTATATAAAAACATGATTTTACTCCTCATTTTCTCGAAAGCTATTAGAGATATTGGAAATATCATTGCAGGTTTTGATAAACCTAATTAAAATCTACGACTGTCATTATGAATATTTTCACTAGTACTAATAAATACTGAATTTTACTTTTTTTTAAATTAATTTCGTCCTCGTTTTCTCGAAAGCTATTAGGGATATTGGAAATATCATTGCATCATCTGATACAACTAATTCAACTGTACAACTGATATTATGAATATTTGTTCTATGACTAATAATTACGCAGTAGAATAAAAACCGTATTTTTATATAAAAACATGATTTTCCTCGTCATTTTCTTGAAAGCTATTAGAGATATTGGAAATATAATTGCAGCATCTAATAGACCTATTTAAACTGTACAACTGATATTATGAATATTTGTTCTAAGACTAATAAATACGCAGTAAAATGAAACTTAATATTTATATATAAACATGATTTTACTCCTCATTTTCTCGAAAGCTATTAGAGATATTGGAAATATCATTGCAGCATCTGATACAACTAATTAAACTGTACAACGCTCATTATGAATATTTGTTCTATGACTAATTATTAAGCAGTAAAATGAAACTTAATATTTATATAAAAACATGAATTTCCTCCTCATTTTCTCGAAAGCTATTAGAGATATTGGAAATATCACTGCAGCATCTGATAAACCTAATTAAACTGTACAACTGTCATTATGAATATTTGTTCTATGACTAATAATTACGCAGTAAAATTAAACTTAATTATTATATAAAAACATGACTTTCCTCCTCATTTTCTCGAAAGCTATTAGAGATATTGGAAATATCATTGCAGCATCTGATACAAATAATTAAACTGTACAACTCTCATTATGAATATTTGTTCTAAGACTAATAATTACGCAGTAAAATGAAACTTAATATTTATATAAAAACATGATTTTACTCCTCATTTTCTCGAAAGCTATTAGAGATATTGGAAATATCATTGCAGGTTTTGATAGACCTAATTAAAATCTACGACTGTCATTATGAATATTTTCACTAGTACTAATAAATACTGAATTTTACTTTTTTTAAAATTACTTTCTTCCTCGTTTTCTCGAAAGCTATTAGAGATATTGGAAATATCATTGCATCATCTGATACAACTAATTCAACTGTACAACTGATATTATGAATATTTGTTCTATGACTAATAATTACGCAGTAAAATAAAACCGTATTTTTATATAAAAACATGACTTTCCTCGTCATTTTCTTGAAAGCTATTAGAGATATTGGAAATATATTTGCAGCCTCTGATAGACCTAATTAAATTGTACAACTGATATTATGAATATTTGTTCTATGACTAATAATTACGCAGTAAAATTAAACTTAATTTTTATATAAAAACATGACTTTCCTCCTCGTTTTCTCGAAAGCTATTAGAGATATTGGAAATATAATTGCAGCATCTAATAGACCTATTTAAACTGTACAACTGATATTATGAATATTTGTTCTAAGACTAATAATTACGCAGTAAAATGAAACTTAATATTTATATATAAACATGATTTTACTCCTCATTTTCTCGAAAGCTACTAGAGATATTGGAAATATCATTACAGCATCTGATACACCTAATTAAACTGTACAACATTCATTATGAATATTTGTTCTATGACTAATAATTACGCAGTAAAATTAAACTTAATTTTTATATAAAAACATGACTTTCCTCCTCATTTTCTCGAAAGCTATTAGAGATATTGGAAATATCATTGCAGCATCTGATACAAATAATTAAACTGTACAACTCTCATTATGAATATTTGTTCTAAGACTAATAATTACGCAGTAAAATGAAACTTAATATTTATATAAAAACATGATTTTACTCCTCATTTTCTCGAAAGCTATTAGAGATATTGGAAATATCATTGCAGGTTTTGATAAACCTAATTAAAATCTACGACTGTCATTATGAATATTTTCACTAGTACTAATAAATACTGAATTTTACTTTTTTTTAAATTAATTTCGTCCTCGTTTTCTCGAAAGCTATTAGAGATATTGGAAATATCATTGCATCATCTGATACAACTAATTCAACTGTACAACTGATATTATGAATATTTGTTCTATGACTAATAATTACGCAGTAGAATAAAACCGTATTTTTATATAAAAACATTACTTTCCTCGTCATTTTCTTGAAAGCTATTAGAGATATTGGAAATATAATTGCAGCATCTAATAGACCTATTTAAACTGTACAACTGATATTATGAATATTTGTTCTAAGACTAATAAATACGCAGTAAAATGAAACTTAATATTTATATATAAACATGATTTTACTCCTCATTTTCTCGAAAGCTATTAGAGATATTGGAAATATCATTACAGCATCTGATACAACTAATTAAACTGTACAACGCTCATTATGAATATTTGTTCTATGACTAATTATTAAGCAGTAAAATGAAACTTAATATTTATATAAAAACATGAATTTCCTCCTCATTTTCTCGAAAGCTATTAGAGATATTGGAAATATCACTGCAGCATCTGATAAACCTAATTAAACTGTACAACTGTCATTATGAATATTTGTTCTATGACTAATAATTACGCAGTAAAATTAAACTTAATTATTATATAAAAACATGACTTTCCTCCTCATTTTCTCGAAAGCTATTAGAGATATTGGAAATATCATTGCAGCATCTGATACAAATAATTAAACTGTACAACTCTCATTATGAATATTTGTTCTAAGACTAATAATTACGCAGTAAAATGAAACTTAATATTTATATAAAAACATGATTTTACTCCTCATTTTCTCGAAAGCTATTAGAGATATTGGAAATATCATTGCAGGTTTTGATAAACCTAATTAAAATCTACGACTGTCATTATGAATATTTTCACTAGTACTAATAAATACTGAATTTTACTTTTTTTAAAATTACTTTCTTCCTCGTTTTCTCGAAAGCTATTAGAGATATTGGAAATATCATTGCATCATCTGATACAACTAATTCAACTGTACAACTGATATTATGAATATTTGTTCTATGACTAATAATTACGCAGTAAAATAAAACCGTATTTTTATATAAAAACATGACTTTCCTCGTCATTTTCTTGAAAGCTATTAGAGATATTGGAAATATATTTGCAGCCTCTGATAGACCTAATTAAATTGTACAACTGATATTATGAATATTTGTTCTATGACTAATAATTACGCAGTAAAATTAAACTTAATTTTTATATAAAAACATGACTTTCCTCCTCGTTTTCTCGAAAGCTATTAGAGATATTGGAAATATCATTGCATCATCTGATAAACCTAATTAAACTGTACAACTGATATTATGAATATTTGTTCTATGACTAATAATTACGCAGTAAAATGAAACTTAATATTTATATAAAAACATGAATTTCCTCCTCATTTTCTCGAAAACTATTAGAGATATTGGAAATATCATTACACCATCTGATATACCTAATTAAACTGTACAACTGTCATTATGAATATTTGTTCTATGACTAATAATTACGCAGTAAAATGAAACTTAATATTTATATAAAAACATGATTTTACTCCTCATTTTCTCGGAAGCTATTAGAGATATTGGAAATATCATTGCAGGTTTTGATAAACCTAATTAAAATCTACGACTGTCATTATGAATATTTTCACTAGTACTAATAAATACTGAATTTTACTTTTTTTTAAATTACTTTCGTCCTCGTTTTCTCGAAAGCTATTAGAGATATTGGAAATATCATTGCATCATCTGATACAACTAATTCAACTGTACAACTGATATTATGAATATTTGTTCTATGACTAATAATTACGCAGTAAAATAAAACCGTATTTTTATATAAAAACATGACTTTCCTCGTCATTTTCTTGAAAGCTATTAGAGATATTGGAAATATATTTGCAGCCTCTGATAGACCTAATTAAATTGTACAACTGATATTATGAATATTTGTTCTATGACTAATAATTACGCAGTAAAATTAAACTTAATTTTTATATAAAAACATGACTTTCCTCCTCGTTTTCTCGAAAGCTATTAGAGATATTGGAAATATAATTGCAGCATCTAATAGACCTATTTAAACTGTACAACTGATATTATGAATATTTGTTCTAAGACTAATAATTACGCAGTAAAATGAAACTTAATATTTATATATAAACATGATTTTACTCCTCATTTTCTCGAAAGCTACTAGAGATATTGGAAATATCATTACAGCATCTGATACACCTAATTAAACTGTACAACATTCATTATGAATATTTGTTCTATGACTAATAATTACGCAGTAAAATGAAACTTAATATTTATATAAAAACATGAATTTCCTCCTCATTTTCTCGAAAGCTATTAGAGATATTGGAAATATCATTGCAGCATCTGATATACCTAATTAAACTGTACAACTGTCATTATGAATATTTGTTCTATGACTAATAATTACGCAGTAAAATTAAACTTAATTTTTATATAAAAACATGACTTTCCTCCTCATTTTCTCGAAAGCTATTAGAGATATTGGAAATATCATTGCAGCATCTGATACAAATAATTAAACTGTACAACTCTCATTATGAATATTTGTTCTAAGACTAATAATTACGCAGTAAAATGAAACTTAATATTTATATAAAAACATGATTTTACTCCTCATTTTCTCGAAAGCTATTAGAGATATTGGAAATATCATTGCAGGTTTTGATAAACCTAATTAAAATCTACGACTGTCATTATGAATATTTTCACTAGTACTAATAAATACTGAATTTTACTTTTTTTAAAATTAATTTCGTCCTCGTTTTCTCGAAAGCTATTAGAGATATTGGAAATATCATTGCATCATCTGATACAACTAATTCAACTGTACAACTGATATTATGAATATTTGTTCTATGACTAATAATTACGCAGTAGAATAAAACCGTATTTTTATATAAAAACATTACTTTCCTCGTCATTTTCTTGAAAGCTATTAGAGATATTGGAAATATCATTGCAGCATCTGATAGACCTAATTAAACTGTACAACTGATATTATGAATATTTGTTCTAAGACTAATAATTACGCAGTAAAATGAAACTTAATATTTATATATAAACATGATTTTACTCCTCATTTTCTCGAAAGCTATTAGAGATATTGGAAATATCATTACAGCATCTGATACACCTAATTAAACTGTACAACTGTCATTATGAATATTTGTTCTATGACTAATAATTACGCAGTAAAATTAAACTTAATTTTTATATAAAAACATGACTTTCCTCCTCATTTTCTCGAAAGCTATTAGAGATATTGGAAATATCATTGCAGCATCTGATACAAATAATTAAACTGTACAACTCTCATTATGAATATTTGTTCTAAGACTAATAATTACGCAGTAAAATGAAACTTAATATTTATATAAAAACATGATTTTACTCCTCATTTTCTCGAAAGCTATTAGAGATATTGGAAATATCATTGCAGGTTTTGATAAACCTAATTAAAATCTACGACTGTCATTATGAATATTTTCACTAGTACTAATAAATACTGAATTTTACTTTTTTTAAAAATTAATTTCGTCCTCGTTTTCTCGAAAGCTATTAGAGATATTGGAAATATCATTGCATCATCTGATACAACTAATTCAACTGTACAACTGATATTATGAATATTTGTTCTATGACTAATAATTACGCAGTAGAATAAAACCGTATTTTTATATAAAAACATTACTTTCCTCGTCATTTTCTTGAAAGCTATTAGAGATATTGGAAATATGATTGCAGCATCTAATAGACCTATTTAAACTGTACAACTGATATTATGAATATTTGTTCTAAGACTAATAATTACGCAGTAAAATGAAACTTAATATTTATATATAAACATGATTTTACTCCTCATTTTCTCGAAAGCTATTAGAGATATTGGAAATATCATTACAGCATCTGATACACCTAATTAAACTGTACAACGCTCATTATGAATATTTGTTCTATTACCAATTATTACGCAGTAAAATGAAACTTAATATTTATATAAAAACATGAATTTCCTCCTCATTTTTTCGAAAGCTATTAGAGATATTGGAAATATCACTGCAGCATCTGATAAACCTAATTAAACTGTACAACTGTCATTATGAATATTTGTTCTATGACTAATAATTACGCAGTAAAATTAAACTTAATTATTATATAAAAACATGACTTTCCTCCTCATTTTCTCGAAAGCTATTAGAGATATTGGAAATATCATTGCAGCATCTGATACAAATAATTAAACTGTACAACTCTCATTATGAATATTTGTTCTAAGACTAATAATTACGCAGTAAAATGAAACTTAATATTTATATAAAAACATGATTTTACTCCTCATTTTCTCGAAAGCTATTAGAGATATTGGAAATATCATTGCAGGTTTTGATAAACCTAATTAAAATCTACGACTGTCATTATGAATATTTTCACTAGTACTAATAAATACTGAATTTTACTTTTTTTAAAATTACTTTCTTCCTCGTTTTCTCGAAAGCTATTAGAGATATTGGAAATATCATTGCATCATCTGATACAACTAATTCAACTGTACAACTGTCATTATGAATATTTGTTCTATGACTAATAATTACGCAGTAAAATAAAACCGTATTTTTATATAAAAACATGACTTTCCTCGTCATTTTCTTGAAAGCTATTAGAGATATTGGAAATATATTTGCAGCCTCTGATAGACCTAATTAAATTGTACAACTGATATTATGAATATTTGTTCTATGACTAATAATTACGCAGTAAAATTAAACTTAATTTTTATATAAAAACATGACTTTCCTCCTCGTTTTCTCGAAAGCTATTAGAGATATTGGAAATATCATTGCATCATCTGATAAACCTAATTAAACTGTACAACTGATATTATGAATATTTGTTCTATGACTAATAATTACGCAGTAAAATGAAACTTAATATTTATATAAAAACATGAATTTCCTCCTCATTTTCTCGAAAGCTATTAGAGATATTGGAAATATCATTACAGCATCTGATATACCTAATTAAACTGTACAACTGTCATTATGAATATTTGTTCTATGACTAATAATTACGCAGTAAAATGAAACTTAATATTTATATAAAAACATGACTTTCCTCCTCATTTTCTCGAAAGCTATTAGAGATATTGGAAATATCACTGCAGCATCTGATAAACCTAATTAAACTGTACAACTGTCATTATGAATATTTGTTCTATGACTAATAATTACGCAGTAAAATTAAACTTAATTATTATATAAAAACATGACTTTCCTCCTCATTTTCTCGAAAGCTATTAGAGATATTGGAAATATCATTGCAGCATCTGATACAAATAATTAAACTGTACAACTCTCATTATGAATATTTGTTCTAAGACTAATAATTACGCAGTAAAATGAAACTTAATATTTATATAAAAACATGATTTTACTCCTCATTTTCTCGAAAGCTATTAGAGATATTGGAAATATCATTGCAGGTTTTGATAAACCTAATTAAAATCTACGACTGTCATTATGAATATTTTCACTAGTACTAATAAATACTGAATTTTACTTTTTTTAAAATTACTTTCTTCCTCGTTTTCTCGAAAGCTATTAGAGATATTGGAAATATCATTGCATCATCTGATACAACTAATTCAACTGTACAACTGATATTATGAATATTTGTTCTATGACTAATAATTACGCAGTAAAATAAAACCGTATTTTTATATAAAAACATGACTTTCCTCGTCATTTTCTTGAAAGCTATTAGAGATATTGGAAATATATTTGCAGCCTCTGATAGACCTAATTAAATTGTACAACTGATATTATGAATATTTGTTCTATGACTAATAATTACGCAGTAAAATTAAACTTAATTTTTATATAAAAACATGACTTTCCTCCTCGTTTTCTCGAAAGCTATTAGAGATATTGGAAATATCATTGCATCATCTGATAAACCTAATTAAACTGTACAACTGATATTATGAATATTTGTTCTATGACTAATAATTACGCAGTAAAATGAAACTTAATATTTATATAAAAACATGAATTTCCTCCTCATTTTCTCGAAAACTATTAGAGATATTGGAAATATCATTACACCATCTGATATACCTAATTAAACTGTACAACTGTCATTATGAATATTTGTTCTATGACTAATAATTACGCAGTAAAATGAAACTTAATATTTATATAAAAACATGATTTTACTCCTCATTTTCTCGGAAGCTATTAGAGATATTGGAAATATCATTGCAGGTTTTGATAAACCTAATTAAAATCTACGACTGTCATTATGAATATTTTCACTAGTACTAATAAATACTGAATTTTACTTTTTTTTAAAATTACTTTCGTCCTCGTTTTCTCGAAAGCTATTAGAGATATTGGAAATATCATTGCATCATCTGATACAACTAATTCAACTGTACAACTGATATTATGAATATTTGTTCTATGACTAATAATTACGCAGTAAAATAAAACCGTATTTTTATATAAAAACATGACTTTCCTCGTCATTTTCTTGAAAGCTATTAGAGATATTGGAAATATATTTGCAGCCTCTGATAGACCTAATTAAATTGTACAACTGATATTATGAATATTTGTTCTATGACTAATAATTACGCAGTAAAATTAAACTTAATTTTTATATAAAAACATGACTTTCCTCCTCGTTTTCTCGAAAGCTATTAGAGATATTGGAAATATAATTGCAGCATCTAATAGACCTATTTAAACTGTACAACTGATATTATGAATATTTGTTCTAAGACTAATAATTACGCAGTAAAATGAAACTTAATATTTATATATAAACATGATTTTACTCCTCATTTTCTCGAAAGCTACTAGAGATATTGGAAATATCATTACAGCATCTGATACACCTAATTAAACTGTACAACATTCATTATGAATATTTGTTCTATGACTAATAATTACGCAGTAAAATGAAACTTAATATTTATATAAAAACATGAATTTCCTCCTCATTTTCTCGAAAGCTATTAGAGATATTGGAAATATCATTGCAGCATCTGATATACCTAATTAAACTGTACAACTGTCATTATGAATATTTGTTCTATGACTAATAATTACGCAGTAAAATTAAACTTAATTTTTATATAAAAACATGACTTTCCTCCTCATTTTCTCGAAAGCTATTAGAGATATTGGAAATATCATTGCAGCATCTGATACAAATAATTAAACTGTACAACTCTCATTATGAATATTTGTTCTAAGACTAATAATTACGCAGTAAAATGAAACTTAATATTTATATAAAAACATGATTTTACTCCTCATTTTCTCGAAAGCTATTAGAGATATTGGAAATATCATTGCAGGTTTTGATAAACCTAATTAAAATCTACGACTGTCATTATGAATATTTTCACTAGTACTAATAAATACTGAATTTTACTTTTTTTTAAATTACTTTCTTCCTCGTTTTCTCGAAAGCTATTAGAGATATTGGAAATATCATTGCATCATCTGATACAACTAATTCAACTGTACAACTGATATTATGAATATTTGTTCTATGACTAATAATTACGCAGTAAAATAAAACCGTATTTTTATATAAAAACATGACTTTCCTCGTCATTTTCTTGAAAGCTATTAGAGATATTGGAAATATATTTGCAGCCTCTGATAGACCTAATTAAATTGTACAACTGATATTATGAATATTTGTTCTATGACTAATAATTACGCAGTAAAATTAAACTTAATTTTTATATAAAAACATGACTTTCCTCCTCGTTTTCTCGAAAGCTATTAGAGATATTGGAAATATCATTGCATCATCTGATAAACCTAATTAAACTGTACAACTGATATTATGAATATTTGTTCTATGACTAATAATTACGCAGTAAAATGAAACTTAATATTTATATAAAAACATGAATTTCCTCCTCATTTTCTCGAAAACTATTAGAGATATTGGAAATATCATTACACCATCTGATATACCTAATTAAACTGTACAACTGTCATTATGAATATTTGTTCTATGACTAATAATTACGCAGTAAAATGAAACTTAATATTTATATAAAAACATGATTTTACTCCTCATTTTCTCGGAAGCTATTAGAGATATTGGAAATATCATTGCAGGTTTTGATAAACCTAATTAAAATCTACGACTGTCATTATGAATATTTTCACTAGTACTAATAAATACTGAATTTTACTTTTTTTAAAATTACTTTCGTCCTCGTTTTCTCGAAAGCTATTAGAGATATTGGAAATATCATTGCATCATCTGATACAACTAATTCAACTGTACAACTGATATTATGAATATTTGTTCTATGACTAATAATTACGCAGTAAAATAAAACCGTATTTTTATATAAAAACATGACTTTCCTCGTCATTTTCTTGAAAGCTATTAGAGATATTGGAAATATATTTGCAGCCTCTGATAGACCTAATTAAATTGTACAACTGATATTATGAATATTTGTTCTATGACTAATAATTACGCAGTAAAATTAAACTTAATTTTTATATAAAAACATGACTTTCCTCCTCGTTTTCTCGAAAGCTATTAGAGATATTGGAAATATAATTGCAGCATCTAATAGACCTATTTAAACTGTACAACTGATATTATGAATATTTGTTCTAAGACTAATAATTACGCAGTAAAATGAAACTTAATATTTATATATAAACATGATTTTACTCCTCATTTTCTCGAAAGCTACTAGAGATATTGGAAATATCATTACAGCATCTGATACACCTAATTAAACTGTACAACATTCATTATGAATATTTGTTCTATGACTAATAATTACGCAGTAAAATGAAACTTAATATTTATATAAAAACATGAATTTCCTCCTCATTTTCTCGAAAGCTATTAGAGATATTGGAAATATCATTGCAGCATCTGATATACCTAATTAAACTGTACAACTGTCATTATGAATATTTGTTCTATGACTAATAATTACGCAGTAAAATTAAACTTAATTTTTATATAAAAACATGACTTTCCTCCTCATTTTCTCGAAAGCTATTAGAGATATTGGAAATATCATTGCAGCATCTGATACAAATAATTAAACTGTACAACTCTCATTATGAATATTTGTTCTAAGACTAATAATTACGCAGTAAAATGAAACTTAATATTTATATAAAAACATGATTTTACTCCTCATTTTCTCGAAAGCTATTAGAGATATTGGAAATATCATTGCAGGTTTTGATAAACCTAATTAAAATCTACGACTGTCATTATGAATATTTTCACTAGTACTAATAAATACTGAATTTTACTTTTTTTTAAATTAATTTCGTCCTCGTTTTCTCGAAAGCTATTAGAGATATTGGAAATATCATTGCATCATCTGATACAACTAATTCAACTGTACAACTGATATTATGAATATTTGTTCTATGACTAATAATTACGCAGTAGAATAAAACCGTATTTTTATATAAAAACATTACTTTCCTCGTCATTTTCTTGAAAGCTATTAGAGATATTGGAAATATAATTGCAGCATCTAATAGACCTATTTAAACTGTACAACTGATATTATGAATATTTGTTCTAAGACTAATAAATACGCAGTAAAATGAAACTTAATATTTATATATAAACATGATTTTACTCCTCATTTTCTCGAAAGCTATTAGAGATATTGGAAATATCATTACAGCATCTGATACAACTAATTAAACTGTACAACGCTCATTATGAATATTTGTTCTATGACTAATTATTAAGCAGTAAAATGAAACTTAATATTTATATAAAAACATGAATTTCCTCCTCATTTTCTCGAAAGCTATTAGAGATATTGGAAATATCACTGCAGCATCTGATAAACCTAATTAAACTGTACAACTGTCATTATGAATATTTGTTCTATGACTAATAATTACGCAGTAAAATTAAACTTAATTATTATATAAAAACATGACTTTCCTCCTCATTTTCTCGAAAGCTATTAGAGATATTGGAAATATCATTGCAGCATCTGATACAAATAATTAAACTGTACAACTCTCATTATGAATATTTGTTCTAAGACTAATAATTACGCAGTAAAATGAAACTTAATATTTATATAAAAACATGATTTTACTCCTCATTTTCTCGAAAGCTATTAGAGATATTGGAAATATCATTGCAGGTTTTGATAAACCTAATTAAAATCTACGACTGTCATTATGAATATTTTCACTAGTACTAATAAATACTGAATTTTACTTTTTTTAAAATTACTTTCTTCCTCGTTTTCTCGAAAGCTATTAGAGATATTGGAAATATCATTGCATCATCTGATACAACTAATTCAACTGTACAACTGATATTATGAATATTTGTTCTATGACTAATAATTACGCAGTAAAATAAAACCGTATTTTTATATAAAAACATGACTTTCCTCGTCATTTTCTTGAAAGCTATTAGAGATATTGGAAATATATTTGCAGCCTCTGATAGACCTAATTAAATTGTACAACTGATATTATGAATATTTGTTCTATGACTAATAATTACGCAGTAAAATTAAACTTAATTTTTATATAAAAACATGACTTTCCTCCTCGTTTTCTCGAAAGCTATTAGAGATATTGGAAATATCATTGCATCATCTGATAAACCTAATTAAACTGTACAACTGATATTATGAATATTTGTTCTATGACTAATAATTACGCAGTAAAATGAAACTTAATATTTATATAAAAACATGAATTTCCTCCTCATTTTCTCGAAAACTATTAGAGATATTGGAAATATCATTACACCATCTGATATACCTAATTAAACTGTACAACTGTCATTATGAATATTTGTTCTATGACTAATAATTACGCAGTAAAATGAAACTTAATATTTATATAAAAACATGATTTTACTCCTCATTTTCTCGGAAGCTATTAGAGATATTGGAAATATCATTGCAGGTTTTGATAAACCTAATTAAAATCTACGACTGTCATTATGAATATTTTCACTAGTACTAATAAATACTGAATTTTACTTTTTTTAAATTACTTTCGTCCTCGTTTTCTCGAAAGCTATTAGAGATATTGGAAATATCATTGCATCATCTGATACAACTAATTCAACTGTACAACTGATATTATGAATATTTGTTCTATGACTAATAATTACGCAGTAAAATAAAACCGTATTTTTATATAAAAACATGACTTTCCTCGTCATTTTCTTGAAAGCTATTAGAGATATTGGAAATATATTTGCAGCCTCTGATAGACCTAATTAAATTGTACAACTGATATTATGAATATTTGTTCTATGACTAATAATTACGCAGTAAAATTAAACTTAATTTTTATATAAAAACATGACTTTCCTCCTCGTTTTCTCGAAAGCTATTAGAGATATTGGAAATATAATTGCAGCATCTAATAGACCTATTTAAACTGTACAACTGATATTATGAATATTTGTTCTAAGACTAATAATTACGCAGTAAAATGAAACTTAATATTTATATATAAACATGATTTTACTCCTCATTTTCTCGAAAGCTACTAGAGATATTGGAAATATCATTACAGCATCTGATACACCTAATTAAACTGTACAACATTCATTATGAATATTTGTTCTATGACTAATAATTACGCAGTAAAATGAAACTTAATATTTATATAAAAACATGAATTTCCTCCTCATTTTCTCGAAAGCTATTAGAGATATTGGAAATATCATTGCAGCATCTGATATACCTAATTAAACTGTACAACTGTCATTATGAATATTTGTTCTATGACTAATAATTACGCAGTAAAATTAAACTTAATTTTTATATAAAAACATGACTTTCCTCCTCATTTTCTCGAAAGCTATTAGAGATATTGGAAATATCATTGCAGCATCTGATACAAATAATTAAACTGTACAACTCTCATTATGAATATTTGTTCTAAGACTAATAATTACGCAGTAAAATGAAACTTAATATTTATATAAAAACATGATTTTACTCCTCATTTTCTCGAAAGCTATTAGAGATATTGGAAATATCATTGCAGGTTTTGATAAACCTAATTAAAATCTACGACTGTCATTATGAATATTTTCACTAGTACTAATAAATACTGAATTTTACTTTTTTTTAAATTAATTTCGTCCTCGTTTTCTCGAAAGCTATTAGAGATATTGGAAATATCATTGCATCATCTGATACAACTAATTCAACTGTACAACTGATATTATGAATATTTGTTCTATGACTAATAATTACGCAGTAGAATAAAACCGTATTTTTATATAAAAACATTACTTTCCTCGTCATTTTCTTGAAAGCTATTAGAGATATTGGAAATATAATTGCAGCATCTAATAGACCTATTTAAACTGTACAACTGATATTATGAATATTTGTTCTAAGACTAATAAATACGCAGTAAAATGAAACTTAATATTTATATATAAACATGATTTTACTCCTCATTTTCTCGAAAGCTATTAGAGATATTGGAAATATCATTACAGCATCTGATACAACTAATTAAACTGTACAACGCTCATTATGAATATTTGTTCTATGACTAATTATTAAGCAGTAAAATGAAACTTAATATTTATATAAAAACATGAATTTCCTCCTCATTTTCTCGAAAGCTATTAGAGATATTGGAAATATCACTGCAGCATCTGATAAACCTAATTAAACTGTACAACTGTCATTATGAATATTTGTTCTATGACTAATAATTACGCAGTAAAATTAAACTTAATTATTATATAAAAACATGACTTTCCTCCTCATTTTCTCGAAAGCTATTAGAGATATTGGAAATATCATTGCAGCATCTGATACAAATAATTAAACTGTACAACTCTCATTATGAATATTTGTTCTAAGACTAATAATTACGCAGTAAAATGAAACTTAATATTTATATAAAAACATGATTTTACTCCTCATTTTCTCGAAAGCTATTAGAGATATTGGAAATATCATTGCAGGTTTTGATAAACCTAATTAAAATCTACGACTGTCATTATGAATATTTTCACTAGTACTAATAAATACTGAATTTTACTTTTTTTAAAATTACTTTCTTCCTCGTTTTCTCGAAAGCTATTAGAGATATTGGAAATATCATTGCATCATCTGATACAACTAATTCAACTGTACAACTGATATTATGAATATTTGTTCTATGACTAATAATTACGCAGTAAAATAAAACCGTATTTTTATATAAAAACATGACTTTCCTCGTCATTTTCTTGAAAGCTATTAGAGATATTGGAAATATATTTGCAGCCTCTGATAGACCTAATTAAATTGTACAACTGATATTATGAATATTTGTTCTATGACTAATAATTACGCAGTAAAATTAAACTTAATTTTTATATAAAAACATGACTTTCCTCCTCGTTTTCTCGAAAGCTATTAGAGATATTGGAAATATCATTGCATCATCTGATAAACCTAATTAAACTGTACAACTGATATTATGAATATTTGTTCTATGACTAATAATTACGCAGTAAAATGAAACTTAATATTTATATAAAAACATGAATTTCCTCCTCATTTTCTCGAAAACTATTAGAGATATTGGAAATATCATTACACCATCTGATATACCTAATTAAACTGTACAACTGTCATTATGAATATTTGTTCTATGACTAATAATTACGCAGTAAAATGAAACTTAATATTTATATAAAAACATGATTTTACTCCTCATTTTCTCGGAAGCTATTAGAGATATTGGAAATATCATTGCAGGTTTTGATAAACCTAATTAAAATCTACGACTGTCATTATGAATATTTTCACTAGTACTAATAAATACTGAATTTTACTTTTTTTAAAATTACTTTCGTCCTCCTTTTCTCGAAAGCTATTAGAGATATTGGAAATATCATTGCATCATCTGATACAACTAATTCAACTGTACAACTGATATTATGAATATTTGTTCTATGACTAATAATTACGCAGTAAAATAAAACCGTATTTTTATATAAAAACATGACTTTCCTCGTCATTTTCTTGAAAGCTATTAGAGATATTGGAAATATATTTGCAGCCTCTGATAGACCTAATTAAATTGTACAACTGATATTATGAATATTTGTTCTATGACTAATAATTACGCAGTAAAATTAAACTTAATTTTTATATAAAAACATGACTTTCCTCCTCGTTTTCTCGAAAGCTATTAGAGATATTGGAAATATAATTGCAGCATCTAATAGACCTATTTAAACTGTACAACTGATATTATGAATATTTGTTCTAAGACTAATAATTACGCAGTAAAATGAAACTTAATATTTATATATAAACATGATTTTACTCCTCATTTTCTCGAAAGCTACTAGAGATATTGGAAATATCATTACAGCATCTGATACACCTAATTAAACTGTACAACATTCATTATGAATATTTGTTCTATGACTAATAATTACGCAGTAAAATGAAACTTAATATTTATATAAAAACATGAATTTCCTCCTCATTTTCTCGAAAGCTATTAGAGATATTAGAAATATCATTGCAGCATCTGATATACCTAATTAAACTTTACAACTGTCATTATGAATATTTGTTCTATGACTAATAATTACGCAGTAAAATTAAACTTAATTTTTATATAAAAACATGACTTTCCTCCTCATTTTCTCGAAAGCTATTAGAGATATTGGAAATATCATTGCAGCATCTGATACAAATAATTAAACTGTATAACTCTCATTATGAATATTTGTTCTAAGACTAATAATTACGCAGTAAAATGAAACTTAATATTTATATAAAAACATGATTTTACTCCTCATTTTCTCGAAAGCTATTAGAGATATTGGAAATATCATTGCAGGTTTTGATAAACCTAATTAAAATCTACGACTGTCATTATGAATATTTTCACTAGTACTAATAAATACTGAATTTTACTTTTTTTTAAATTAATTTCGTCCTCGTTTTCTCGAAAGCTATTAGAGATATTGGAAATATCATTGCATCATCTGATACAACTAATTCAACTGTACAACTGATATTATGAATATTTGTTCTATGACTAATAATTACGCAGTAGAATAAAACCGTATTTTTATATAAAAACATTACTTTCCTCGTCATTTTCTTGAAAGCTATTAGAGATATTGGAAATATAATTGCAGCATCTAATAGACCTATTTAAAACTGTACAACTGATATTATGAATATTTGTTCTAAGACTAATAAATACGCAGTAAAATGAAACTTAATATTTATATATAAACATGATTTTACTCCTCATTTTCTCGAAAGCTATTAGAGATATTGGAAATATCATTACAGCATCTGATACACCTAATTAAACTGTACAACGCTCATTATGAATATTTGTTCTATGACTAATTATTAAGCAGTAAAATTAAACTTAATATTTATATAAAAACATGAATTTCCTCCTCATTTTCTCGAAAGCTATTAGAGATATTGGAAATATCACTGCAGCATCTGATAAATCTAATTAAACTGTACAACTGTCATTATGAATATTTGTTCTATGACTAATAATTACGCAGTAAAATTAAACTTAATTATTATATAAAAACATGACTTTCCTCCTCATTTTCTCGAAAGCTATTAGAGATATTGGAAATATCATTGCACCATCTGATACAAACTAATTAAACTGTACAACTGTCATTATGAATATTTGTTCTATGACTAATAATTACGCAGTAAAATGAAACTTAATATTTATATAAAAACATGATTTTACTCCTCAT
>JAPQNM010000008.1:13872428-13882428 GCA_029783475.1 Metacarcinus magister | reverse complement strand
TCTTCCTCCTCTTCCTCTTCCTCTTCCTCCTTCTCTGGTTCCTTAAATCTCCGCTGTGCTTGTCTCCTAACGCTGTAAACTGTTCCTGTATATCTGCTTAGCTATTTATCAAGGGAAGGAAGGAAGGCACGGGCGAGATGTGTGTGTAGTGTGTTAGGTTAGTGTGTAGGGAGTGTATTGTGTGTGTTTGTGTTTCTCTCTCTCATTCATTGGTATTGATAATGTTCTTTCTGCTTATGGTGTATGGTGTTAATGGAAATATAGGAAACAATAGTCCTGGCAAGAGAGAGAGAGAAAATAGGAAGGGGAAAAAAATTGATGTGTAGGAATAGACGAAGTAAGTAAATAAATCACGAAATCTATTGGAAACTATAAAGTGGCGAGGGGAAAAAACGTAGCCTACTGGTATATAAGTCGAAGGTTTTCCTATACTCTTCGTCACCGCTGCCAGCAAGGGAAATCAAAGCACAGGATGAAACATACATGGAAATTTCATGGCCCACTGTGAAAATATCCATACCACCTGTCACGGAAAGGGGAAAAAAAGATAAATATAAATATACCTTTGCCTGTGGTTGTGTTGTTTTTTGAAAGGTCCAAAGTGAAGGGGTTTTTTTTTCCTGTTTGTTTTTTGAAATGGTATTGTTATATATTTTTTTTGGTGGTGTGTTTGTGTTAGTTCCGCTAATGACCGCCAGAGAGGAAATATTGTGTATTGATTGTATTCTAGTACCTTGTTAGTTAGATTTGTATTTAACTTAGTGTAGTTTTTGTATTAGATTAGTTTTTTTTATCCTTTACCTGAAGTGAAGGATAGTTAGTAAATGTAGGAATACTTGTACCGTTGATTCACGTTTGTTTACTTTTTGAAAACATCTTCCCGTGAATCAGTGTGTGACGTAACTACCACTGATTATTTATTTTATTTATAGTACATCGTTATCACAAGTATTTCCAGTTCTTTGATGCCTTGGTTTTGGTACTCAATCTTTAAGGAAAATAAGATACATAACATTTCTTTACATTTTATTTCAAGACATAAAAATGATTGAATATACAACTTATCTTTTTAATCATAGTTTCCTCCTCCTCCTCCTCCTCCTCTTCCACAAATCCAGCCTCCTTCTTTCCAGTGTTACGCCCGTGAATCCCGTACGCCAGCTTGAGGTCTCTTTCCTCTGCTTGGCTTAGAGGCTTGTGGGTATTGGGGTGAGCGTTTAGTGTTGAGCCTGTGAGGAGATGACCTTTAAGGGGTGAAGAGATGCTATGTTGGTTGTTTTTTTTTATGTATGTTTTTTATTTTTGTTTTAACCTTTGCTTGTGTGTGTTTTTTTTTTGTTTGTTTTTTTGTCATTCACGTCTTTCATTCATAAGGGTTTTGGATGTGGTTTAAAGTTTTGTTTTCATGACTTTGTGTTTTTACTTTTTATTTATTTATTTTTTTCTTACGTGTTGTTTTGATTAAAGTTTTATTTTTCTTCTTAGGTATTCTGTCTTTTTTTTTTTCTTCTTCTTCTTCTTCTTCGTTGGAGCTTGAAAGACAAAAGTGGTTTTAATAATAGACAGATAAAAATAATGTTTTCTTCAGTTAGAAAATTAAAATCAGAATGTTATCTTGCGAGGCAGACAAGTAATCAAGAAAGAGAGAGAGAGAGAGAGAGAGAGAGAGAGAGAGAGAGAGAGAGAGAGAAGAGAGAAGAGAGAAGAGAGAGTATACCTTGGTTTCAATCCGTCCTTCCGTCTGTCTGTCTATATTACTCTTTCTCTCTCTCTCATTGTCCTCCTCCTCTTCCTCCTCTTCCTCTTCCTCTTCCTCCTCCTCCTCCTCCTCCTCCTCCTCCTCCTCCTCCTCCTCCTCCTCCTCCTCCTCCTCCTCCTCTTAATCTCCACATTTGTTTCCAGTCATCCTCGTTTTCCCTTCTCTCTTTATCATACTTTTCCTTACTCTCTCACTCACTCTCTCACTCTCTCTCTCTCTCTCGCTTTCTCTCCCCTACAAATGGATTTCAACCACATCATACACACACCCACACACACACACACACACACACACACACACACACACACACACACACACACACACACACACACACACACACACACACACACACGTTCATTATGATTATTTACCCCATCAATGCACTTTCTATCGCCGCTGTTGAGGGGGAAACGCGATTAGAATTACACTCGGAAATATGACAAGAGACCCTCCTGTTTTTAAAGCCATTAGTTCTTTCCCTTTCATCCTCCCTCCCCTTCCTTCCCTCCCCTTACCTCCCCTCCACTCCCTTACCTCCCTTTCCCTTACCTCCCTTACCTCCCTTACTCTCTCCTTTCTCACTCTTCGTTTCCTTCACCTTCTGTTTCCTTCCTTTCAGTACTCAGGAGTGAATGCATTTTTACCCCTGCAGTATGGAGAGAGAAGAGGAGGAGGAGGAGGAGGAGGAGGAGGAGGAGGAGGAGGAGGAGGAGGAATAAGACCTATAGGAGAGAAAAGCATTGGCAAACGGTCATTAACTTAATATAAATACCTTCTCCATAGAGAGAGAGAGAGAGAGAGAGAGAGAGAGAGAGAGAGAGAGAGAGAGAGAGAGAGAGAGAGAGAGAGAGAGAGAGAGAGAGAGAGACAAACACAAGCAAAGAGACAATTAATAACACAGTAAAGAAAAAAAATATATAAGGAAAAATAAAGTAAAAAAATAACGAATGAGAGAAGGACGAGACACTAGAGAATAGAGGAAACAAAAAAACAAACAAGGCAGTGATAAACGAGGAGGAAGAGGAAAAGAAGAAGAAAGAAGAAGGAAGAGGAAGAAGAGGAAGAGGAAGAAGAGGAAGAGGAGGGAAAAAGGAAAATGCAATACCTACTTTCACTCATTAAATGCTGAGGGAAGGAAAATTAGGAAGCTGATGAAACCTCGACTTGAAATAGGGAAAAAAAAGAGGGAAAAAAGTACATATATCCTTCTTTTCTTCCCTTCCGTGATAGTACTCAACGAGGCTATTACTTAAAGGGTGAGGAAAGGGGAAGGGAGGGGAGGATAAGGGGAGGTAAGGGAGTAGGGTTCAGTAGGAGGGAGATGATGTATTAAGGCAAGGAAAAAGGGGAGAGGCAAGAAGAAGGGGAGTTTAGGGATGAGGGAAGTGTGGTGTGAGAGGAATGTTTAAAAAAGGGAGAAGGATTGAAAAGATTTGAAGAAAGGGAAGAAAAAGTGTGTTAGGGAGTTGATTTACACACACACACACACACACACACACACACACACACACACACACACACACACACACACACACACACACACACACACACACACACACACACACACACACACACACACACACACACACACACACACACACACACACACACACACACACACACACACACACACACACACACACACACACACACACACACACACACACCTAATGACCAAATAATCGCTGCGCTGCTGAGGTTCCTGACACTAATATCGATCGATCTGGCACTAGTTTGCTCATAGCGCACCTCTCTTACTCTCTCTCTCTCTCTCTCTCTCTCTCTCTCTCCTCTCTCTCTCTCTCTCTCTCTCTCTCTCTCTCTCTCTCTCTCTCTCTCTCTCTCTCTCTCTCTCTCTCTCTCTCTCTCTCTCTCTCTCTCTCTCTCTCTCTCTCTCGTACTAATAATTAATACAGATGTGATTTTTCTGTGACTTTTAATTCCGATTTTTTCTTTATTTCTCTCGTTTTTATCTTATTTTTGGATTCCTATTTTTTATTTTGATTTCTGTTTTTTCTTTTTTTATTATTCTTTTATTTTGTTCGGTTCTGTTAAGTTATATGTGGTTTTTTTCTCTCTCTCATTGCCTTTATTCGTTTATATAATTCTTCCTTTATTTATTTATTTATTTATTCATTTATTTATTTATTGTTCACCTCCTCTTCCTCCTCTTCTTCCTCCTCTCCCTGTTTATTTTTCTTTCCTTTTCCAAATATAGTCAAATCATATTATTTTCTTCTGATTTCAATTGTCCATTTTTGATAAAGTTTATATGATTTTTATCTCTTGCCACAATATTTCTTTTTCCAATTCTTCCTCCACTTCCTCATTCGTTCTTTTCACAATTTTGATTTATTGTATTTAACTTTTATGTTATATTTATGTTATATTTATGTTATATAATTATTTTTTCCTCACTCATCTTCCATTTCCCATTTATTTTCCTCCTCCTCCTCTTTCCCTTTTGTTCCCCTCCTTATAACATTCTTCTTTTATAACCTTTTACCCCTATTTTCCCTCCTTGCCCCCTGGAGGGAAAATATGGACCCCTGGAGGAAGGCCTAAAATTTTCCTTCAATTTCTATATCGCTCTCAATTTTTTTTTAACCTTGCGTCACTATAACAAAGTGTGTGTGTATGTGTGTGTGTGTCTGTATTTTTTCGTATTTTTACATAACTACACAAACAAACACACACAAACACACACAAACACTTCAATAAACCAATACAAACGTAGGTTATGTTTTTTTTATATTATATTCAACTCGACAATTTCTTCTCAGATTTCTCACCGAGTATTTTTCATTGGAAGGAGAGTGATCTTCCATCATTCTTTTTTTCCCCTTCGTCCTCTCTGCTGTCGATACGCTGAAAAGGGAAAGATGGGTGAGCGGGAACGTTTGTGTTTTTCAATCTTTTCCCTTCACTCCAGTAGCTGAGATACGTATGCCTTGGGTTACCTGACGTGTGTGTGTGTGGGGGGGGAGGGGTGTGTGTATGTGTGTGTGTGTGTTCTGTTCTTCAGTTACAAAGTCATAGAATTATATCAAAATTATATTATTTCTAAGTACTATTTTCATCACTTCTTCCTCCTTGTTTCTCTTTGTCGTCTGTGCTCTCCTCTTTTTATTTTCCCTCCTCTTCCTCCTTCTCCTCCTTCTCTTTCTCTTCTTCTTCCCTCTTATCATAATCATTCTTCTTTCTTTTTGTCTCCTCCTCAACCTCCTCACATTTTTTTTTCATCCCTTACTTTTCTCTTTCCTTCTCCTTTATCTTACCTCATCTCCTCCTCCTCCTTTCATCCCTCCTCTTCAAAGACCTTCATTTAATCTCCCTTCCACACAGAAAAAAGGAAATAAATCACATGCATATTCGACATAAAATGCTTCTATAATGTTCGTGCGTGTCTTTCTCCTCATCGTCCTCATTCTTCTTCTTCTTCTTCTTTTTCTTCTTATGCTTTTGTCACCCGATTGTATTTTCTTTACGTGCCTTGACTGTTTTTTGGAAGGAAATCTGCCAAGGTGTTTGTTAATTGAGCTAAACATGATTTTCTTTTTTTCTTCTTAGCATTCTCCTTTGTACTGGATTTTCATTTTTCTTTCACTCTCTTTCTTTCTTTTTTTACTGTCCTCTTCACAATCTTTTATTTTTTGTGTAGATTATGAGTTTGTTTGTGCGTTTGTGTGTTTGTGTGTGTTTGTCTAGGTGTTGCAAGATGTTTATTCTCATCCCTAAAATATTGACTTGCATCAGAGAGGAGGAGGAGGAAGGTAAACTATACACATGAAGTTGATTTGAAGAGACTTGAAGAGATGGAGGATTAGGAGAGACACGTTTTCCTCCTCCTCCTCCTCCTCCTCTTCCTCTTCTTCCTCCTCCTCTTCTGTGTCCTTCAAGTTTGCTCCCTGAGGCGACTGTTGCTCCGTGTCCCGTGCTTCACTAATTAGTTATCTCAGAGTTATGGCCCAGGTAGTGACTCACACCTGAAGGGTAGAGCACAGGAATGGGAACTTGTTATTATTATTGTTGTTGTTATTATTATTATTATTATTATTATTATTATTATTATTGTTATTTGAATAGAATTTATGTCTTTCGGGCGAGGGTAAGAAGCACCACCACCACCACCACCACCACCACCACCACCACCACCACCACCACCACCACCAATGTTCCTTCCCACTCCACTATTTCATAACGTCTCATCCACACAATCCGAATGAAATCTACAAATTTTCTCCTTAACCCACATCCTTGCTCACCTCCTCCTCCTCCTCCTCCTCCTCCTCCTCCTCCTCCTCCTCCTCCTCCTCCTCCTCCTCCTCCTCCTCCTCCTCCTCCTCTCATCTTCCTCTTCCTTCTCCTCCTTCAAGCCTTATTGAAAAGTAATTTTGCTGAGAATCGTCCCACCTTCCTCTTATTACCATCGTTCTCGCCCTGCATTGGATTCCAACAAGTTATAGCTTTTAATGGAAAGCTTCTCGATGTTCTTTTGTTTATTTTGAATTAATGAGGAAAGATTATCAAGTTTTTTCTTTGTTAGTAGTGTATAAATCTCTCTTTCTGCCTTTCTTTCTCTCTTTGATGTATAGAAAACTTATACATTTCTTATTTAATGGACTGAGTTATTATACTATTCATTATTATTATTATTATTTTCCTCAATTTTTTTCATAGTTTTTAGCATTTTCATGTTTTTTTATCATCTGATTTTATTTATTTATTTCTTATCTACAAGGTCACGAGAAAAAATTAATATTTCCAACCATTTTTCCTTTTTTTTATTTTACAATTTCATTTTATTTTTATTTGTGCAGTCATTGTATTCGTCTTGTTTTGTGTTTTGTGTTGTCCCCTCGCGCCCTCACGCCCACGAACACTTGAATCTGTTGTCCTGGTTCCCCTCACCATCCTCCTCTCCTCTTACCCTCACCACATGCTATACCCCGTCTCTCTCTGTCTGTCTGTCTCTTTCTCTGTCTGTCTAACTCGCTATCTCTATTTCTCTATCACTCTGCTTTATCACTCTCTTTCATCTCCTTCTTTCTTTGTGTCTTTCTGTCTGTCTGTCTGTCTCATAATTGGATTAATTTACACACTCACACATACATATATACATACTATTTTCACTCATTTTTGTTTCTTATGTCTTTCTACCTCCTCCTCCTCCTCTCCTCCTCCTCCTCCTCCTCCTCCTCCTCCTCCTCCTCCTCCTCCTCCATGAACCCGTATGTTAATTCCTAATAATCTCGAGTGTCAGCAAAGTTGTCTTGTGTCTCTAGTCTTGTTAGCATTCAGAGGGAAAAAAATGGCTATGTAATTTCAACTCCACACAACACAGTTTCTCTATCTCTCTCTCTCTCTCTCTCTCTCTCTCTCTCTCTCTCTCTCTCCTCTCTCTCTCTCCTCTCGCTCTCCTCTCGCTCTCCTCTCTCTCTCCTCTCTCTCTCTCTCTCGCTCTCTCTCTCCTCTCTCTCTCTCTCTCTCGCTCTCTCTCTCCTCTCCTCTCACTCCTCTCTCTCTCTCTCTCTCTCTCTCTCTCTCTCTCTCTCTCAGGCTGATAAATGAGCTTTGGTAAGAATCTAAGGACAATTTTTCAATTTTCCACTTGGATTTTCTTATAAAAAAACTATCTTTGTACATTTTTCTTATGCTACCGGAAGGCTGTTGGCATGTTTTCACTTTTTTTTCCAATTTTTTTTATTATTATTATTCCGAAATATTTGTCACTGAAGTAAAGAAAATGTGTATATTCGTATTCTTTTTTATTTTCTTATTTTTTTCATTTAAATAAATAAATAAATAAATAAATAAATAAATAAATATGTATATATATGTATATATGTATATATGTATATGTATATATATATATATATATATATATATATATATATATATATATATATATATATATAAATATATATAAATATATAAATATATAAATAAATATATAAATGGAGGAGGAGGAGGAGGAGGAGGAGGAGGAGAAGTGTTGGAAGAAAAGAGAGGAGAGTGAGGAAAAGGGAAAGGGGAAATATAATGTAAGGGAAAGTAAAGGAAGAGAGTAGGAAGAAGGAAATATAGAATAAAAAGGAATAAAAGTGATAATCTTAAACACATCCATGTCACAACCTGTTCCCAGAAAAAAACAAATTCCTATGAATTCTTTCTTTTTTATTTGATTTATTTTCTTCCCCTTTTCCCCTCTTTTTTTCCCTATCTGCAGAACAATTCCTCCACAAAATCGTAAACATTCCTTCCTTCCTTCCGTCCCTTCCCTTCCCTACGGCACCCTAATTAGCATTTTTTCTAACAAAACAACTTTTCATTTGCACTATTAACACAACACTTCCATAGCCTCAAGGTCTCCCAATTAGAGCTTTTTTTCGAAACACTATTTTTTACTTCTTTTTATCATGGCATTAAAAAAAAACCTACAGTACAAAGAAGAAAAAAAAACTTAGCTGCCCTCGCTTAGTCTTGTTTTTCATATCCTCTACTTGTATTTGTACCCTATTTTCATGGTGTATTTTCCTTTCAAACTTTCACACCAACTCGTAATTTCTTTCCTTGATAAAACTTATGTAAATTTGTTTGCTCTGAATCTTGATTTGGCTTTTTATTGGATATTTTTTCTTTTCCCTTTTCTCAGGTTGCTTTATTGCCCTGCTAGACAGCCAGACAGCAAGGGGGAGAAACAGACAGACAGACAGACGGGCCGCGGACAGACAGATAGACACACGTTCAGGCACACAAACAGACCGAAACACACACTCACTGATAGGTAGAAGCAGAAAAAAAACAGTGGTGATGGTGGTGGTACAATACATGCATACATACATACATACACACACACACACACACACATACACATACATACATACATACTTCACATTTAATTTTATATACTGTCTTGGATAAATATTTCTTTCTGCTCCAAGGATGCTGGTCAGTGCAGCATCCACAAGCAGCTGACTGGAAGATGAGGGTGAAAGGAGAAGGAATAGGGAACGAAATGGTAGAAATAGATCCTTGAGGGGAAAAAAAGAAGAGAAAGAGTGAGGGGAAGGGAGAGTATAGAAGGCAAGTGGAAGGGTTTAGGAAAAGAAAGCGAGAGGAAGGGAGAGTATAGAAGGGAAGTGAAGGGTAGGGAAGGGGGTGAGAAGTAGATCAGTAGGTGAGGTTAATGGGTCTATAAGAGGGAAGGGAAGTAAAGGGATAGGTCTCCATTAAGTTAGGGGAAGGGAGGAATGGGTAAGTAGTGTTTAAGAAGGGAGAGAGAAAGTTTAAGGAAGGGAAGAGGGAGTGGTATAGGTTATTAAGATTATTTATATACATTTAAGAAAGAGAAGGCGAAAGAGAGAACAAGAGAGGCGTCCACACACAATATCATAACCCTATATCTTCATTAGGTCTAATATATCAACGTAGAAGTCTTAATAGAGGAATCAATTGTTCCTTTCCCTCTCCATTTATTCCTGTCACCTGTGTCTAGAGATTTCCGATTCCTCCCTTACAGTGTCCTTTTGATATCAAGTAAATTGCTAATCCACCTCAAAACCAAGTAATTGTATCGTGTTTTTCCATCAGTCAATAACGAAAATGGACCTTAATTATGACTCCTTCCTTGTGTGTCCTCTTAACGGGGAAGGAAACACCGAATTACGCAAAGTGAGAGAGAGAGAGAGAGAGAGAGAGAGAGAGAGAGAGAGAGAGAGAGAGAGAGAGAGAGAGAGAGAGAAAGAGAGAGAGAGAGCGACGAAACGAAACGAAAGCCATCATGTGAAAGGAGGAACGTCTTATATTTCTTGCCCCTCTTCCCTCCTCCTCCTCCTCCTCCTCCCCCCTCCTCCTCCTCCTCCTCCGCATCATGTCTGGGCAGTGTATAGCCTCTAAATAAACCTCAGTGAAGAAAGTAAGCTATTCAGGACGATGGGAAAAGTATAAAAAAAAGGTCAGCTCTTAGACGATAGGAGGAGGAGGAGGAGGAGGAGGAGGAGGAGGAGGAGGAGGAGGAGGAGGAGGAGGAGGAGGAGGAGGAGAACACTGGAAAACGAAGAAAGTATAGAAAGAAAATAGAGAAAAAATATACGAAAGGCTGAGATGGGAAAAAAACAACAACAAAAATAGGAGACAAAATTTAGGGGGAAAAAAGGAAGAGGAATATATCTGAGTGAAGGGAAAAAAACTAGCTCCGTTGTCCTAGTACTTCGATCCTGTTGGTTGGTTGGTTGGTTA
>JAPQNM010000008.1:13857428-13869928 GCA_029783475.1 Metacarcinus magister | reverse complement strand
AACAGAATCTTCCCCAAATAAGAACAACACTTTGCCGGGTAGGACGCCAACCCTCACTGCCACACACACATCGAGTCTGCAAATTCTCGAACCATTAGGCTTCTCTACTTTATTTTGGCACTAGGATAGGGGCGTAAGGAGGCAGGGGAAGTGGGTGAAGAGGCAGGGGTATAGGGGTCAAGTGTAGTGTGGCAGGGGGAAGGGGAGCCACGGTGCCCCCCAGACAGAGGACAAAAGGAGTCACCGATTTTACTTCTACCTATAGGAAGCTTTGGGAAGACAGTGATTTAGCTAAGAAAGACTTGAGAAACCTGATTTTTTTTCTCTTTTTTTTATATATATAATTTTTATCAGAACTCGAAGGAGATTTATGTATACGTATATTATTATTATTATTATTATTATTATTATTATTATTATTATTATTATTATTATTATTATTATTATTATTATTATTATTATTATTATTATTATTATTATTATTATCATCATTTTCTCAAGACAGGAAAGTGAAAAGCAGAATTGGAAAGATAATTCTGATGAGCCTACGGCCTATTATAGTTAGTTAAGTTAGTTAAGTTAGTTAGTTAGTTAATCGCGAAGAACATTTTGATTGTAAAACGGTCCGTACTTTGGGGTTGGCGTGAGTGAGGTAATTTAAGTACATTGACCAAGTTGTTACGAACTACACCTTCATGTTTTGATTGTGTGAGGTGAGAGCATCAGGAGGACTTGGAATGAATGCAAGGATAGGAGAGTAAGGGGTTTACCATTATTCTGTTTTGAGAGGGAGAGATAGAGAAAAAGAAAGAGAAAGAGAGAGAGAGATAGAGAGAGAGATAGCATGGCATGAATAAAGAAAAAACAGAGAGAGAGAGAGAAAAAAGAGCATTATATACAACCATCTTTCTCTTGACAATTAATACTGGTCCAAGAAGGATATGATGTGGTGATGCCCTGTAGAGGGGAGGGAGGGGGTGTGGTGTGGTGGTGGTGATGTGTGGTGATGGCGGTAGTGATGTAGCGATGACCGTGGCTTAGGATTTACTTCGATGGGTCAGTCGGTGGTCGAGGCATCGGAACCCCTTCGAGGCCTTGACCCGCAACACTCACTGAACGCCGGGATGTATCGGGGTCTCGTGCTAAATCCGACCTTATGGCAGTGATGGATAAAGTCGAGTTGACGCCAGAGGGAGGAGTGGCACCCCTCACACTGTGGCGGCCCGACGTGGCTTCCTTCTCCCTCCAGCGTGGGTGGCTCCGGGGAGGCCGTCAACCGAGGTCCGTAGTGGTCACTCAAAGTCACTCTTCTATTGACTCACTTGTTATACCTATTATCATGTTTATATTTTTTTTCTGCTTCAATATTATCTTTCACTTTTATTCATTCTTTTTCTCTCTTTTTTTTTTAATTGTGCTGCGTTGGCGGACAATTTCATTATAATATCTACATGCGTAAAAAAAGCGTTCATTCACATTCATTACTCATGATTTATTTACACTTCTGCCGGAGGTGTTTCCTGAGCAGCGTAGCGTGACTGCCGAAGAAGACTACATCCTCCTCCTCCTCCTCCTCCTCCTCCTCCTCCTCCTCCTCCTCCAAGCGCGGCGAGGAGCAGAACACACTCACGCCCTCACCTCACGTAGAGTACTAACCACAAATCACGTACTGTATCTCCAGGCTCACGTGGCTGTCTCACTCGCGCCTCCCGGGTCGGGGCGGCGCGGGATGGCAGTAAAGCCCTTTTGGAGTTTACACTAACACGTAGCGGCGCCTTAGAAGACAGGCACGTCCTTCTCCCCCTCAGCGCACGCACGACACGACAACACTCACTCACTCACTACTGGCGGCCTGCGACGCTGCTCCCCAGACCTGACAGGGAAACTGATCGAGTCGAAAAGAATCATTGCCTACGCTACAGCCTCCCTTGTCCTGCGTGCCTTGATTCTAACGCTCTCACTCACGTAGCTACGCCGCTAGGAAAGCTGATATGTAGGCTGAGAGAGAGAGAGAGAGAGAGAGAGAGAGAGAGAGAGAGAGAGAGAGAGAGAGAGAGAGAGAGAGAAGAGAGAAGAGAGAAGAGAGAAAAGAGAGAAGGTTGAAAATAAGGCCTGTAAGTCTAGGAATCGGAGACAGTTACCGAAGAAAACTAATGCTTGTTTCTTAAGGAGTATGAAGACCTGTACTTACGCTAGTGAAAACCTTCTATGCACCATGTAGAGAGACCAGACCAGACCTGTAGCTTAGAGAATGGTCGGTGAGAGAGACGCTTAATTAAGGGGATGAGTAAAAACTAGAGGGAAGAGTCGTTATAAAATAAAAAGACACGTTCAGTGGAAGACGAGAAGGAGAATAGATATGTTCTAGGTGGGAGTAATTGGAGTGCAAGTCAAAGAATTACACAAGTCATGCATGTAAACGGAGGCAGGAAAAAAAAAGAGAAAAAGAGAGAAAGAAATGAGGTAAAGGATGGAGGTGTGACTAGAGAAAGAAGAGGAAAGAGGAATGGTGATCGCCACAACGGGAAGAATTGCTGCCATGTAGACTTAAGCGTTGATACCCTGTGGAGTTAACTCGTATCACGGATGAACGAGATGCACTTCTTCCCCTCACGATTGTCCTACGAGTTTCCGCCACTCACGGAGAACCGAGCCAGGCACGAGACGAACGATCGGCTACCTGGCTGAGGGCGCTGCGAGGTGTGTGTGTGTGTGTGTGTGTGTGTGTGTGTGTGTGTGTGTGTGTGTGTGTGTGTGTGTGTATGTGGGTGTCCTGATGAACTTTGAGGACGTTGCCTAGCTAGCTCGGAGGCCGCCAGAACGCCCTAAGTCGTGTCGTCACAGTGAGGTGCAGTAACGGAGTAGAAAAGAACGTTAACGCGACGCCTTGTGCCTCAACCAAAGCGGAACACGATGACCAAACTGAAAAGGGCACAAGTGAGGTGTGAAGGTCCTGCCATGGAATAAAGAATCCTGAGTAACCAAGACCTGACAAGCGAGACATCGTTAAAGAGAGGACTGGAGGAGCCACAGCGCGTCCCCGCCGGTGACTTCCGGAGGGGGGGAGGGGGGCAGACGACGACCTCTGACTTTGGAAGGCATCTAACTTCAACAACAACATCAACAAGAACAACAACAACAACAACAAGAGCAGTCAGCGGTATAAAAACTTGTCCCTCTCCCTTGGAGCGGGAGGGGTCGGGCGCCGGGCTGGTGGTAGTGGTGGTGAAGGTGGCGGGGCGGCCTCAGGAGCCGTGATCGAGGTAGTCCTTATACTCCGGGGGGGTGTAGGCGGCATGGGAGAGAGCACCATTGACGTCGTCCTCGTCGTCGTAGTAGGCACTGTTCGTGTACTCCCCCTTGTACAGGAGGCCACCGCCCTCGTACCTATTCTTGAGGATGGACCTGAGGGGCTCGGTAGGGCGTGAGGGCTCGGCGGGCGTCACCTCGATCATGGGATCAGTCTTGTGGGCGGACACATCCCTGACACCCTCGGCGCTCCTCTGCATGGCGTCAATCATAGAGTCGGAGGGACTCAGTACATGGCTTTGCATGGCCTCGCGCACCGCCTCGGCGCGACCCATGGCAAGGCTCGGCTTCCTGTGTCCCAACACCCCTGACCGTGCCACCTCCAGCAGGGGCTCCGTGGCCGCCCTTGGCCGCCCACGCGCCAGGCCGAGCTCCATGTCCATGTAGGGGGAGGAGGGCGCGGCCTCGCTGAACAGGTTCACGCCGCCACCCACCTCGTGCTTCAGGCTGTCAGCCACGTCCCGTGACAGGCTGCTGGCGATCTCCCGCGCCAGTTTGCTGGTGACTTCACGCGTTAAACTGTTGGCGACGTCACGCGTCAGACTGCCTGACCGACTGAGTCTTCCGGTGACGCTCCTCGTGAGGGTGTCGGTGATGTCCCTACTGAGGGCGCCGGTGACATCAGGGGTGAGGCTGCTAGCGCGACTCAGTCTGCCTCGGGTGAAGGAGGTAGGAGCGGTGCCCCGCCCCCCAAGCAGCGCCCCGGAGCCGCGCAGGTCGTCCGTCAGTCTGCGGGGACAGGCAACACTCGTGAGGTCAAGTCTTGCATTGTTAACAGGACAGGACGCGCTGCTCAATAATGGCCGCCATGGGACCCACACAGAATTACCTCCTCAACTTGCATGAAGCTGAAAACTTGAACCAAATATATAGTTTAGTTTTATTATAGTATCAAGGGTGTTGTAACTATAGTACTAGAGTCTCCCAGCACCACGGAGCAGGTCTGAGGGAGGCGAGGCGCGGCGTGGAGGCATCAGGTCAGTGTGGAATGACAACTTAACTGTTAGCATGATGCCGCCGCCGCCCGCCGCCGCTGCTGCTCGCCGCCCTCCACCAGCCTTTGGTCTTTGTGGAGTCTGAATGGCACTTAAGGGGTAACAGACATGCTGAGGCTCATCAACGTGCCGCCTCATAATTGTAAAAATGTCCTTCTGTCCCTGTCTTCTACTTATGCATGAGGGACGCTTGTAAAAATTCACAAGGACAACACTGACACAGACGGAAGGAATAACAGAAAGAAAACCAAATAAAACTTACTGCTAAGGTGAAGGTCAACCAAATCGTTCACGCACCCACCTGGAGGCTGATCCACCTGCACGGGTCAGCGAATCACGCTTGTCCATCCTCCTGCTGAGACGTTTCTGCACGCTGCGGTAATCCTTGAGGTAGTTCTCTAGCTGCACCGTCGGGTACTGGTACAGGAACGAGTTGGCCAGGTCCCCCGCGCCCTCCAGAGACCGGTACACCCCTCTGAGGGCAGCGCGAGAAGGGAAGTTAAGTGCAGCGTGAGCCAAACTTCCGAGGCAGGACTGAGATTAAGGAGGTGGCGGGACGTGAACTCTGTGTACCTGTGCATTAAGGTGGAGAACTTCACCTGAGCGATGGGGAGGAATAAATATGGTGGCTCGTCCCTGGAGTGGCGCAAAATTCTCGTCACTCTTAGGGCGGAGGAGTGACAGAGGGAAGGGAGCGGAGGGTTGATAAGCATAATGGCAGGGGAGACTTGGCAAAAGTGTTTCCTGAGGGAGACGTTGCGTAGGGTTTTCTGTTCGAGTTTCCAAGACGTTGAGCTTCTAAGGCTTTCAATCTTCCCCCTCTCTCTCTCTCTCTCCCTCCTTTCTCTCTCTCTCTATCTCTCTTTTCTCTCTCTCTCTCCTGTCCTCCCTCTCTTGTCTCCCTCCTCAGATCTATATTCTTGCCCTGAATCTGCCTTCCCTGCCCCTACCTGGTGGCACTTCAATCGATAGGATGCTGTGACCTTTATATTCCCTCCCTGTCATCCTCTTAATGACCTTCCTGATGCCCTAGTTCCATGACCTTTGTGACCCTTCAGTTCCGCAATCCTTGACCTCTAATAGTTGGTGTCTAGTTTTTGAATTAATTACTCCTTTCTCTTGCAAAATAATCCCCGCGTCTGTTATTCTCTCCCCTTCCCTTCCCTTCCTGCCTCCTCTTCCTAATTGTTCGTCATTCCTTTTCTCTATGTCTCTGTGTTTCTCTCTTTCTTGATATTCCTTTTTATTCTATTCCTCTCATGTTTTTCTTATCCATATCCTTCGCCTTCTCTCGTCTTCACCACGCTGGCTTATCCTTTATATATATATTTTTTCCTCCTCTTAAGTCCTGTCCCAACGTCCTCTTATCTCTTATCCATCTTATCATCTTCTTCCTAAGTCCTCTTCGCCCTACCAGTCTTCTCTCCTCTCATATCAGATTATCTATCCACTTTCTTCTACCCTCTCGTCTATCCATCTTTTTTTACTTCTCTCTTTTTCTACCTTTCTTACATCTTCCCTCTCACTTCTCTTCTTCCTTTCATTCCCTATCTTTTTTTATCTTCCCCATTGTCTTCATTCATCTATTTATTTCTCCTTGGGTAGTGTTCCTATGTTCTTATCTATCTATCTATCTATCTACTCCTCTTCTCCCTATCCTAATCCTTCTTTAAATTGAGTTCTTTCCTTCCACTGTCAATTCTTTCCCCACTTTTCTTTTCCTCCTGTTTCCCATTTCTTCCTGCACGTTATTCTTGGTCATCATCCATCAGTATTTTTTTTCCCCTTTTTCCCATCTTATTTTCCGCCTCTAAGCACTAACTCCTTCTCTCTTGTATACCCATCCATCTCCTCCTCCTCCTCCTCCTCCTCCTCCTCCTCCTCCTCCTCCTCCTCCTCCTCCTCCTCCTCCTCCATTACCTGTTGGCACTCATGAGCCTCCGGAGTCTTCTTGCATCATGGTTTCTCGTGATAGCGTTGTCGTCCTTGGCCAACATGGGCGTGGAAGGGAGGGAGGGGTAGCGGGTGGCCGGCCGCCGCCCTCGTGGGTAGGAGAACGCGTGGGTGGCAGCCTCGCTCATGGCCAGGTTAAGGGCACTGTAGCACCTGTGAGGACGGAAAGGCAGGTGAGGTTTACGCTTTAACGAGAGAAGGTCAGGGGAATGAGGAGGTGGCAGGGAAAGGTGAGATGATACTGTTAGGTAATGGTGGTGGTGTTAATGAGGAGAGGTGAGGTAGTAGTAGTAGTAGTGTTAAGGGGTTAAGGGGGTGAGGTTAGGTCCTGATGAGGGTTAATGGGAGCAGGTGAGACGATGCTGTGTTTAATGTCGCAAGTTGGACGGTGACTTGGGTGAAATGTTGTTTCTGATTACTGAACCCTCCAAGTTAGCGAAGAGAAAGAGTAAGAGGCGGAGTTTGTTGCCGGAGTAAGTTAGGAAGCAATAAGGGTGGGTCGTGCAGCCTTCCATCCTTAACACGACTAAAAATAACTCGAATCAGTACTTCAAGAGGCTAAAACAGATCTCCGTTCACCCTCAAGTGGATGTCTAAGTGTAAATCTAGAATATATTACCTTAGTTATTACATTACATAGCCTTGAAAACAGTTAAAGGAAAAACGTTGAGTGTTGGAAAATATTAACTATGTGAGGTTATTATTGTATGCTAGGAAGAGTTAGGTGACTGGTGATGTGACGGACGAGATGACTGACGAGGTGACTGATGAGGTGACTGGAGAGTTGACTGACGAGGTGACTGACGAGGTGACTGACGAGGTGACTGTGACTGACCGGTAGAAGGACTGCTAGGTGTTGGGAGTGTAATGTAAAGCTTCACGGCCCAGATGAAACTCCTGCCACACTGGAATTTCATTTAAGCTAAGTCGATTACGCACAAAGGTTATATATACCTGCGTCACACACACACACACACACACACACACACACACACACACACACACACACACACACACACACACACACACACACACACACACACACACACACACACACACACACACACACACACACATATATACACATATTTCTCTCTCAACGGTTAACTAGATATTTTTTTTTACTAAATTAATTATGTCACAATAAATCAAAGTAAATGCAGTGGTAAAAATATTCCCTCTCCCTATTTATATATTTTTTTTCAGAGAGAGAGAGAGAGAGAGAGAGAGAGAGAGAGAGAGAGAGAGAGAGAGAGAGAGAGAGAGAGAGAGAGAGAGAGAGAGAGAGAGAGAGAGAGAGAGAGAGAGAGAGAGAGAGAGAGAGAGAAAAAAAAATGGTCCACAGAGATCATTATGTCCAGCGCATTACACATATTAACACAATTTTAAACACACGGCAATTTTCCAGATTGCAATTTTTTGTAATCAGTAAATGGGCGGCGGGGAAAGAGTTAATTAATAGCAGAGACAACAACGCACGGACGCCATGCAGAGTTAGCCTTGTAAGGGGAGTTACCGAGGCATGGCTAACGGCACTAGACAGGCAGTGATGGGGTTATGGCGTTGTGGTGAGCTTCTTGTGTGTGTGTGGGTGTGGGTGTGGGTGTGGGTGTGTGTGTGGGTGTGGGTGTGGGTGTGGGTGTGGGTGTGGGTATGTGTGTGTTGCTGGATGGATTGGGTAAGAAAAGTGAAATGAAGCCTTATATCCATTGTGTTTGCGTCAAGCCGGAAGGAAGCCAGACACACAGTCATAGGGAGGGAAAGGGAAGGGGATTAAACTACACATCATTTAGTATCTTTGTCTACATTGTTATTCTTTAAGCTTGTGTTGCCATGTGAAGTTTGGTCTAAATTCAATGAAATACTAAAGTTTGCCTGTGGTGATGGCAATAGAAAATGAGGTGCGGCTCCTTGACTCACCTGGCGTTGAGGGAACTGGGGTCGTACGGCATTCGATCCCTCCGTCGGTCGTCGTACATGTAAGGACGGTGTCTGTGGGGGACGAGGGAGTGTGTTAGGAAAGGTGAGGCGTGGCGGTACTATGCATCCATGATAAAGAAGAAGGTAAAGTGATATGGAAGGAATAATGAGGATAAAAAGGTGATGACAAAGAAAGCAGAACATGAGCTGCTATGTGGTGGTGTGTGAAACTCACTTTCTGGCAATGTTGTTGATGTCCTGTGGGTGGAGGCTTTGGCGTGCGTCTCGTCGGGGTGTTGGGTAGGGCAGCCTCAGCAGGTCCTCAAATTGTCCGTTGCTCACCACGGACACCACCGATCCCGTGGGACTGCACTCCCGCCGCAGGATGTCCGTCTCGAACTCAAGATTCATGAGACTCTCCTTATCCGTCAGATTGCTGTGCCGCCGCGGCAGCTCCGTCGACGGCAGCTCCACGTAGGAGATGGTGCTGGGCGAGCGCTGGTGTCCTCGCATGTCTTCCAGGACGTCTTCACGGTACCGCTCGAGGCTGGAGACATCGTACCTGCCATTTTCCATATAGGACGAGCGAGCGTAGCCTCCGTTGACGGCGTCCGGCTGCAGCCACACCTGGTCCCTTTGCATAGGGTGGAGCGGGGGCGCGTCCGCCTCGCCGGAGGGAATAACGAGGTAATCAGAAGGCTTCCGCTGGTGTGTGGATGGCTGGCGCTGTGCCACTGGGGCGGGAGTGGTGTTGGCGTTGGCAGTGGCGGCAGCTGGGATGGCACATGTAGCATTGGCATCTCTCATCTCCCGATCTTCCTCCTGTCGGCGGAACCTTCGGACCCGCTGGCGGCGGTGGACGATGCAGCTCACCAACAGAAGGATGGTGACCAGTACACCGAGGCCGGAGAGCAGACTGCCAGTCATGTACGTTCTATCCATGAACACCAAGCTTCCTTCTGTTTCTTCCTCCTCCACTTCTAGCGTTAGATTAGCCTCGCTCCTGCCAGCCTTGTTTTCGGCTATGCAGGTGTACGTACCTTCGTCCACCGGCTTCACTTTGAGGATTGTAAGGTTGGACATCACGAAAGACTGGTCGGCCACCAGGTGCTTCTGTATCCGGTAGCGCGAGGACTTCCGCGATGGTTCCAGTGGGTTCAGTTTGAAGTTCCAGGTGACAGACACTTCCACGTCAGAATCAACTCGACAGATTAAAGAAACTTTATCATCAGTGTCAGCCTCGATCTGATCCGTGACGGCGGACACGTGTGGCTCACATACGAACTCATCCAGTTCCAGGCGCTGCCAGCTGGTGCCACTCACCCGCTTGGGCCGCGCACACGTGGGTGCCGTGACGCTGGCGATTTTGTGGTCCAGCATCCACTGTCGCATGGGCCGCAGGCGACAGTCACAGGTCCATGGGTTGTTATTGAGGGTAAGGTGTTGCAGGGACTTCAGTGGCACCAGCAGGTCCTGCATCAGGTACACCAACAGGTTACTAGACAGCTTCAGGATTTTTAGTGTGGAGAGACACCGGAACGCTTTCGGATTGATGCTTCGTATCCGGTTACCACTCAGGTCCAGGGTGGCCAGGTCTGGACTTGGAGCAAATGCATCAGCGGGGATGGCTGCCAAGTCGTTGTTGGCTAACCTCAGCTCCCGCAGCCCCGGGATGTCGATGAGAGCAGCGGTGGGCACGACGCGCAGCAGGTTATAGCTGAGGTCCAGCTCCACCAGGTTGTTCAGCATGTTGAAGGCGCCGCTTTCCAGGTGTTTTATTTTGCAGTGGCTGAGCCACAGCTTCTGCAGGTGGTCCAAACCTGTGTCGACGAAAGCGTCACGAGGCAGAAGCTGCAAGTTATTGTGCTTTAGGTCGAGCACCTGAGTGGACGGGTCCAGCTGACGAGGAATATCTATGAACTCGGCACCAATGCACGTCACTGTTTCTTTTCCGTCTTTCCACTTACACTCACACACCTTCGGGCACTCGCCAGCCGCCCCACGCAACACACACAGCCACAATAGCACCCACACCAACGCCTGTATCCTTCGTCTTTTTCCAGACTGACGTAGTCCGCTACAAGACCGGAGTGTGCTCATCATATGGAGGGCGAGAAGTCACCATCCTAGGACGTCCACACTCAGTCCCGGGCGTGTATAGGGGTCCTCACGCCCACCAGGACGTCCTCCACCCACCTCCCTGCCACGTCGCCCATCGCTTGGCCGTCTCCTCCACCACTTCACCCTCCCGGGGCGAGAGGTTCCAGGAGAGTAGAGGTAAAGGTGAAATCACACGATGTCATTTCATTGAGTGCGGCAGGACCCGCTCAGATGCATCCCTTGTAGATACCACCTTCTGTACACAGACTCTCAGAGGTGATTAACGTGCAGCCTCCTCGGCCTTGCTCTGTCAATATTTGTCATTAGTCATGCAGATACTGCCAACAAAAGATGCCTCCCACTCATCTTCTCAAATCCGGGGACGCGAACACGCCTGCTTTTACTCACTACATCCCAGCGCCTCAGCTTCTTACTCGACCAGCTTTAACCTCAGATGTCACGCGTTGCCCGCACCTCAGGCCTCAGGTAACACAAGCCTGTCTCAGTGAAGCCTCTTGTCTGTAAGCCTGCGTGGTGGCCGAGAGCATAGAAAGCATCCCGACAGCACCAGGTGACTCGTTCAACGTCCACCCTTCACCTCATACGCTGCCATTCACCTCCTCCTCCTCACCGCCGTTCCATGTGTTGCTCCTCATCAGTTAAGTTAATGAATTCCTCGTAACAGTTCATTTTCCACCAACATTCGCGGGTCGCCATAAGGAACAGAGGCGTATGAGGCCAATTAATGAGTCTGTATTTCTACACTTAGAAGATGAATAACTTAACCTCTATTTATGTCCACTTGTAGCTTCACATTCCACTTTGGTCCACACACAAACACAGACAGACACGGGAGAAGTGTGAAAAGTCAGATTCGTTCTCCCTCTCTCTTTTTTTATTCATATTCAGTCACTTTGTGTTGTGTTGATGTTGCATATACTTCATGCAAACCAATATCCTTTCCCTGCCCTAAGAGGAAGAGGAAGAGGATGAGTAAAGATAAGTCACCATGTAATGTGTCTTATAAGAACCAGATTATGGGAAAGAGGAAAATATATCACTCGCTGAAGAGGAAGAGAAGATATTAATAATTGTGAAGTACTGCATATTTGATACCAACTATAATGTAAAATAACCTAAATCGTGAAGGAAACGAAATTAAAACGAAAAGAAAATAGAGCATTGGAAATTATCAGATAAAATATTATATACATACACACACACACACACACACACACACACACACACACACACACACACACACACACACACACACACACACACACACACACATACACACACACACATATAAAGGAAAGGAGTATTATAAGTCTGATGCAAGGGGAGGGAGGGTCGTAATCAGCATTCTTTATGGTCGTTTCCTTCCTTTGTTTTCTTCCTGATTCTCATTCTTAAGATTCTGACCAATTCTAGAACAGGATCCATAGGCTGTGGCTGTGATTTTTTCCTTTTTTTTCCCCTCTATTTCTCTTTCTTTTCTTTTTTTTTTTTTTTTACTTTCTTATTTTTCCATTTTTCTTATTTTCACTTTTTTATGATTTATGGTACTTAGTGTGTGTGTGTGTGTGTGTGTGGGTGTGTGTGTGTGTGTGTGTGTGTGTGTGTGGTGTGTGGGTGTGTGGGTGTGTAATAGGAGAGGGGAAGGAGGGGAGGGGAAGGAGGGGAGGGGAGGGGAGGGGAGGGGAGGAGAAGGTAAGAAAATAACGAGTTTTCAGGGAATGGAAAATAAAAGAAGTTTACTGAGGAAATATGAACTTAACTGAATAAGCCAAAAACTTTTACTGACAATTAAGAAGCAAAACAAAAATAAATAAATAAAAAAATAAAAATAAAGAAGCTATTTTTAATCGTAAGTTAAACATTCATAAACTATAAACGCATTAAAGATAATATATATATGTACGTAATTACCCTTCCTGCTTATTTCCATTATCTTATGTGGTATAAAAAAAAGATGAGAAAATAGATTGTCTTTGAAATTGAAAAAGAATAGTAACAACAACAGTAAATTCTCTTCTCTCTCCTCCTCCTCCTTCTGCATTGCCTACTTCTTGTTTTCATTCCCTTCTTCCTCCTCCTCCTCCTCCTCCTCCTCCTCTTTTTCCTTCTCCACCTAAACATCATTATCATTATTATTATCATCATCATTGTCATCATTAAGTGAGAAGCAATTAAACACCCACACACACACACACACACACA
>JAPQNM010000008.1:13852428-13854928 GCA_029783475.1 Metacarcinus magister | reverse complement strand
ATTTTTTCTACTTGGAGTTCAATCTTCTACATTTCTACGCAGTGTGACGATTGGATGGCGGAGAGGAGGAGGAGGAGGAGGAAGAGGAAGAGGAAGAGGAAGAGGACTCAGAAAAAAGTTGAAAAATAAGAAAAGAGAGACATAAGGGTTTGTGGTGATAACAAATGAACGTTTTTTTTGTGTTTGGTTTTGTTCTTGAGTGGAAATTATCTTTGTTTTTTGTATAGATTGAGAGAAAAAAAACATAATATTGTATGTATAGGTGTTATTTCCTTTAGTCTCGTTGATGTATTCAGTAACGCAATATTAGTATGTGGAAATATGATACTAATAAGAATATAACGAAAATTACATTCCTTATCAAACACGATACTTGATAACATAAATATTCCTCTTATCATCAACTTATCAATATTTTCTCTTTTGTTTATATATTCAATAGGGGTTATATGTTTCTATTATTATCTTCTTGATTTCTGGATGTCGTGTCTTCTTCCTTCCTCTCATCTCACTGTCTTGTATGTGCGGTGAGGAAGATTGGTGGGTGGCAGGCGAGGGTGTGGAACCAAGGCCTGGCTTCCCGCCTCTCTGCTCTCGGCTCTCTCAGTACTGGAAAGAAAGATAAGCAGGGTATTACTTGGGTGTCGTATTATCTCTCTCTCTCACTCTCTCTCTCTCTTTCATTCTCTCTCTCTCAAAAGGGAAAGCGCTCCAGGCCAACCTTTGTGGCTGTGCTCTAAAAATTGACTGCAAAACTCCACTCACTGTAACTTTTAAAACAGAGTGCTGCGTATCGCCCATTCTCTGGTGCTGTAAAAATTTCCGTCAACGAGTACTTGTGTGGCTTAATAATGAGACTCTGTGGACGTCATAGCGGTGGCATGGATTTAGAAGAGGAAAATTTTGTCACCTGTTTAGAGAGAGAGATAAAATATATGTGTAGTTATATATTATAGAGGGAGGTAGCTAAGTAATTTGGTAGTTAGGGAGACAGAAAAAGATAGAATAATAGAGAGAGAGAAAAAAAGAGAGATAAAAGATAGAGAAAGAGATATTGAGAGAGACAGCCACACACCCTCAGGAGAGACACACGCTATTGTAGTCTCATCTTTCATTTCACTTTGTCTTCAGCTCGGGAATCAAACCTAAAGAAAGCCAAACTAAACAACACGAATATGAAAAACAATATCACAGAACTATTACCTTGCCTCGAGTCCCCTCAGTCCCCGAACACTGAGGACAGCATCGCAGTGAACCGTCCCCAGCCAGTGACCGAGGCAGCATTAGGTTACTGTGTTCTTATATCTCTCATGTCTACTCTTTATCAAGGTGACACGGTGCCCTTCCCTCCCTTGTGGTCTTTCCTAATGTCCCAAATGAGGGGAAAGGTAAGGGTAAAGGAGGTATAAAACGTGTTAGGTTATTTTTTTTTTCGTGTGTGTATGTATGTGTGTGTGTGTGTGTGTGTGTGTGTTAAAGTTATTTGGTCTTCATTCTCTGTTTCTTGGTCTTTATTTCTTGGTCTAGTCTCTATTCAAGGATCTATAATGTGTTTTGATTCGCTGTATGGATGGCCACGTCAATTTATCGGTTCTGAATCTGTTATAGGTAATCAGATACAAGTTCAGTCAGTCTTAGAAGCGATAAGAAGGTTTGGGAAGAGTAGTCACTGTGTATTGATTCAGTTTCCTTTGTTTTCTCATTAAGTCATGTGCTGTGATTCATGATGCTGTTTTTTTTGGGGGGAGATGGGGTTGGGGGAGTAATTGTTTGTATATGTTTAATTATTGGTGTTTATCTTTATCCTCAGGTGAACAAGAAGGTGATGTGAGGCGCAGGACAAGGCTAGATGTTGTAATGGTGCCGTGTGGAGCCTGGCGTGGACCACATCTCTCCCTGGTGAGTGTAATGCTTATCTCTCTCTCTCTCTCTCTCTCTCTCTCTCTCTCTCTCTCTCTCTCTCTCTCTCTCTCTCTCTCTCTCTCTCTCTCTCTCTCTCTCTCTCTCACATTCTCTCTCTTTCTCTGTGCCATGAACGTAATATTTCTGTACCCGGATAATTAATTCTTAAAGTAATCCTGTTCAATTTAGAATTCTGTTCAGAATAGAAGGGATTATATGAAAAGGTTCGGCCCAAAGAGGCTCTCCATCAGCGGCAGGTAATGCAAGCACGAATCTACCTTTGCCTGGGCCAGCGTACAGATATATTGAGGTGATGCAGGTAGAGGCAGGTGTGTGTGGGCAAAGCTGGCCACTCCAGGTAGATCCGAGAGGTTTAAGGAAATCCAAGTGATATGGGGATAAATTCAACTAATTATAGTAAATCTAGATGGTGTAGGTGGAGACGATGGCAAAAGCTGGTGACGGAGGGAGGCTGGAGGGTGGAGGGGTCTTAAGCAAGGGTGGTGGTGGGTGGGTGGGTGGAGGTGTCGCATCTCTCTCCACCACACAAAAGCTCCCTCCACCTCCACCCTGTATAGCTGGTGGGGATAACTCCTTG
>JAPQNM010000008.1:13812428-13847428 GCA_029783475.1 Metacarcinus magister | reverse complement strand
GGAATATAAAGAAAAAAAATGAAAGCAAGAAATAATATGTTGAGTAAATAAAATAATTCTTAATGACGTGAACAAAACAAACTTCAAAATCACAACATTCCTAACTAACTCATTTTACAATCATTTCCAACCTCACTTAACGATCGGTCCTAACTACCTCCCTCACTTAACCATCACTCATTACTCATCGCATGGCAATTAACGCAAGTATCAATGGCACACTCTCCCCGCTAAATCATCATAACGTAACGACACTCCAACGGGACTTAATTATATCGCAAATGTTGCTCTCTTAATTATATGTAAATTTTGAAACCGTAACTTCTCTCAAAATAGCAATTACGAATATAAATGTCCCAGGGAGTGTAGTTGAGTCGATAATCCCATTGTTTACTGTGGGAAATTGAACCTAATGGAGTTTCCCGGCGCTCACCCTGGCTAAATATGCGAGGTGGTGTGAGTTAGGTCATTGCGTGGATATAACAGCAGCGTTACAAGGCTTGGTATTACTACCCACTCTATAAAAGTGGGTCATATTCGGGACACATGCCACGCCTACTCTGGACGTGTGTGTGTGTGTGTGTGTGTGTGTGTGTGTGTGTGTGTGTGTGTGTGTGTGTGTGTGTGTGTGTGTTTGTGTTTGTGTGGAAATGCTCTGTTTTTTCACCGCTTTAAGAATGTGAGAGTTGAAGGGGAAACAATATTACACACACACACACATACTCACACACACACACACACACACACACACACAGGCACATCACATAAAAAACCCCCACTAATTAACCACCTCCTTAATCACTCCTTCGTTCTAATCACCAGTCCCTTTCCTAATGACATACCACAAAGAATTCTAATCGGATTTCATTGTGACGCTAAAACCTTCAAACCTTAAAGTTCATTGCGTTACCATCATAATCCTGCCTTCGTATTAAAATTCCTTACCTAATTTGCTCACACATTTCCTCCTGTACACCATAATTGCCTCTCATTCTCACCTGCTCTTAATGAAACACCTGTCAGCCTCGAAATATGCCAGCCTAGGAACAGATGCACGGCTCAGCTTCTCTCCTCGACGTATGCTGTAAGTCTTGCCCAAAAGTTTGGTGCAAAATTCAGTGTTTCATCTCCAACCCAACCTCCCTCCAACCCTACCTCCCTCCACCTCCTCTAACCCTCTACCTTCCATCTCCTCCTTCTTCTCTTTCCCTTCCTCTTCCTTCCAAGCCCCCCGGAATGTGATGGAAGGCCACGCTGTGTCACAAATGGTTTGCGGGAGATCTTACCTGCCCTCTCATTAACGTCCGCCCCACCTGTGTCCGATGGCAGGGGGCGAGGGTTGGTTATGAGGCCACCCTAGTGATTGTTTGTGTGTGTGTGTGTGTGTGTGTGTGTGTGTGTGTCGGATTTCCTGCCTGCGTTTGTATTTCTAGTTCTAATTCCTACTAATATCATTACTACCACTACTATTTAAGAACATATCGCCGCTAAGTGAAAAGAAAATGTTCAAATAATTCCTTATAACTCATTACACTTCTAAACCTGAACATGGTAGGAGGAGGATGCGGCGTGGATACAGGAAGAGAAGGAGGGAAGGAAGGGAGGGATGAGAGGAGGGAGAGCAGGAAGAGGAGGGAGGTTGGAGGGGTGGTTATTGGGGGTGGGGGGTCCTGGGGGAGACTGGCTCATTTGTAGTCGAATACGAAGCTTCCACTAAATAGGCAGCGAGATTACTGTAGCAAGAATCTGTTCATTAGATGGTTAAATTTGCTGATTTGGTTTTGGGAAGGTGGATGCAGTTATCAGTGTGTGTGTGTGTGTGTGTGTGTGTGTGTGTGTGTGTGTGTGTGTGTGTGTGTGTGTGTGTGTGTGTGTGTGTGTGTGTGTGTGTGTGTGTGTGTGTGTGTGTGTGTTTGTATTTGAGCTATAATATTACGATACACAAGCAGGAATGTGGTAACTTAAACCGCCATGTAGAAAAATCTGGTCGTAATGCATTTAAAGATACAATCATTTATAAAGAAACACAACCTATTTTTTTTTCTCTCATTTGTTATTCATTTCAAAGCGATGATTTATTTCGTTGCAATCCTAAACACCTTATGAATAAAAAAAAAAATTAAAAAAAAAAAATGAAATGCATGCAAAGACAACGGATACAGAAAATATATATTAATTAATCAGTAGTTAATAATTTAATCAACACTAATAATGCATTCCAGCCTGAGTCGATGTTTAAATGCAAAAGAAAATTAGAAAAACAAAACATTTCCCACATTCTCAGCTGTAATCTTTCTCTCAAATGTGGTTTCCCTCTCTATATCTCCATTACCATGCAATTCTACCCTAAGGAACTGATGCAGAAGAAAGGAAGAGAGGGAGAGAGAGAAAGCGAAACAATAAGAGGGAAGGTAATGTAAGAAAAGGGGAAGGAAAAGAGAAAGAAAGAGAAGGAACGATAGAGAAGAGAACCAACACGTAGTCTGAAAACTCGGGAAACTGATTAGGCACTCAAGAGGGTCATGGAAACTGTCAGAAAATGCCTCTTACAGTACCCAGTCAAAGATGGTTCCCCGGGGTGGCTGCCGGAGGGTGGAAATAATAAGGAAATGGAAGGAGAATGAAAGGAATGAAGAGGATCAGAACAATGGAGATGATAGCAATGAAAAGAAGAGGAAAAAGATGCAGAGAAGCGACAAGAGACAGTGATGTATAAGAAGATGAGGATGAGAATGAAGAAGGGAATAAGAGAGAGAGGTAAAAAACTAGAGATAGAAGACAGAAATGAGAAGAAGAGAGAATCAGAAGGGAAAAGAAAGCATCGTGTGAAAGAAATAGGCAAGGAAAATAACTAAATCAACAAGAATTTATCACTTTGAAGAAGGAAACAAGAGTGAAAAGTAAAGAGAAAAAAAATAATATACACAAAAATTAACGTTGAAGAACAAAAAAGAAGAAACGATAATAAAGAAAAAGATGTAAAGGAAGTGAGAAAGAGAGTGAAGGCAAGGTGAAAAATACGAGAGAAAGAGAGAGAGAGAGAGAGAGAGAGAGAGAGAGAGAGAGAGAGAGAGAGAGAGAGAGAGAGAGAGAGAGAGAGAGAGAGAGAGAGAGACTTGTAAATAAAGTTAACGACGCCAGGTGCCTCTCCGACCCACCTGAGTGTTAATGACTCACGTTAATTGCTCAAGTCTTACTTAATTACGAGCCAACTTCGTCCCCTCATCGCCTCCTCCTCCTCCTCCTCCTCCTCCTCCTCCTCCTCCTCCTCCTCCTCCTCCTCCTCCTCCTCCTCCTCCTCCTCCTCCAGTAGTAAATTGCCTGCTACTCCTGCTTCGTGTTTTTATTTTGATGCAAGTCAGATTTGTCCTTCATAGTGGATCTCATTATCTTTATTATTATTATTAGTAGTAGTAGTAGTAGAGTAGTAGTAGTAGTAGAAGTAATAGTAGTAGTAGTAGTAGTAGTAGTACTAGAAGTAATAGTAGTAGTAGTAGTAGTAGTAGTAGTAGTAGTAGTAGTAGTTTTTGTTGTTATTGTGTTTAATTAATCATTTGAGGAGGAGGAAAAGAAAAGAATGAGGAGGAGGACAAGACAAAGGACTTTAAGGAGAACTAGAAGGAGGTAGAGGAGGAGGAATATGGTATAACCTAAATTGTCCCCTTTACTTGGTCCTCCTCTTCCTCTTGCACACAATATCCCTCCAATCAGCATCCTAATTACTAGCTAATCTTGCGGAAATGTTGGCCATTAAGCAATTATCTTTCTCTCTCTTTTCCTCTCTCTCTCTCTCTCTCTCTCTCTCTCTCTCTCTCTCTCTCTCTCTCTCTCTCTCTCTCTCTCTCGCTCTCTCGCTCTCTTTCTCTCGCGGTAGTATGATTTATGAATTATTTTTTCCCCACAATGAAAGACAACAGCATTAAAGGTTCAAATGAGGGTGCATATTACAGCCACTGCTTTTATTATTATTATTATTATTTTTATTATTATTATTATTATTATTATTATTATTATTATTATTATTATTAAACTATTACTCGTGGTGATGTTGTTGTTGTTATGTTTTTACACCACCGGTACTGCATTGGAGTGGTGAAAATGTGTGTCTGTCAATCATATCAGTTATTGTGTCAGTCATAGTGTGTGTGTGTGTGTGTGTGTGTGTGTGTGTGTGTGTGTGTGTGTGTGTGTGTGTGTGTATGTGTGTGTGTGTGTGTGTGTGTGTGTGTGTATATATGTGTGTATGTATGTATATGTGTGTCCATATATGTGTGAAATACATCAATACACACAGACACACACACGCAAACACACACACACACACACACACACACACACACACACCATATATCATTAGCCAGGAAATTAATCTGCTCTTTACATATTAGGGACCAATTGCAAAGCTCACGCCGCCCGTCATAAAGTGAGGAAAAACAAGACGAATGTGCCTTTGGATTTGAGTTGAATTGGCGCGCCGTTTCCGGGTATCGTTCGGTAATAAGGCAACTAATATTTTTTGAAACGGTTTAGCAATAAATGTATAGGACTATTTTTTATTACCTGATTAACATTGTGATGATGCGTATTGATAGTGTTGTTTGATGAGGCGCTGTGCCGCTGTGCATCTGTTTATGTCGTTTGTAAATGGATTAGTTTGTTTTTTTATTGAGATATATGTAAACCGTTTGATTCAGAACCTTTTGGTATAATTTCAATACTGATTAAGTTGTTTGCTGACGCTTTGCTTGGCTGTGAGATGCCAAAAACATCCTTCTCACACCTGTTTATCGGTAGTGACGTGGAGGTCGTAAATAGGTAGTGTGGGCGAGGCTAGAAGGATGGAAGGCTGGAAAGCTGGAAGGCGGAAAGGCTGGAAGGCTGGAAAGATGAAAGGTTGGAAGGATGAAAGGTTGTAAGGCTGGAAGGCTTGTCTTATCATATACTCGAGTTTTGTTTTATTTAAAAATTCGTGGAACACTTCAGTAAGTCTCAATATAGATATATATATTGACTTTGGTTGAGGACAAAGCGCGGGAAGGAAACAGTTTAACATACATGTTACGCGGTTTTACAAAACAAACAAGTTATGTGAGCGAGTTATTCCCCCGCCACAGAACTCTCGTCCAACTCTTCCACTTGAAAGTTTTGATGGTGACATTTAAAGCATAATGTTTTAATCATATAAAACGTTCCCCTCCTCCGTGTCAATGTGGTATTCGTTTCAACTTCATTTCCTCAACACCTTTAATGAACGCACTCAACACACTTTCTCCGCGGTGACTTTCTAACATTACCACACCTTACTGAAAGAACTCTGACTCCTCCTCATTAACCCTTCCTTAATGGACTGCCCTCACCACCCTCTCCTCCTCGACCACGTAAGAGGAACATTTTCACCACTCACCTTGTGGCAAGAAAAGTAACCTCAGAGAAGATCACGACTCGACTCATACTGGTAAAAGCATCAAATTGCACTTCCTCCTCTTAACCTCCTGGAGAGAGACGTCATTGAGAGCTGGGCCTCTCAACTTACTTAAGCACATCCATCCCGGGCCTTACCTGCAGGGCATTAATTAAACTAACGTGTACTTCCCACATTACCTCCTCGGCTCTCTCTCTCCCTTTCCATTCCTGGCTTTCACCTCTCCTTCCTCAACTTGTGTCGCCTCTCCTCTCCCGCCAAGCACGTGTCAGGGCGGGCAGTGTGAGGACGAGAGCAAAGCTAAACGAAAGCCTCCCAGTGGACAGGTGTTAGGTAAACGCAATTAGTTGTTTACCTGGCTATTGGACTGCTTTGAACTACCTGGTTTTTTTTATCTTATTACACCGTTTTTAACTTGATTTATTAATGCAATTGGATATATCACGTTGTATGTATTAGTGTGGGATACTTACTGTACTTTACCGCTGTATTTTAAGTCGAGCGTAACACTGTATTCCTCTGAACACGACCCGCGGACATGTAACACTGACTGATGGTCGAGAGTCTCCTTCAGCGTAAGGGGTAAACCAATCTAATTGACAAATGGTTTCTCTCACACGGCAGGAAGGTCTCGTTGGAAGATATTTATTTGATGTTCGTTTTACTCTAATCAAAGGGAAGCAATACCTGAGGTTGTGTTTGGGGTAAATAGTCGATTTTTTTTTCTTCCGTGTGTTAGTGAGGCTGGTGGGGTGAAGGGCAAGGCATTCGTAATTTGATAGTGAAAGACTCATTAGGTCGAGACTCATTAAGGCCTCAAATTAACTTCATTGTAGCCAACAGGTGTTTAATTACAAGCGAGACTAATTAAGGTGAGTCTGATGCCACCTGACAGAATAGGTGTGGATAACCTGGACTTTTTTTAATCTTTTAATATACACATAATATATATAATTTTATTTGTCATCGTAGAGAAGGTTAGATAAAAGGTGAGACTAGAAAACAGATGTCAGAAAAGTTATGATAAAAAGAAGTGTGTGTGTGTGTGTGTATGTATGTATGTGTGTGTCAGTATCAGTTCAATTCAATCTTTTCTATTCAATTTCCGTCTATTCCTCACCTTTCTTGAACCTTTCCCTATCTATTGTTTCATCTCCGTCCTTCGTTCCTCCTTCGTTTATTATCAATTCTCTCTGTCTCCGTCATTTTTATTTTTCCATTTCTTTTTATATTTTCTATCGTGTTCCTTTGTACATTTCTCTTCTGTCTCATCTTCCTCCTTCCTCTCCTCTCTTCTATATCCCTTCTACTCCTTTTTTATTTTTATTTCTCCTTTCCTTCCTCTCTTCTCCATTCATTTTGCTAGAGAAAGAGAGAGATAGAGAGAGAGAGAGAGAATATTTGATTTGTTCCTATATACGTTTCGTCATAGTTTATATCATCTATCCATCTATCCATTTATCTATTTTTATGTATCAGTCTATTGATCTATCTCTCTATATATTTTCTAGCGTAATATTTCTGCTTATTCCATATCGATATTTTTTTTTCTCTCACTTATCTTCCCATCTCTCCATCGGCTTTCCTCTCACTTTATCTTCACTTTTTTTTTCCCTCCTCCTCCTCCTCCTCCTCCTCCTCCTCCTCCTCCTCCTCCTCCTCCTCCTCCTCCTCCTCCTCCTCCTTCTCCTCCTTCTCTTCATTCTTTCACCTCTCTGTTACCTCTTGTCCTTTCTCTCCTCTCTTTTCTTCCCCTTTTCCCTTCCTTTGCCTGCTGTTTTCCTTTTACCTCACGTCTCTCTCCTATTCCTGTTTCTCTTTCCTGTTGTCTCCCCCTTGTTTCTCCCCTCTTTTCTCCACTCTTCTCTTCCCTCTTCTCTCCCTCTGAAACACTCCCTCGAGGCCTTTGGAAGAGTAAACACAAAGACCTACGTGTGTGAGGAAGGAAAAGCTGAACACACACACACACACACACACACACACACACACACACACACACACACACACACACACACACACACACACACACACACACACACACACACACACACACACACACACACACACACACATACACAGTTTCTCTCTCTCTCTCTCTCTCTCTCTCTCTCTCTCTCTCTCTCTCTCTCTCTCTCTCTCTCTCTCTCTCTCTCTCTCTCTCTCTCTCTCTCTCTCTCTCTCTCTCTCTCTCTCTCTCTCTCTCTCCCTCCTAATGGCTACTTATTAAGGTGAATATTTCATTTCACCTGCAGTGATTAATTATCATGCGACCTCCAGTCCCATTCAAACCCATTTGGTAAAACTCTGCCTCATTAATTCTCTTTCTCTCTCTCTCTCTCTCTCTCTCTCTCTCTCTCTCTCTCTCTCTCTCTCTCTCTCTCTCTCTCTCTCTCTCTCTCTCTCTCTCTCTCTCTCTCTCACCCCGGCAATTCAGCGGCTTATCCACCCTTACGCAGCTGGTGGGGTGAATGAGTGCTGAGGGTAACACAAAGAGGGAATGACCCGCGGTGACCCAGAGAGTATGTGGCTCCGCGTCCGTCCCTTGGTGGCGGTGAAATAACACTCATCAAGGCTTACACTCCCGGGAGACGAGGATGAACTTAGTGGTGCAGCGCCATAAGGCTTATACCAATTCACGTTATGATTCTGTGTTTAATGTTTTGTTTAGGAATGTTGGTGTTTGAGGCTGATTTCACCGCTCAATGGCCTTTTATCACAAGTTTGGAGTATCATTTTGTGTATATATTGATTTATTTATCCGTTTTTTGATGCATTGCTTAAGATATTTAGTGTATCAACTCATCCGTGATACCTCAAAGACCTGCCGTCATTGCTTACCAAACTTGCCTTCAATAACCCTCGTTTGTAATCCCTCCTGCCTGTTTGTCCGATATAAAGCGACACTTGAGCTGCTTATGTAGGTGGCAGGTCGTTTTCCCCTCATTGGCGTGTGTGTCAGGGAGGCAGCCAAGGAATTCGAACCCTCGGCCAACTGTATGTCGACACACGGCGCAATCAGGCAAGCACTCACCTCCTTTCTCGACGGTAATACAATTCTGGGATAAATTTAGTGTTTGTAGTGTTTCAGCCGTGTGTTCCAGCCCGGGTGTGTTGCCGCCGTACCACTCTTCTATCACATCCCATGACGCATTGTTCTGAGCGCTGGCTGCAAATTGGATTGCATTTACATCACGTTATTTTTTTCAGTGTAGCCTTGCCAAACTTTACTGCATAAGCTGGGGAAAAAATTAATGGTATATTTGAGGTGCTGCTCACGTTGATTCATTGCTCGTGTGTCTTTGTGTTGAATTAAAATGCCGGATTAGTGATGTTAGTTGACACTTTGTAGTCAGCCAGGGTTAGGTTTGCATCTCTCTTCCCTGCATCACGTTTGTTAACATTATTATGCTTACCAGCTCTCCTTTAGGTTGTATATTACCACCGCCGAATGTTTGTTTGTTGTGGTGCGTTTTGAAGGCTCTTAATATCATTGATGTTTCACTTAGCCAGCAATGTTAAGCTTTTATTAATTCTTAAGCTATTTGATGATATGAAAAGAATACGGTGAGGCATTAGTGAAATACGAACTAAGGTCTAATTAGTTATATAAATACGTTTTAATACTCAGACCACCTTACTTTAATAGATAATATAGGGTGTAATTTACTCTCTATTCATCTCTCTTTCTCTCTCTCGTTTCTTCTCTCATTATCTCAAACAAATACACAGACACACATATGCGCACAACACAACACAACACAACACAACACAACACAACACAACACACCACACTGCACTTACTAGCCATTCCGCAGGGCAGGGATTGGCTCGCACCTATCCTCTATTGGTCATGTCAGGCGGCTGTGATTTGAATTATCACAAAAAGCTGCCAATTACGAAAATTAACCCAATACCAGAAAGTGTCACAAGGCATTACATTCACTTCTTTTTTATATATAGAGAGGGCGCCATTGTGGAAGCGACGAGTATTATCTGCATTTCCGAATAGCTCCGGATGCGAATAAATATAAGTGGCATGAGAAATAATAGAGGTATGTTAAAAAAAACAAAAAAAACTATATGTATAAAGTTGCAGTTGAGTTGATTGGGGAAAGGGAAATACATTGTGTCTATTTTTAAAGTGAACAAGTGAGACAGAGAGAGAGATATAAAGAGAAAAAGAGTGCGAGAGAGAGAGAGAGAGAGAGAGAGAGAGAGAGAGAGAGAGAGAGAGAGAGAGAGAGAGAGAGAGAGAGAGAGAGAGAAAGTAAGGAAGTGCCACAAATTGGAAAGTGGTTTAATGGTTTAGAAGTTTTGAACGTGACACCTACTGAAGAGGGAGACAGTGAAGGGCGATAAAAAGAGGGAGAGGGAGAAGGAAAGATAAAAAGGGAGATTAGTGTCCAGAAGTTGTATGTGTGTGTGTGTGTGTGTGTGTGTGTGTGTGTGTGTGTGTGTGTGTTGAGAGAGAGAGAGAGAGGAGAGAGAGATGTGAGAGAGAGATGAGAGAGAGATGAGAGTAGAGAGAGAGAGAGAGAGAGAGAGAGAGAGAGACGTTAGAAAAACATAGATAATAATTGAAGAGAGAAAGGGGACACAGAAGGAAGAAAGGAAAAGACAATAGTGTGAGAGAGATAAAAATGAGATAAAGAAAAGAATGAGAGTAAATTACATAAACATGAATATTAATCGAGAATTGAGTAGATGTTTATCATTATTACATTATGATAAAAAGACGAAAGATAAGAGAAAAATAAACTGGATAAATAACAGAATACGATGAAAAAAAAACTATAGATACCAAAAATAAACTATAGAAACGTAAGACAAAGAATAAATAAATAAATGAAGAACATCTTATCAAATCCACATTTTATTAAGACCCCATTTTTTTCCTCTCTCTCTCTCCCTCTCTCTCTTTCCCTTTCCCTTTCCCTTTCCTTCCTGCCATTTATAAGAGAGAATGGAGCAAGCGAGCGAGTTGAGTGATGGAGTGATGGAGTGGTGGAGAAATGAAGGGAGAGGGAGGGAGAGAGAGAGAGAGAGAGTAGGAGAGTAGGAGAGTGAGAGAAAGGAGAGATCCGTCATACTATTAGTTATAACGTGGGTTCAGCCTTTTGAGAACTAATGGTTTCTATTTGTCACACACCACGCAGAGAGAGTGTGCGAGAGAGAGAGAGAGAGAGAGAGAGAGAGAGAGAGAGAGAGAGAGAGAGAGAGAGAGAGAGAGAGAGAGAGAGAGAGAGAGAGAGAGAGATTGTTATGGTGTGTGCTCCTCTTCTCTTTCTTACATTCCTTTGTTTTCTTAATGGTATATTTCACCCTTCTCTCTTTTTCTTTCTTTCTCTCTTTACTTCTCTCTCACACTTTCCTTCCTTCACACTTTCTTTCCATCCTCCTTCACCATCCCACACTTCCTTTTACTCTTTCACGCTTCTCTCACTCTGACACACACGCTTAATCGCAACTCATCTACCCTCACTTCTACCGTTCACGCTTTATACTTACTCCTTAACACTCCCTCTCTATCTCCCTCACGCTTGCTCTCATTCCTTCACGCTTCCCGCTGTTACATGAAGGCTGGGAAATAATTTGCTGGGGTGAGAGAGAGTAAGAGAGGGAGAGGGAGATGGATTGTCAGGCTGTGGGGAGCTGACGGAAAGCTCTACTGTAATGGGAGGTAAGCTTTGTCATCCTGCGGCTCCCAGGATGAAATTTGATCAGCTGCATGACCCCATTTATCAACTCCAGCTGTTCTAAGTTGTTTTTTTTTTTTTACTCTCCTTCTATGATGATGTTCACGACTCCAACATCTGACAGGATCGACGTGTTTGGTTTGAGTAATTACCTTTGTGGGTGTGTGTATGTGTGTGTGTGTGTGTGTGGTGTGTGTGTGGTGTGTGTGTGTGTGTATGGGTGTGTGTGTGTGTGTGAATGGAACTTTAAGATTTTACAACAGGAAAGTAGTTTATGGTCCTCCTTGCCTCTCAGCCTCGTGTAATAATGCAATGGTCCGCTACAGAACCATGGGCCGGGGGTTAGAAAATATTACTTTACTATGTCGTTGTACACACACACAAACACACATACACACACTCCCACACACATACCAATCCGTGTGTGTGTGTGTGTGTGTGTGTGTGTGTGTGTGTGTGTGGGGGGGGGCTGGTCGATGCAGACGGTAAGGCAACAGCTGGGCCTCGTCACGGCCGTGTTCCTCCTCACGTTTCGCCCCACAAAACGCTCAGGCCTTCGCGGCTCATCTACTCCGGCTGGAACAATGCTCTTGGGTGGCTGCTGACGGAAAGGCAACGTTTTCTCCTTCCCTTCCTTCCTCCATCCCAATTTTCTTTTCCTTGTCTTCATTGTTACCCTTTTCCTCCCCCTCTTCCTCCCCTTCTACCTCCTCCTCCTCCTCCTCCTCCTCCTCCCTGATGATCACAAGCTCCCCGTGTCCTCTGCGTCACCACAAGAGCCACGCAGACCAACCCGCCTAAGATACGACTCTCATTTGCCGCCCACATGGCCACCCCTGAGTGCTCATGTCCCCTCTTCCTCTCCCTTCACACTTCCTCCTGCTACTTGCGTCTTCCCTTTACCTCTCCACCCTCCACTCTACCCTCCACCACCCATCCTCTTCCTCTATTTTCCCTCCATACTCCCTTTTGCTATTTCTTCTTCATTTTTCTCTCTACTTCATTTCCTATTTCTTCGTGTCTTTTGTTCTTTCTCTCTCTCTTCTATACTTTACTGTAATTATTATTTTCTCTTTTCTCTTTACTCCATTTGGTTTCCTTGGCTTATTCCCTTTTCTCCTTCCATCCTTTTCACTTATTGCTTCTTTCTCGTTCCTTTTCACTCTCTCCTATTCCTTGCAGCTCTCTCTCTCTCTCTCCTTTTATCTCTCTCCCCCTTACTTACTTATGCCGTATAAGCTACACCTGTTGGTTTACCTGGCGAGGTGCTGTGGCCTATGCACATAATTGATTAGGTAGGTGTGCACTGGAGCAAGAAACATCACTAAACATACATACATACATACTCGTTCATACATATATACATAAGTAAGGAGTCTATAGTGTTGTGTAAGTAAGTCATGTAGGCTTTTTTTGCCTCGAGGTCTGGATAGTGAACACCCAGTTGTCATATTCTTTTGTTTAGTCTTTCTTTGTGTCACCCTTGAGGACCGCCGTCACGAGGATGATAAAGTACAGCCGCTGCCTCACCGTCACTCCCACTAACGTCAAGGGAATTACACCGCAGAGAAAATAGAACAAGGACTAAGATGTATTTGTGTTTTAATATCAGAGTTTTCGTAATACAAATAGCACTAAGAGGGGTTAAAATATTATTGTTTCCGTAACAGTAAAAGAGTAAAAGCAGTTATAGTTGATGTATTCCTAACTTGAAATTGAGGTCAGAACAGTTTTTTTGTTTAGATTAAAGATGAAAAATAAAGAAAAAAATAATATAATATAAAAAAAGACCAAAAAATCAACGATATAAGTAATAATTCTAAGGAAGAAGTCACAGCACGTAACATAAAAAAACCAAAACACACACACAGCCACACATAAACTAAAGGAAAAAAGAGTAATACGAGTACTAAGTTGAAGGGAAAACAGCAGCGGGATACTCAGCATTAGATTCCTTCACAACACAACGACCCACATAACTTGACGGGACGGAGGCGGAGGGAGACGCTTGTAAACCACCTCCCCCGGCACTTACCTCCGCCCGGGCCTCTGCCACGACTCATAACGACGATACATAAAAGGACTCAGACGCAGCAACGTACACACACACACATACATACACACACACATTCTCTCTCTCTCTCTCTCTCTTTTTCTCTCTCCCTGTTTGTATCACGTTGACTATAAAAGCAACATAAGGCGAGTGATGTGTGTGTGTGTGCGTGCGTGTGTGTGCGTGTGTGGGGGGAGGCAAAGTTGGTGTGTGTGTGTGTGTGTGTGTGTGTTTGAGGGAGGGATGTATTTATTCCGATACTTTCATAATTTTTGTTGTTGTTTGCTGTTGTTGATCCGTATTCTGTCTCATTTTTTCAATTTGTTTGCTTTTTATTTATATATAGTTATTTATTTTTTTTTGAAGGGGGTCAGGCATGTAAATTTTCGTAGCTGGATTTTAGGGCAAGGTATTTACTCTGCCATATATTTTTTTTCAGCTCACAGTTTGTTTCAGTTCCTATGTTTGATCGCTTACATACATATACATTTTTTTCCCTCTCTTTCTCTCTCCCTTTCTTTTTTTCTCTCTCTTTCTCTCTCTCCCTGACACACATTATGCCCCCTCACTTTCCCGCCCTAAAAATCCTGGAGTTAGGGAAAAAATGTGAACAACCTCCTGTCATAGTTTTAGCAGAAAACGGAAGCTCAGTTTTAGGGAATAAAATTTAATGTTATTCTCACAGTGTTGTCTTTCCTCCCCTCACATCACCTCACCCTCCGTTCCCCTCTTTCTCTCTCTCTCTCTCTCTCTCTCTCTCTCTCTCTCTCTCTCTCTCTCTCTCTCTCTCTCTCTCTCTCTCTCTCTCTCTCTCTCTCTCTCTCTCTCTCTCTCTCTCTCTCGACTCCCCTCTTTATTTGTCCCCTTACCCTTTCCTCACACAAGATATTTCCCCTCCGCCCCTTTAGCACGCGGGAGCAGGAAGCCTTAAATGATTGTTTCCTGGCGGTAATGGTCCAGTTTGTGTCGAAGGGGCAGTTAGGGCGAAGCAGGTGACGGGGAGGTGTGTGAGAGAGAGAGAGAGAGAGAGAGAGAGAGAGAGAGAGAGAGAGAGAGAGAGAGAGAGAGAGAGAGAGAGAGAGAGAGAGAGAGAAAGAGAGAGAATGTGTGTCGATGTGCATGCATGAGTCGTGTTGAGTCAGGTGTACTTTTTTCTAGTCATAGGCACAGTTAGCCATTAAGAGGAGGAGGAGGAGGAGGAGGAGGAGGAGCAACAGGAGAATCGACATTAATATAAACAGATTTTTAGATCACTAATAAAATACGTAATGAAATCAGTCTCCCGTGAAGCCAGGAATGTTTGATGCTATTGGAATTACAATTATGAGTATTTTTTTTTAACCCTGTTTCCATTAATATTTACCACAGAGCTTCGCAGGCCCTTTGGTACCTAAATGTTATGTGCTTGATGGAAATGGAGGTTTGTGTACGTATATATATATATATATGTGTGTATGTGTGTGTGTATTGATCTTTAATGTAATATCCCTCAATGCAGGTAGATTCAGGTAAACTCTAGGTACCTTCAGAACCTTCCACCCCTTTGCTCTCTTTAGCAGCACGTCCCAATAATCAGTAGGCGAGGACACACTGCCTGCCTACCCTTCTGTCACTCTCCACCTTCCCTCTGCTGCGTCTCCCTCGTGCTCACTGCTTGGTATTCTTCCCTTCACTTCCTCTCATGAACGTCATTAGTCGAGAGAAATTCGATTAGAAAACCTTCAACAGCACTAGTATAGCATCCTCGCGTGGTTAAATAAGTTGCAAGGGTTGTGATTTTCCAGCACCTCCCACGCGTCTATTAGTCATGTAGCGTTGACTTGACAGTACTCCTCACTCCCTCACTCCCTCACTCCCTCTTGTGGTCGTGGGTTCCTGACACATCACTCATGGAGGTAAGGTTATCACATGAGTTTTGGGCTCACCTGACGCCTGTGTTACCTTAATGACTGTGGGCGTGCGTGCGTGCAAACACCGTCATTACGTCTTGTTGGCTCACCTCCAGTTTCATCAGCAGTGGCTTGGGTAAAGGGGAGTGGAGGCGTGTTTACCTTTTGATTAATGGTTGGATTGCAGTGGTAATAAAGGTGATGATAATAATAATAATAATAATAATAATAATAATAATAATAATAATGGTAATGGTAATAGTGTAATGTTTATATCGTGTGTGTGTGTGTGTGTGTGTGTGTGTGTGTGTGTGTGTGTGTGTGTGTGCGTGTGTGTGTGTGCGTGTGTGTGTGTGTCTTCGTGCCTCGCAGTGTATCTTGTGACGCTGAAAAAATATTGGCACAAAATATTTTACCGGGAAGTATTTGCACTTCATTATCTTTTGGACTCAGCAAATTTTGGGGATCGGTCCAAGTTTATTTTTTGCTCATATCATTGCAAGCAAACAATAAACACACACACACACACACACACACACACACACACACACACCACACACACACACACACACCACACGGTCATGTCCTCAAGTCTCTCCTCTCACTGTCACACCAGACTTACCATCAATCCTCATCTCGCGTGGCGCCTTCAGTCCCACCCAGTCAGCGGGATGCCTCAAATGTAGGCAATTGTACGTACCCCCTTGCACCACTCCCTCTAACTCCACCATTAATCTCGGGGGAATGTGTCAAGGCTAGAGAAAAAAATACGTGTTGTCTCATAGCTGGAAAAGAGGCGATGAGGCTGGGGAATGTGATGGAAGGGGTGAAGGTAAGATGAGAATGCTGGAAGATAATGATAGGAAATGGGTGTGTGAGGCGTCGATGGATGAGAGAAAAGGAAGAGGTGAAGGGAGGATGAAAATTGTGGGATGTAGTGATGGAATGGATGTGTGATGATGGGAAAGAGAAGTGAATGTGAGTTGAGAGTAGTGAAAAGGTAATGATGGAATAGATGGCGTGAATGAAAGGAGAGAGATGATGGATTGCGATGAAGTAAATAGAGTAATGGTGATAGGAACGGAAATGAGAGAAGGAAAATGACAAAAGTGGTGTAGATGAAAGGAAAAAGGGAACAGGAGATGGAAAATATAAGGTGAAAGTAAATACGAAAATGTAAATTATATAGATGGTGTAAATAAAATATATAGTAAAATGGATGAAACTAAAAGGGAAAATGAAATAATTATAACTGGAGAAAGTTGTAAGTTATAAATGAAAAGTGTGAGGTTATTGCAGGTATATTTGCAGGTGTGGCGTTGGAATAGGGGGAGGAGGTGGGACAAAGGGGGTAAGAGGTAGGAAAAGGGGGGTGTAGGGGTAGATGTAAAAGCTTTTTGATGGAATGTAAATGGTTTTAGATTTTCAGTCATAAAAAAAACACACAGTGGCGATACAAATATTACTCTGTCAAGCGTACATAGACATGAAATTACCCAATATTTAGTTTTGCTATAGCGGTAAACAATTCAACACACACACACGCACACGCACACACACACACACACACACACACACACACACACACACACACACACACACACACACACACACACACACACACACACACACACACACACACACACACATCATCTCGGAAGCGTAAGTCAACCGAACAAAGGACAGATGAATAACCTAATCTCTCCTTGAAATATTGCTAAAAAGATAAGGAATATTACTTCAGTGTTTACCTAACGTGTCTTTCCGGTAAAAGGGGAGAGGGTGGAGCAGGGGAAAGGTACGCTAGATGAAGAGAGCAAAGAAAGAAAAGGAAAAAAGGAAGAAAAAAAGAATTAAAAAGGGGGTATTCACAATAAGTTTTCTCGACAAATATAAAGTTATGAATAAAACTTTCTTTGTATGAAAAAAGATTAATTTAAAACTAACACACACACACACACACACAGACACAGACACAGACACAGACACAGACACAGACACAGACACACACTACACAGTTACATAGATAATAGAAGAACGACATTTTATTGAAAGAGCTTAAACTTACTAACTCAGGACGTCAACTTAACCATTAAGATCCATTTTTCAGAGAATTTATTTGTGGAAATTGATAAGTTCCTCCTTAATCCCTTCCCTGACTCCCTTTCCTCCCTTACTTCCCTTTCCTTATTCTCTACCTACACACACACTCTCTCTCTCTCTCCCTCTTTTTTTTCTCTCTGTCTTTCTCTTGCCTCCCTTCGCTCCACTGCTTTTTTCCTCCTCCTCCTCCTCCTCCTCCTCCTCCTCCTTCATCTCCCTCCTCCCTCCTCTCTCCGGAACAAGGTTAATGAGGTAATTTAGTTATCTTGGAGTTGGTGAGGGGAAACGGGAGGGAGTACAGAGCAGAGGGGAAAGTGTTGAGACTTTTTTCAAGCATATATATTTTTCTGATGCGAGTATGATTTTTGTGAAGTTTCAGTCGAAGTTTGGCTGGAAATGATGAGATTATGTTTTGAAGGGAGGAGGGGTTGCGAGAGAGAGAGAGAGAGAGAGAGAGAGAGAGAGAGAGAGAGAGAGAGAGAGAGAGAGAGAGAGAGAGAGAGAGAGAGAGAGGAAAAGTTTGTTACACACTTATGCCAACTCTGCCTCGTGTTTTCCTACCTTGGCTTTCTCGTTAGTTTCTCTCATATTACTTTTTTTTTCAGCAATAATAATAATAATAATAATAATAATAATAATAATAATAATAAAAACTGTAGACGTAATGGCAATTCTAATCTAGTAATTACGTGCAAGGATACAATTAGGTTTATTTCATAGATGTTATGTATGTAATAAACGTTTTTTAGGTTTTCCTTATCCATTGCATACATTACATATATTATACACACACACTCTCTCTCTCTCTCTCTCTCTCTCTCTCTCTCTCTCTCTCTCTCTCTCTCTCTCTCTCTCTCTCTCTCTCTCTCTCTCTCTCTCTCTCTCTCTCTCTCTCTCTCTCTCTCTCTCTCTGTCTTCCCAGTATCTCGTGTCTCCTCTTGTACCATCTCACCTTTATGTCTTCCTTGGCCCTTCCTTTTCCTCTTCCTCTTCCTCCACGACGATTAAGAAGACTGCCATTATGTTCTTCCCTTATCGTCTTCCCTCCTCCTCCCCGTCTTCATCTCTGTCTATCCCTGTCACTTTCCTAAGCTCGCACACAAGTCAGTAATCCTGTTTACTATATATCCAGTCAAAATATATAGGATTTATTCATTATTTGGTATTATAAAGAAACATTTCATTCAATTAAGACATTATGTTAGTGTTTTGACTTTTGATTTTATTAGTTTTATTATTTGTGTTTGAATGTCATTTGGTTAAGAGGGAAATAGATTCGTTCTGGGCTTCGTCACGCACAATCTGGCGAAGGAAGGGAGAGACGCCGAGGCCATAGCGATCCACCGAACACAGAAAACGGAAATGACGGAGGGGTTTTAGCGATGACTTACTCGTTTCTGGAAGAGGTGAAGTCCGGGTTGGGTTTGAAGGCTTTGTGATGTGCTGTGAATGTTGCTTGGCTCTGTTTCTTCTCTGTTTCTATATCTTGAATTATTCTTTTCTGTTTCTATATATCTTTCTATCCATCTATCTATCTATTTCACACGGTTGGCTCTTGTATTTCCTGTTTTATTTATATATTAAGCTTTGCCAAGAGTAGCTGTGTATTGATTAGACACAATTAGTCACTATGAGGTATGTGTGTGTGTGTGTTTTGCATTTCCATCTTCAATTTACATACAAGACATACAGAAACATAAAAAATACGATTCTCAGGGGAAAATGTACTAAATTTCCACATATAAATATTTAAAAATTTACGTAATATATGAAAATGTAATGCACATAAATATAAAGTGTAGAAAAGTTTGTTGCATGTAATTGTATCTAAATGTATTAACAGAAGCCTTTCTTTGTTTGCACAGAAGGAGAAGACAAAGGCACGAAGACCTTCACAGCGAGGGAGTGCGCGGCGTGCTTCTCTCCGGGGCAAGTAAGTGAAATGAGTCAGGGGCGGACCGTAGAGTTTTAACCTAAGGGCGAGGAGGCGCCGCTACCCTTCTCTCTTCCATTGCCTCTTATTACGATATACGCTCTACTCAGATTGCTTGCTTGTTATGAATGTGTTTATTTAAGCTTAATAAGAACATTTAGTGGAAGCTGCTCAACTAACCTGGTTTTCCTATTTGTGTTAACTTGCTACTGATTTATTTCTACGTTCTGACTTTTATTCATACTAGTTTTAAGGTCTTACAAATCCTCCTCCGCTTGGGTTTTATACTACGTAGGTTTTATTTATTAGGTTATTAAAGTAGAAAGATGAAAGACAGTCAGCCATCAATGTGCTTATAACGTTAGCGGGTTATTTAATTTTTTTTTTAGTTATTTAAATTCTCTTTTCTTATATTTTTCCATGAGGATTGTGTAAAATTCTCGACAAATACCACTCATGTAGAGAGAGAGAGAGAGCGAGAAGAAGAAAAAAAGATAGAGAGAGAAAAAAACTATAATTAAGGAATATTTTACACCTAATTTTATAACTTGTAATATACGTAAGTTGTGCTCTGAGGCGCCGTAACCAACTCTACTAATATTCACTTCAGATTGTGTGTTTCATTATATTACAAATCTAGAATTCTGATCCCAGTGTTAGGATGAATGAAGGGGAGGAAGGGTGAAGGCAGCGGCGCGCGTGTGAGTGGTGGAGGAAGGGAGGAAAGGAAAGGCGGAAGGGAGAGGGGAAATAGAATGGGGGGAGAGAAGGCGGGAAAGGGGAGAATGAGAGTACGAAGTGAAAAAAAGAAAAAGTAGAGAGAAAGAGAAGGAAATAAAAAAAACAAGGAAAGAGGAATAAAACTATGTAAAAAAACTAAGAAATGGAAGAGAGTGAAGAACAAAGATCGGAGACGAAATAAAAATAAAAAATATATATAAAAAAAAGCTAAAAGACAGAAAAGAAGTAGATGCAATACAAAAAAATGCAATAAAAAAGAAATAGAAAAAAACCAGATAAATCAATAAAGAAAGGAAGGAGGAAGGAGAGAACCATAGGATAGAAAGGAGGGAAATGGAGGAAATTTAAGAGAAAGCAAAGGAAGATGAGGAGGAGGAGGAGGAGGAGGAGGAGGAGGAGGAGGCTGTGTGAGATAGCTGAGTATGTGTGTTGGTTCCCAGGTATAGTGTAGGTGGTATATGACTCTCTTGCACACACGCACACACCGTACCTTCATGCATGTACCCTATCACTAACCTACGTGCACTTAACACACACACACACACACACACACACACACACACACACACACACACACACACACACACACACACACACACACACACATACCTTGACCAAAATACGAGTATACATACAAATTGCACATACACACATACATACACATCTATGAATGACCAAAGTACACACATACACTAACACACACACACACACACACACACACACACACACACACACACACACACACACACACACACACACACACACACACACACACATTAATTTCGTTCCGCCCTTCCACTCCGGAGAAGGTTTACACTAAAAGCACTTTATTAATGCTTGGATTAATTTGGAGTGAAGGGGAAAGCTCTAGTCTCCTCAGCTTCCTATTTAGAATATTCTCACCGGAGCCAGAGACAGTCGGCTGTAAATTCACCTCAACTCCTTTAACCAAATATCCCTGCTCTCTCTCTCTCTCTCTCTCTCTCTCTCTCTCTCTCTCTCTCTCTCTCTCGCTCTCGCTCTCGTTCTCGTTCTCGCTCTATCTCTCTCTAAAATGTACATGTGATAATTCTGAAAATATCCCAACATTGTTCCGCTTAATATTTCATGATCACTCTTACTTCCTCTTCTGTATTATTCAAAGGGAAAGAAAATTCAACTTCAGGTCACCTTGTTTCACCTGACGGGAAGTATATATTGTCGGAGGATTCAGTGTAAAATTCTAGTAACATCCACATTTTCTACATGAGGTCGGTTTGTCGGTCGGGCAATCGGTCGGTTTGTCGGTTGGTTGGGTGGTGGTGGTGGTGGTGGTGGTGGTGGTGGTGGTGGTGGTGGTGGTGGTGGTGGTTCTTCGTGGTTAATTCAAGGCGTGATCTGATATGCGGGAGGGAAAAAAATTTGTCCATGCATTTCTTGCCACTGTCGGCCACAAAGTTCAGTTCCCTGTTGTTTTGCTGTTTTTTTTCTCCTGATTTCCAGTGAATAGTGAGGCTTGTCAGATTTTTCTTTCTTTTTCTCTCTTCATTTCCGTTGTCCAAGTATAATTTTTTCTCTCCTCTCTCTCTCTCTCTCCTCTCTTTTTTTTCCTTTTTCGTAGAGGTCATAAGAGAGGGAGGGAAAGAAGGAGAGATGGGAGGAAGATTGAAGAGGGTGAAGAGGGAGAGGAGTATGGAATAAGGAGGAGAGGGAGGGATGGAGGGAAGGAGAGGGGGGGAGGGAGGGAAGGAGGGAGCGGTAAGGGCCGTAGAGGAGGGTTGAGGAAGAGGACCGAGAAAATGATTCGCTGATTCGGAAAAATGGAGGAAGAAATGTGAGGAAAAAATATTCTCATCAAGATTGACACTTTTTCTCCCACTGCTGCCGGCCATGTCTCTTTTATGTAAGCGAAAACTGTGTGTCTGTGTCTGTGTGTGTGTGTGTGCGTATGTGTGTGTGTGTGTGTGTTGTAAGGAACTCTCACACTACATAACAAACTATTGAATATATAAATGAATGCGTCACAATTCAAATGGAAGGAAGTTGTATTGACCAGCGAACGTCTTTCATATTGCAAAAACGAATGAATAAAACAGACATACAACGAATCTTGCTTTTATATCATTAACAATTTATACAACAATTTCGTAAAAAACAATGTATATTTAGGGTAAAAAGTTATGATTTACTTCCAGGATAAATCTCTTCTACTTTTTCATCGGTTATTGTGTTTTTCCTACAAATTTCATCTCTAGTTCTTCGTGTTTCAACTTTTCTTTCTTATTATTTATTCTGTAAGGTATTTTATTCTCTTCCTTTTTCTCTTTCTTTCTTATCTTTCATTACCACTGCAAACAATTCTACCATCCAATTTTCTTTACATTCATATAAATTTTTTCTGCATACGTATTCCACACTAACATTCCCCTTTTTTTTCTCCTTCACCCTCACTCGCCTTATTCTCCCAAGTGGCTTTCGCTTCCCTGGCTTTTCCCTTGTACCATCTCTTCTCTCGCCTCTTTTATAACCTCTATTCCCTTCTCTTTCCGTCGTTCTATTCGTAAAATAAAGCCACGATCGAGATACGAAAACCGCATTTCCGAGCAGCTCTTCCCACCGTAAATTAAGAGATAATAATCGAAGAGCTGGTTAAGTACGGGGAAGCGGGAGGCGAGGACCGAAGTCATACGTTAAGCTTATCTGGTCAAGACTTCAGAAGCGGAGGATTTGACCGCGAACGCTCAGACGAAGGGACGAAGGGAGAGAGAGGGACAGGGTGGAAGGGATGAATGGAGGGATGGAGGAACGGAGATAAGAGCGAATCCGGAGAGAGAGGAAAGAGATGGAAGGGAAGGAGTAAGGAAATAAAGGTAACGTGGTAAAGGGTTGGTGTTAGTGGTGTTAGTGGTGGTGTTAGTGGTGGTGTTAGTGGTGGTGGTGGAAGGAATTGAAGTTAGAGATTTGTTGTTTCTGGTAAGCCTTAGAGGTCTCGTGGGAGTGGAGAGAGAGAACACAACACAAGATGGAATAGATCGGTTAAAGGAAATAGTCTAGAGTTTAAATAAATATTAGAGAGAGGAAAAAAATATATAACAGATAGACAGACAGACAAGATATTAACTGACAAGGAAGAGACATACATATAATATTTTTCATAATAATAACATGGACGAATATGTAATAACTCTAATTTATTGCAACATAAAACAAATCTAAGTAATAATGTGTGATGAAAGTGAGTATTAAAGCCTTAACCTGCAGAATAATGGTAAAGAAGACAGTAATGATTAAGGTGGAAATTATGCATGACTAAATTAATTATCCCGTGAGCCTGATATTGTGATCAGTATTCTTAATATTATGATCAGCATTTTCATTATTGGTGGTAAGAGGGATAAAATCCAAGAATTACAAGTTTGATATACATTAGATAATAGACTTACATTTATTTCGTGTTTTTTTATTTTCTATTTTTATTGTGTCATTTCTTTATTTTGTAGATGGGTAAGAATAGTATTTTTATGCCTCAGTTTTTTTTTTTATTTTTACTTTGTATCATCTGTGTCAGTTTTAAGAATTTCATTTATTATTTCCAAGTATTAATTGTTTTTCCAATGACAGTTTGAGCCTCGCTGGGATTAACTGTGATAAAGTATCGTTATTCTATGGCTACTACGGACATTGATCCACCACCACCACCACAACCATTACCACCACCACCACCAACACCACTCACACACACCACCACCACCACTCACACACACACCACCACACACACACCACCACCACCACTGCTATGTTGCAAAACCTAACCTAACACATCCGTAGCACAATATTTCCCGTACTGTTCTCACGGCATCTCAAGGCCTCAACAAATTCCAAGGTTGTCTCTTAAACTAAGCTGCACAAAGAGCTACAGCGGCTCGTAAAATGGTCTGCTGTCCGGCGCGCCCCTTACCGGGATCATAAAGTGAGGGGAGTGACTGGCGACGCAGCTCCTCCACTCAACCCTTGGACTCATGCTGCTGTCCTGTGGTATTTCCTTAACACACAAATGCACGTGTTTTTCTTACTTGCTCTCTCTTACTATTTCTCTTTCTCTTTCTTCTTGTGTTGCAGTGTAAGGGTTGTGTTGGGTGCTGGGTGCTCACAACACTCGTATGTTTTAGTTGTTTAAGTGAATTGTTTAGTAAGAATATGTGTCTCTTGTATTGTGTTGCATGACTGTCCAGCTACTTAGAAATTGCAAACACACGTCTCCTCTTTGTACGTGAGATTATTATTTTGTGCGAGTTCGCCTTTAAAAGATACACGCTTTCTTTGGTTTCCTCTTCGGTCGTCTTCAATTTTCTTCTTTTCTTCCTGCAGTATGTTCTTTCTATATTCGCTTACTTATTTCTATTTTATCTTTTGTATACTCTTAGTTCTTCTACCTCGCTACCTATCTTAACCTATCTCCTTGAATATTCCCATTAACCAGACTTCCGTTTCCTGCCATCCCTCTCAGCCACTCTACAGAATAAAATAATATGAGAAACGTTCTTGATTATGTACATGTCATACTCAAATAACAGAGAATATTATCACAAAAAATCATACGGGGAAAAAAAATAATCTCCTTGTATCTTGGTTTGAGTACTTGAGTCTAGGTGATATAAGGTGAACAGAGTCTTAATTACAGGTGTTTTATGGTAACCTGATATCACCCTACCTTTAATATTAATGCTCTTCAGGTGTTTGCCTTGAAAGCTGATGGGTTTTTTTTTTTCTCTCTCTCTCTCTCTCTCTCTCTCTCTCTCTCTCTCTCTCTCTCTCTCTCTCTCTCTCTCTCTCTCTCTCTCTCTCTCTCTCTCTCTCTCTCTCTCTCTCTCTCTCTCTCTCTCTCAAATTAACACCTCAGGCCTACTATTATATAAATGATGACGTGCTAGATAATTAATTTCCCTCTTCCTCAACCTCCTCCTCCTCCTCCTCCTCTTCTCCTTCTCTTCCTCTTCCTCTTTCTCGTGTCCTCTCTCTACCGCTCTTAGAATTTCTCCAGAAAGTCACATCCATGACTTGCAGAATCCAGAGTCGTAATTTGGCGTAATAATAGATGCTCTTTACTCCTTAGCGTTCCGGAGTAGCCTAGAGTAATGGTTCCTGTGTGTGTGTGTGTGTGTGTGTGTGTGTGTGTGTGTGTGTGTGTGTGTGGGTGTGTGGCTTCGTTTTCTCCTTAATACTTACTTGGTGGCCTTAATTTATAGTATCCTCAAGGGTGACTGTGTGGTACTTTGTCATTTCTCTCTTTTTTATGGTGAGTCAAGGTTTAATTTCGTGTTGGTTGGTATTCTTGTATTGCGTTCTTTGTTTGTTAGGTTTGTAATGTATTGTTGTTGGTTTTGTGTGGAAATGTGTGATAGTTCTGCTACTTTGTGTTTGTTTTTGTATAGTTTTAGGGTTAATTAAGTATATTTTCTTATTAGTTGTATCTATATATTTTTTTCATGTGTCTAATTTATCCGTTTCTTATATAGGTTTTGATTTTGTCTTCTTTACGTGTTAGTCATTTTCTTTATTACATATACTTATACGTGGGTGAAGTTTCGTATAATATTTCTTTTATATTTATTCATCTGAGGTGTTTGAATATATACTCCATTCCCTGCAAACACATTCTACACTTCAAATACTTTTTCTTTTTTACTTCATATAGACTATAGATCAATGTAACTTCCTGATATATTTTTACCTGTTTTTTTCCTATGATATTTTTTCCCGTTTATTTTTATTGGATAACTTTTAGGTTCGTCGTTTTTACCTCGAGGCGGAAGGAAGCGTGTTGCAGTTTGTTATTTTTTGATGCATTTATTAAAGGAGATAGAGTGGCGGGAATTAAATGTCCACAGTCAATGATTACCTTTGAGACGGAGTAGCTGAGTAAATTTTGATTAATGAGGCTGAAAAAAATAAGTGCTTTCCTGCTTAGTAATGCGATGTCACTACTAATTACTTGAGTGTGTTTGTAATGTTAATTAAGAGTAATGTTCTTATTGCTATTGTTGTTGTTGTTGGTTAGGGATAAAATGTCACCGCTAGAGATGCGTAGAGTACAAAATATCACTGTCATAGAAGCAGAAATCAGTAATTATCATTGTCACTAAGGTAGAGAAGAGCAGATATCATTATTATAGATGTAGAAACAATAACAAACCTCACTATAGTAGATATATAGCATAGCAAACATCATGGTTATAGCTGTAGAGACTATAAAGGAGTGACAAGCTGCAGTGCGGTGAGGTGCGGGAGTCACAAGATGAAAACACATGTTACATCAAAGTGCCACCATCCACGCAACAAAAACTCCGCGCCTCCTGGACAAGAGTTCTGGAATAATTCACGAGTACATCACGGCCCGTTTGTCGCTTTGGCCTTGTGTCAGGGAACGTGTGAAGCGCAGCAGACAGACAGGGAAGGCAGAAAAAAAGTTGAAAAAAATATAACCATCACAAAAAGTTTATATCGTCGCGAGCACGAATCGAAGTTAGCATAATAGTTGAACATGCATAGATATCATGAACATGTTATCGTAGAGGGTGAAGGTTCCAGCCATGTTTACTGACTGTCTGGCTGTTTGTGTCTCGTTGGAGCTGCATATAATTTCCTTCAGTACCTTCTAATAAGTAAACATAATCAGTGTTATGCTGTTATCTATATCCAACGTAATAAAACTACACATAACAAACAGTAAACTCCAAACAAAAACACCCAACAAGCAGCCACAACTTTTAACAGGTAAGAGGATCATCACCAAGGAAGTGAAATAAAAGACGCCGGGACAGTGAGCGTGTGGATGAGGTGAGGGAGGGAGGCAGGGCGGCAGGGGAGGCAAGGGAGGCAGGGCAAGGAAAGGAATCACCCTGGACAAGAGAGTTTCGGTGCGTGGTTATCAGGTCCGTGTTGGAAAAGCTTGCAATGGTGTGGAGGAAGGACACGAGGGCCGAAACGAGGTGGTTTTGTCTCACGTCGCAAACTGGGGAGCACAGAGCCTCGGGAACAATTACAGGCCCGGCCATCTCATCAGCGCGGCGCATCTTGGATACTTTGTTCGGGTTCGTTGCCTAAACTTCATTAAGGGAGCACAAAGAGACGACACAAAATTCATCGTAACTTTCATAAACTCTTGCCACCACTACCACCACTACCACTGTCCTCCCTTCCTCCTTTCCTGTCTCCTTCCCATCCTTTTTCAACTTTATATAAACCATTTATTGTTATTATACTTGTAAAGAATGTTATAGTCGAGTATTAATTATGGTGTTTCTATTATTATTGTTATTGTTATCCTCTCGTGATTTTGATAGTAAAGGAATTAATACATTGATCTTACCTTTACTTTTGCATGGAGGTGTTACATTAATAATTCCTTAGGTGTGTGTTAATAGTTTGAAATCCTTTAGGTGGCGCGGGAAATTTTGTGCAATTGATATATTTTCTTTGACCTTGGTAGCTTAAGAGAAGGTTGTAGAGACTATGTACAAGACAGTGTAGTGGCAGTGACATTCTCTTCCTCTTTCTTTCTCTTCATCTTTTTCTCTTTCCCTTCTCCTCTTCCTAGATCCTCTTCCTTTCTCAATTTGTTTTTCTTCTTCTTCTTCCTCTTCCTCCCTCTTCTTCCTTCTTCCTATTTTTTCTTTTGTGTTTTTCTTTTCCTCCTCTTCCTTTCCTCCCTCATTTTCCTTGCTCAGTTTCTTACTTTTTTTCCCGCTTCTATCTTTGTTCTTTTTCTTTTATTAATGTTTTCCTATGTCCTCCTCGTGTTCCTTCTCCTTCTTCTTATGTCTCTTTTTCATTCCTCTTCTTTTTTCTTCATCTCTTCTTTCTATCCCTCCCCTTCTTTCTTTATTTACCCTTCCTTTTAAGCCCTAAAGCCACTAAGATCATCACTGTAACCTATTTATTCTATTATATAAACAGTCTTCTTTTTATAAATTTAAACCTTTATCTTATATCCTACCAAATCCTCTCTCTTTTACTTGCCCCTTTTTTCCCCTGCATCCATCTTAGGGCGTCCCCCGGGCATCCCTTACCTTCACTAAATCTCTCAGGCCGTAATATCAGCGGTAATCCTATTTTTCGTTGGAGTAGGAAAGGCTCTGAGGTTAGGTTGAGGGCGGTGGTCTTAATTCGCATAAATCCAGCGTCTGATAGCAAGAATCTCACTAAAGCTGCTGTGGTGGACGTTCTTACGCTTGCTATGTCCATCAAAGTCAACAGTAGACGGTGTGTAATCTTGGCTTGGTCTCCTATATTGCTGTTTTTAAATGGATTAAATAAGCCCTTTGGAGAAACGTAAATATTGGTATCTCCTTCCATTTTACTATTTATTTACTTCTCTACCTACCTGCCTGCCTACCCACCCTCCTCCTCCTCCTCCTCTTCTCCTCCTTCTTATCTTCTCTTTCTCCCTCCCTTCTCCTTCTCCTCCTCCTCCTCTTCCTCCTCCGTTCATACCTTTGTTAAGCAGAATATGAAGTTATTTGAGGGAAAAATGTGCCGCTGTGAACGAAACTTTGTGTGATTGTTGAAAGTGATGCGTTGTCATGGATCCTCCAGTGATGATAATGTTTTCTTTGGTATTTTCCTTTTTGATTCGTTTTTTCGTTGTGTTCATTTGTGTAATATTAGCGATGGATTGCTATATGAGAGAGAGAGAGAGAGAGAGAGAGAGAGAGAGAGAGAGAGAGAGAGAGAGAGAGAGAGAGAGAGAGAGAGAGAGAGAGAGAGAGAGAGAGAGAGAGAGAGAGAGAGCTGAGATTTACTTCCCATAAAGGTGATGTCGAGGAAATATTTATTGCAGAATGTTAAGAGAGAGAGAGAGAGAGAAAGAGAGAGAGAGAGAGAGAAGAGAGAGAGAGAGAGAAAGAGAGAGAGAGAGAAAGAGAGAGAAGATAAACTTATCTTTTAACCTTTGCATCATTTAGATAACATTGCGACTTTGAAACTGGCTTAAAAATGTCTATAACTTGCAATTTTACTTTATTTCTCTTATATTCTTTAAAGTTTTTTCCACTTTCTCCCCCCCCCCTTCTGACACACACACACACACACACACACACACACACACACACACACACACACACACACACACACACACACACACACACACACACACACACACACACACACACACACACACTAGCAGGTTCTACATCAAAGCGACATAATTCTTAATACAAACAGAACATTATCACGCTTGAGGGAATGGAAAGGAATAGAGAGGAAGAGAGAATGAGGGAGGAGGAGGAGGAGGGAAACAGGGAGGTGAGGACAGAGGGGAAAATAAAGGGAGGAAGGGGAATAATAGAGGGAGGGAGGAAGAAGGGGACAATAAAGAGAAATAAAAGAGGGTAAAGGGGGTGTAGGGAGGTAAAAAGAGAAAGAGGAAAATAAAGGGAAGGATGGGAATAAAATAGGGTAAAAAAAGCTGTAGGGAAGTGAGGAGAGATGGGAAAATAAAAAGAAAAAGGGGAAATAAAAGAGGGTTAGGGGAGGGGGGTTAGGGAGGAGGAAACACTACATCGCTGAGCCAAAACATGAAATTAATCGTAACAAAAGAGATTTCTTAAGAGATTTGAAAAAGTCCCATCACTCACTGAGCTCACCGGCTTCAGAAGATTTATAGCAGTTTGTGTCTCTCTCTGTCTCTCTCTCTCTCTCTCTCTCTCTCTCTCTCTCTCTCTCTCTCTCTCTCTCTCTCTCTCTCTCTCTCTCTCTCTCTCTCTCTCTCTCATATATCAAACGATGAAGTAGGTCGTTTTCATATTTTTATGTTGTCGTTAGTGTCAAAAATATATTTCTCAACTAGTTATTATTTATTTATTTGTTTATTTGTTTATTTATTTATTTATTTATTTGTTTGTTTAGTTATTTATCTAACTATTTTTCTGTTTATCTTTGTTTTTTTATTTATATTTTCTCCTCTTTTATTTATATTAATTTTTTGTCTACTGTTGCTATTGATATATCTTTTTTTTTCCATTTTCTTACACTTCATCTTCTTCCCTTTCTTTTTTTCTTATTTTCTTCTTATTCTTACATTTTCGTAGTCCTCCTCCTCCTCCTCCTCCTCCTCCTCCTCCTCCTCCTCCTCCTCCTCCTCCTCCTCCTCCTCCTCCTCTTCCTCCTCCTATCTCATCACTCAACCAGAAAAATTGAGGCACTTAAGGCCGGATTTATAAATTCAGCAACGTAACGTAGGGAGGAAGGGAAGACTGCCTACCCACTTACTTCATCCCACCCTCCTCCTTCTCTTCCTCCTCCTATTCTCCTCCTCTTCCCACATTCAGTCCTTACCTACTCTTCCTCCCATCTCCCTATCCTTCTATTTCCGGCTGTGGTCTTCCTGATTTCCTTATTATAATATATACAGTAATTTCCTGTCGTGTCTCTCTTATCTACGTTTCTAGCATTCATTTCCTATTCTTGAGTCAACGCCACGACAACGTTAAGACAACCTGACGACAATTCATAACCAGGAAGTATAATCAAGCATCCTCACATTCCCTTGAGCAAGCCAGGACACATCAAGCATTTAAATATTCATGATCCTCCCTCCCCTTACCCTTACCCTTACCCTCGCAGGAGTTTAGTGACGGCGTGTCTGTCCGGCAGGTGTTGCTGGGTGTGCTTTATTACCTCCCTTCCAGCAAACAGGTGTTCTCCTTTATCAGCTTGGTGTTGACACGTGGTTTGTGGCGTGAGTTTGTGTGTGAAGCTGGGAAGGAGGAAGGTAAATGCTGGTGTGGGATTAAGTTTGTGTTAATTTGCTGGGACACGTGGAGAGATGGGAGGAATATTCTTGGGTGTTGATAAGTGTTTAGGGTGGAGAGGGAACAGGGAATAGTTAGGGAAGTTCCAGGGATGTTTAGGGAGGTTGTTAGGGAAGGTTTGGGGATGGATATGGAAGAAGTGTTTATGTAGTTACAGGGAGCTGGTTGTGTGTGGGTGAAGGTGGGGGTTGGTGGGGGTAAAGTTTTGTGTGGGGGAAGGAGGTACTGGCTTGCGTGTGTTGTGTAATATCTTGTTTTTTCTGATGATGAATAAAGAGGAACGTGTGTGTGTGTGTGTGTGTGTGTGTGTGTGTGTGTTTGTGTTTGTGTTTGTGTTTGTCTTTGTTTTTGTAAAGGGAAACACTTGCTTGACAGAGTGAGAGAGAGAGTTGTTATATAAATAGGAAAGTATGATAATAATAATGATAATAATAATAATAATAATAATAATAAATAACAATAATAACAATGAGTAGCCGTCAGGGAGAAAATATGCACATGTAATATCTTTCAAACATTACGTCACATCATTCCTCACACTCTTCTGAGATGAAATTTTCTCATAAACATAAATCATAAGCCACACGTATTAAACTGTGTCGGCAAAGTATTGATCCAAACACACACAAGAGATGCATTTTCACTTCCTATAAGCAAACATATCACGAAGCTAATATTTTATCCTTTCCTTCCACACTCACTAGCTTCACCATTATGCATTAGGAAAGGTAACACAGGGAGGTAATGGTGAGGGGAGAGATAGACAAAGTAAGGGAGAGAATTCAAAGAGAAGAGAGCTGTGTCACAACTTCCAGGGAAAACGGAGCTATTTCTGTGTCTCAGGGGATACTACTCAGTTAGGAAGACCTCATGTTTAGGCCCCAACTCACCTTATTCTTTGCTGTTTGTCCTTACACCACACACACTCCCGCCATGACGCAAACAGGTACACATACGTAAATAATCAGAACATATAACCTGAGTGCTAAAAAATAATGTACTGTCTGTATAAACGTAAAAAATAGTACTCCTCTTGTCAACAATTAAGGGATGTTGAAATAATATTAAGGTATTATACAACGGTAGAATGTTAGTTATTGTTTCATACGCAGGTGATGAAGTACGATCTTGTGCAACTCAAACTCAAACAGCGGCGGTGAGAATAACATTTGCGTGCGTGTGTAATGTTGCAAGGAAGTGTCACAGCACGAGCAATACACGCGTGAGACAGGAGGAACGACGGGAGTAACATGTCATAGCAATTACGAGGCAGGCCATAAAGAGTAAGGAATGAGAGCAAGTTTAAAGGGCAAAGAGTAGGAAGTGACCCTTAAAGAGTAACGGGTGGAAGCGTGAAGCCTTAAAGGGTGAAGGATGAGAGGAAATCCCTAAAAGGATGCCAAATAAAGGGAAGCAGTTAGGTGTAGTGAATGACAGACAGTAGATCTTAAAGAACAACAGATAGACAGGTTAGTAAAGCCTTAAAGAGTAGAGAATAAAGGAAGAATGTTAAAGGGATGTGAATGAGTGAGCGTTAAGATGTAAATGATAACGAAAATGGGAAAGGAAGAATGGTGAATAAGGATGAATATTATAAAAGCAAATAGCAGGAAATATAATAAATAGTATAATGGAAGGAGAGAAAATAAATGATAGTGAGAAGAGGAAAATAAGAGAAAAAAGAAAAAGAAGAAAGCCATTGAGAAAAAGAGTGGAGAGAGAAATGAAGGAACAGCAAATGAAAGGAGAGACGAAGCAGAATAAAATATGAGGGAGCAAATGGAAGAGGAGATTAAATTGTAGAAGAGAACGGACAGGGGAACGCGTAACAAAACAAAGGAAAGAAAACGAAAGAACAAGAGAAAAATAACAAGGAGTGGAAAGGCGAAAAGTACAAGGAAATTGCACCAAGAGAGAATGAAAAAAAAAAAATGAAAAAAAAATAGTTTACAGAAAACCATGAAAGAGATCGATGAGGGGGAGCCTAAAACAAACCAAAAAAGATAAATAGAAAATAAAATAAAAGCGAAAGGAAAAGAGAACAGCAACAAAATACAACACAGTGAAAAGGAAATGCAAGAGAAGAAAGTAAAAAGATTAAGAGAGAGAGAAAGAGAGGAGAGAAAAAAAAATTTACCCGATTCAATTCTGTTCAACACTACTGGATTCTATTTTAGGATTCGTTTCTAATCCTGAGAGTAATACTTCTTATACTTCTTAGTGTCAGGATGAAGGTGAGGGACGGAGCTTACACAATGGCGAGACGACTTAGAGAGATACATTCCATTATAGTACTTTCCTGAGAGAGAGAGAGAGAGAGAGAGAGAGAGAGAGAGAGAGAGAGGAGAGGGAGAGAGAGAGAAGGGCGATGAAGACTAACTTGAGAACAAATTTAGTGTCTTAGTTTAAAGTATGAAAGAAAAAGCCTCGTTGTTCTCCTCCTCTTATTCCTCCTCCTCCTCCTCCTCCTCCTCCTCCTCCTCCTCCTCCTCCTCCTCCTCCTCCTCCTCCTCCTCCTCCTCCTCTTTCTTTCACCTCCTCTTTTCCCCACAACACCCCGAAATAAATCATGGCATAAGTTTACCTCCCTAATTACAAAGTGGAGCAGGTGTGACAAATTGCTCAAAAAATATATAAAAAGGAAAAGAAAAAACCTCCTCTCTGAGCCACAAAAATTTACCTCAAAAAGACGAATTTCAGTGTTGCTTTTTAGAAATATTTACCTGCATTTGCATCAATTTTAATATCTGTTTTGCTTGCTTTTTAATATCACGTTTGTCTGGGAAATGAGAGAGAGAAATAAAATAAATAAATAAGAGAGTGAAGATTACGTGAAAATAATAATAATAATCAGTCTTTTTATAGTTGAGTCTCTTTTTCCCTGGTCTGAATGCCTAATGTCTGGCTAATGGAGTGTCCGGGCGGCAGAAGGGAAGTAAAATGGAAGAGCTCATTTATATATATATGAATTGAGTTCCTGCAGTCAGTGGATGAGCCTGAGTACACGCGCTGTCACATTGCTATACCGGTAATGCTTCTCTCTTCTTTTTTTTAAGGTGAAACGAAGCAGAGGCAAAGTGAGGCCCAGATATTAGGTTACATTCAAAAGGCGAGTTCCATGAAAAACCAAAAAAAATCAGAGACAAAAAAAATAAGTGAAATTGGAGAGTGTAAAATGTGAAATGACTAAAAATGAAAAATGAAAAATAGTCCTGGGTGAAATTAAGTTATGATTAAAGTTAGTGTAATTAAAGTGAAGAGTCAAGGTAATGTTGGTGTTTACGTTCATGAGTCGCTTATGTTGTGAGCGTAATGAAGGAGTGATTGTTAGGGAGAGAAAATGGTGTTGATGATGAGCTGAACATTCTATTTTGATAACCTTGGTATAGTAATGATGATGATGATGATGATGATGATGATGATGATGATATGATGATGATGATGATGATGATGATGATGATGATGAGATGATGATGATGATGATGATGATGATGATGATGATAATAATAATAGTAATAATAATAATACGAGTAGTGACAAAATTCATGTTTGTTGTTATACTTTAAATAACGAATGAACAAATAACTAAACTGCATACAGATAAACAACAACAACAACAACAACAACAACAACAACAACAAAGAGCCACACAAGCACTGTCTCCCTTGATGCAACACACACACACACACACACACACACACACACACACACACACACACACACACACACACACACACACACACACACACACACACACACACGGACAAACAAACACAGGAATGGAATGTTTGGGTTCTCAGAGGGGGAAGAGGGGGGCGAAGGGGGAGCAAGAGCGTATATATCCTAAAATGTACAGAATTTTTGCCTCACTTCCATAAAAGAATGTGGAGAGAATGTCTTTCATCTCCTCCACTCAAAGGACAAAACGCGTAACTGTGAGTCGGAAAAGAAAATAAATTAATAAAAACACATGCATTTTTTGATTTATTTTTTGAGTTTTTATTTTTTGGTGTAACGTGACTTCAAGATTAAATAGTGATGTATACCCGAAAACCCGAACACGACCCACCCTTCATTGGAAATAGAAGTATGTTATAAAAATGCATGAAAACCTTTTTTTGAGATCAATGCATGAAGGAAAAAAATGGAAAGAAAATGTTGGGCTTCCTTTCAACTTCTCACATACACCAATTAGAAAAAGAAGAAAAAAAAGTAGTAGGTATCCACACTAGAAAACCATTTATATATTCACTGAAAAAACGAGAAAAAAAACATCAATCACAAAAATCTAATCAAAAGTAACAGATATTTTCATGAATACGATATTTAAAACATTAATATTTTTTTCTCTCCCACCATTTAAAAGAAAGAAA
>JAPQNM010000008.1:13789928-13807428 GCA_029783475.1 Metacarcinus magister | reverse complement strand
CTCTTTTCTCTCTTCTCTCTTTCCTTCCCTTCTTTTTATCCCTCCCTTCTCATACCACAATTCCATTCCCTTTATCCCTTTCCACCACTGGCCCATTGCAATCTTTCATTCCCCACACTCTCTCCATCTCTATTTTGTCTCCCACACACGCGAGCTGGTTTTCCTCCATTCCTCTACCTCCTCTGACAGTCCCTCCCTCCCATCAATATCCTTCCTCGCTCCAAAAATTCATCCATTCCCCCCATTCATCCATCCAGTCATCCATTCAAACTCATCCATTCTCTGTGAAGTCGATGTTCCAAGGCTGAGTGGTAGTAGTGGTAGTAGTAGTAGTAGTAGTAGTGGTAGTGGTGGTGGTGGTAGTAGTGGGTTTTTCGTTGCACTGCTATGAGATACGACTGAAATAAGGGATGTCCTCCTCCTCTTCCTCCTCCTCTTCCTCCTCCTCTTCCATCACCACCACCACAGCTACCACCATCACCACCTCCACAAATAACAACAACAACAACAACAAGAATAACAGCAGCAGTAGGGCAGTGTTCCTCTCTTTCCAGCTAGCTACTGAAAGAGAGAGAGAGAGAGAGAGAGAGAGAGAGAGAGAGAGAGAGAGAGAGAGAGAGAGAGAGAGAGAGAGAGAGAGAGACAGAGAGACAGAGAGAGAGAGAGAAGGGTTACTAGTAAACTATACTACACATACGAAGTGACCTGTTCTCTTGCTCTCTTCCTGCTCTCTCTCTCTCTCTCTCTCTCTCTCTCTCTCTCTCTCTCTCTCTCTCTCTCTCTCTCTCTCTCTCTCTCTCTCTCTCTCTCTCTCTCTCTCTCTCTCTCTCTCTCTTTCTGTCTCTTTAACTCTCTCTCTCATCTCTATACCTGTCTTGTTGATGTTTAAACCTTGACCAACATACACACCCACCAGGTCACTAGAGTGTCAGGTAGATCATAATTACTTGAGGAGGAGCAAGTTACCTGTTTCACCTGTTTCTAGTGAGCAGGTGTAGCTACTGGCTCTATTGATCACCCCTTCACCTGCCCCCCATCTGGCCCTGCTGCCTTCCTGTTCCCTCTAGCCCGCCCACCCGCCCCCATCTTTCTCTCTTCTCTCTCTCTCTCTCTCTCTCTCTCTCTCTCTCTCTCTCTCTCTCTCTCTCTCTCTCTCTCTCTCTCTCTCTCTCTCTCTCGTGTTCGTTTCCTCTGTTTTATGCTTCCCTGTTTCCAAATATCTTCACACATGCAAGAGAATGTGAGTGTAAAGATCCGTATCCTCGGCATTTACCAGAGAAATAGAAAAGAGAGAGAGAGAGAGAGAGAGAGAGAGAGAGAGAGAGAGAGAGAGAGAGAGAGAGAGAGAGAGAGAGAGAGAGAGAGAGAGATTGAGAGAGAGAGAGAATTTCCGCGGTGGAAGACCAAAACTGCTGCATTATTTGGTGAGGATTTCTCATATATATGTGATGCACCACCACCTTCACCACCACCACCACCACCACCACCACCACCACCACCACCACCACCACCACCACCACCACCACCACCACCACCACCACCACCACCACTATCACCACCAATATTGCTCCTACTAAAACCTCACCACCACACCACTACTACTACTACTACTACTACTACTACTACTACTACTACTACTACCACTACTACTACTACTACTACTACTACTACTACTACTACTACTACTACTACTACTACTACTACTACTGGTTCTCTTCACTTCCGCTCTTGGGATCTTAAGTGTGGGGGGAGGGAGAGGGTGAGACATCGGTCATCAGCATTACTTGTTGCTCCTACTAAGAGTGTTGATGAGAGAGAGAGAGAGAGAGAGAGAGAGAGAGAGAGAGAGAGAGAGAGAGAGAGAGAGAGAGAGAGAGAGAGAGAAAGAGAGAGAGAGAACCGAAAGTAGGAAATGAAATATATCACTGTACACCACCACATTACCACCACAATACAACCACACGCAGCGGGCAGTGAAATGACGAGAAATACCATTGAGAGAGAGAGAGAGAGAGAGAGAGAGAGAGAGAGAGAGAGAGAGAGAGAGAGAGAGAGAGAGAGAGAGAGATGCGAGTCGTAAAAGTTGATAGTATTGCATTTAAAACCGCTTCAGTGTAATTGTATGTAGTAGTTTTCATCACATTCTCTCTTTCTTTTCCTTTTTTTTCTCACTCTAAGATGTTAAAAAGGAAATATTTAGATGATCTTTCTCTCCTTACCTTCCCATACTAAAAAAAAAAAAGGATAAACAAAAAATATAAAAAAAACTACCTAATTTTTCCCCAATCTCTACATTTCAAACCTCTTCTTCAGACAACATATGAAGAAGAAAATATATGGTATAGTTCAACATGACCTAAATTAAGGATAGCATGAAACTTTTTAATTTAGTAAGTTAACCTATATACATTTCCACATTCATTCATTCATTTATTCATTTAGTTATCCATTCATTCCTCCTCGTCTCTGTTTCCCAATGTTTGTTTCGCGTGTGGAGCATTTCGTGACCCACATTGTCAGCACCAGATTGCACACCATACGTCTCACTGCTCTATGACGGACTGACTCCCTTGTGTTACTCGGTATAATCTTTATTTGCGGTGGCCAGAAAGATAGATAGACAGCTAGTTAGGTTGATTGATAGATAAACAGATAGATAGAGAGATAATTATATAGTTAAGTTGATTGATAGATCGGTAAATAGATAAATAGTTCAATAGATGGTTAGATATAGAGATAGATAGTTAAATAGAGATAATACTCCATATATATTTTTACTACTTCTATTCCTACTACTACTACTACTACTACTACTACTACTACTACTACTACTACTACTACTACTACTACTACTACTACTACTACTACCATCACCACTGCTCTCTGGCACGATTATGAGCAAAAAATTGTGTGAAATGTTTTTTTTTAATATCGGGCATATCTCTCATTCTTGTACGAGAGGAGGAGGAGGAGGAGGAGGAGGAGGAGGGGAGGAGGAGGAGGAGGAGGAGGGGAGGAGGTGGGGGGAGTGGGGGGGTTAAGTGCAATAAATAAAAGAGCAAGAATTTATGTTTTGTATTTTCGTGTCTCGTTGCACGTCGTCTCTTAACGATTTGTGGAATTTTTACCTATTTTTTTCAGTATAATCTTTATTTTTCATGGAGAGAGAGAGAGAGAGAGAGAGAGAGAGAGAGAGAGAGAGAGAGAGAGAGAGAGAGAGAGAGAGAGAGAGAGAGAGAGAGAGAGAGAGAGAGAGAGAGAGAGAGAGAGAGAGAGAGAGAGAGAGAGAGAGAGAGGAAATATTCTTTGTGTAGTCGTTGCTCATTGTCGCATTGAATTCTTTTGAAAAATTGATTCCATGAAAAGAAGAACAAACAAATATTTATTCTTTGTCTGTCCTTTCATCGCAAAACCAAAATAATAGGAAAAATAATATATATATAAAAAAATAAGCCATTGATGTGTGTATATGTTCAATACTTACCCATTCTAATATATTTGGTCCCCTTATTTTCATCTTGAGAAGTAGAAAAATGTATAAGAAACAAAATATTCCTTAATCACAATCACTACTAAATAAAAAATAATGATAATAATAATAATAATAATAATGATAATAATAATAATGATAAAACTTCTTAGAGCCTTTACTCGTTAACCATTACTCGTTAAAACTTACCTATTCAATCTATCTTTGAAGAAAAACTCCCTCGTTACATATACAAGTTTTCCTCAGGCCTTACTTAGTGTCAATAGCATAAAGGATATACAAGGAGAGAGAGAGAGAGAGAGAGAGAGAGAGAGAGAGAGAGAGAGAGAGAGAGAGAGAGAGAGAGAGAGAGAGAGAGAGAGACAGAGAGAGAGAGAGAGAGATAGAGATTCAGTGAGGTATTTCAGCAAAGTCCCAATATTGGCTTCACTCTCCTTCAGGTTCTCCGTCAGGATAGAGGGACGAAGGTTGTAATTCCCTCCATTAACATTACTCTCCCTTCCCTCCCTTCCTTCCTCTCCTCCCTTCCTTCCTTCCTTCCTCCCTCCCTTCCTCCTGTGCCAGTCGTCCAATTCATTCCACGAAATCTCATACGTTCAGTTAGTTTCATGCAATGTATACTTTTGTTTAACTTAATAATATACTTGAGTTTTTGTATTGTGGTTGTGTTTTGTTCCTTGTACTACTCGTTACCTTGTCGTGTAATTGTGTTCTTTTTTTCTGTCTTAATTATTTTCTCACTAATGGATTTGATGATGAATTGAAGCCTTTGATACGATTTTATAAGTGTGTGTGGGGGGGGGTGTATGTATGTGTGTGTGTGTGTGTGTGGTGTGTGTGGATGTGTTTCTGAATTATAGTTATATGCTTCCTACTTTCTTTTTCATTTATTTTCTCTCATTATCTCCTTCCCACACTTTCCTTTCTGGTCATCTCTCCTCCTCAATTTATTCTCTATCTTCCCCAAAAGTTTGTGTTCGAGTTTATAAGTATTTTTTATATTTATTATATGCACCAAGAAAGTGGAAAGTTTATCTTATGTATTTTGTTTCCTTATAAATTGCATTGAATTGGTTTTCCTTCCTCTATATTTTTTGTTATTAATGTTTATTCATATATTTTTTTTCTTTGGTAGTTTTCATTATTTCTTTTTCATTATAACTAATTAACTACATTTATTTTAGCTTCGTTATATTTTGTAGGGAAAAAAAGGGATCACTACATTTTTTTCCCTCTAAATATTACAAATTATATACCTTATTATTATATTATTATTATTATGTTGTTATTATTATTCTTATTCTTATTATTATTATTATTATTATTATTATTATTATTATTATTATTATTATTATTATTATTATTATTATTATTATTATTATTATTATCATTAGAGAGAGAGAGAGAAAAAAAAAAGAAGAGATTTGAGGCGTGTTGAGGAGACAATTGGAACACAAACACACACAAGCAAACACACACACACACACACACACACACACACACACACACACACACACACACACACACACACACACACACACACACACACACACACACACACACACACACACACACACACACACACACACACACGAGCCCAAGGTCAGACAACAGCAACCATGACACACCGGCATCGATCCAGTACAAAGCTCTCTCTCTCTCTTTCTCTCTCTCTCTCTCTCTCTCTCTCTCTCTCTCTCTCTCTCTCTCTCTCTCTCTCTCTCTCTCTCTCTCTCTCTCTCTCTCTCTCTCTCTCTCTCTCTTTTTCTCAGCTTTATGTTAGTGTATTATTTTTCTTCGTTATCCTTCTATTATTATCTGTTTATCTTCATGTATTTACTGAGCATAAACTTTATTATGTTTATGTGGTTATTATTTTTATTTATCTCTTCTTTCATTTCCTTTATTTTCTTTTCTTTTTCTTTTTGTTTCATGTTTATTAGATTCCACTTTAGACTTATTTTACTTTACGTTGTGTTGATTCTCGTGATATTTATTTATTATCCTATTTTGTTACGTATTCTTGTCTACTTATTCTTATTTATTATTTATCATTAATTTTATTATTTATTTATATTGCCACTTTGTATTTGTATTATTATATTATTATTATTATTATTATTATTATATTATTATTATTATTATTACTATTATTATTACTATTACTATTACTATTATTATTATTATTATTATTACTATTTTGCTCTTGGTATTCAGTGCATTAGTACCGAAAACAATATAATCAACTCAGGAATCTCATTAAATTGTCTTTCTAATTAGCAAAACAAAATTCTATCACTCGACACCATTGTGGCTTAATTAGCCAATGACGTCACCCCAACAGGTACTCCTAATTACCATCACTCGTTAGGTTACGGTGCCAATGATAATGATAAATGATAAAGGGTATTGATAATGATAATGCGGTTTCGTTATTGTTATTATTATTATTATTATCATTTTTTTACCTCGTAGCTGTAAGACCTTTTAAGGGAGTAGTAATTAAGTTTTTTTTTTTTCTAGCTCTTGGACAGTCTCGTAGTTATGTAAGAATAATGATAATAAGAAAGAGAGAGAGAGAGAGAGAGAGAGAGAGAGAGAGAGAGAGAGAGAGAGAGAGAGAGAGAGAGAGAGAGAGAATAGAATAGAATAAAATAAAAGCACAAGATGGTGTAAGGAATGAAGAATAGAAACTGAAATATCTCATAAATACACAACACTTCAAGATCTGCAACTCGTAACATATTAAAAGAGATATTTGCAAGGTGTTTTTACAGTACCAAAGGGTAGAAGAGGCCTAAGATATATATAGAGAGAGAAAGAATGACCAAAGATTTATAAAGAAGAGACACTAGAAGAAAAACAATAAAGAATAGAAGTTCATAAAATAGTGAGGAATATTGACTCGTCTCTAGAATTTGTCATGTGGAAGGAAGGAAGGAAAGGAGAGAAGGAGAAGGAAGGAGGAAGTGAAAGGAATAATTAATGAGATGAGGGAGTGAAGGAGTGTGGGTGATGGTGGTCTTATCTTATCAGTCAGTCAATCACACAATCATATAATCAGATTCTCCATCATTTCAGTCACTCAGTCAATCTTCACTTAAGTATTAATTCAATTCTGCAGTCAGTTAGTCTACAATTCTTTCATTTAGTCAATCAATCAGTGAGGTATTTACTCAGTTACTTAGTTATTCAATTATGCAGTTAGTTAGTCTTACATTCTTTCATATAGTCAGTCAATTAGTCAGTTATAAAACCCTACAAAGATATTTCAGTCAATCAGCCTGTCAGTCGATCAATATATAATTTATTTCTTAATTCATCCAGTCAATCAAACAGTCAGTCAGTTAGTCAATCAGTCAGTCAGTCAGTCAATCAATCAGTCAGTCAATCAGTAAACAGAGCAAAACCTCGTCCCTGCACAGTCAAATAGAATCAGTAGACAGATCCTACTGATAACAATTACAGAGAATCATCCTGCTCCCCTCTAAGACTCCTCGATCTTCTATCTAGAGTATTTAGGGGATTAGAATCGTTCCAGGCTCCCGAGTAAGAGGATTCCAGAGCCCGAGGAAGGTGAATGGGGAAACTAGCAATTAGTAACGATGTGTCATTGTTTCTGAGGCAAAGGTGACGACCGCCATCAATCCTACCTGTGGTGCGCTCTCAGGTATTGAAGTACAGGTGTGGAAGACAGGATCAGAGAACGAGAGAGAGAGAGAGAGAGAGAGAGAGAGAGAGAGAGAGAGAGAGAGAGAGAGAGAGAGAGAGAGAGAGAGAGAGAGAGAGAGAGAGAGAGAGAGAGAGTTAGTCAGTTTTCCGGTATAGCGTTTCAATTATTCTCTGATAATCTCTTTGAGTTGAGCCAAAATAGAGAAGGAATCATTTTGTTTGTGAAAATGAAGAGACTCACTACAGTTTCCACAGCGAGAGAGAGAGAGAGAGAGAGAGAGAGAGAGAGAGAGAGAGAGAGAGAGAGAGAGAGAGAGAGAGAGAGAGAGAGAGAGAGAGAGAGAGAGAGAGAGATCTTTAACACAAAATTACATAGCCACTTTCCATTCACATAACTTACACAAGGTATTGGCATTATATAACTTAAAACCTCACTGATAAAGAAATAAACGCAAAAATAAATATAAATAAGAATAAAAAGACGTATTGACAGCGCAACCTAATTTCAATATCCACGAGAAGGAGAATCCAAACCCACATTTTAACACAATTTAAAGTAGAGAAGAGGAAGATAAAGCTTTACAACTCAAAAAAAATCTATATATACAAAACTTTACAATTCCAATACAAAATAAATGGGAGAGGCAAGAGAATTCCTGTACATTAACCAATCACAATTCCTCTATAAATGGGAGGTGAGCTTTAATTGGCTAAAGACTGGCTGAATCCGAGGGACGTCAAATGCCGCATTCTAATTGGCTATCACAGGAAGGGAGGGCTAGCGTGATTGGCTGGGCGAGAGGAGAGGTCAAACTAGGCCAACTGTGGTGGTTTGCCCTGATAACTGGAACGAAGGAGTGACAGTAACATTGAACACACACGTACGCACACGCACACAGACACACACACACACACGCACACGCACACACGCACACTGCCGTCTTTTCATAATTTTCAATAAAGTTTAGCCATTCTCATATACGTAGTTGATTTTATTAAGCTTTATTTCCCAACGTTTTCTAGCGTGCAGTAAATTTATATTAAAGTGTGGAATTTCTCTGTAGCCAATATTAATCTCGTGTGTAACGTTTTCAGTATTAAATTCTTCCTTTTACTGATACTCTATTACTCCCTTCCATCACCATCATCATCATCATTATCATCATCATCATCATTGTATCTATTTATTTGGTTTATGATTCTATTCCTTCAGTTATCTATTGTTTTCTTCATTCATTTATACATGGCTTCTATATGATAGCATCTTAATCTTTTCTTTCCTTTCTCCTATTCTCCCTTCCTTCCTTTTCTTCTGCCTAACTCCCTCCCTCCTTCCTTCCTCTCCCTCCCTCCCGTCCTCCTCTCCCTTCCTGCCTTCCTTTCTTCTTTCATTCCTTCCTCCTTTGCTCCCTCTCTCCTTTACCTTCCTTCCTTCCCGTCATTAGCATCAACCCTTACATCTCCCTTCCTCTCCCGGGGCCAAGTTAGAGACGCACAACCTCACTCCTTCGTAAATCCTCGGAGGTGAAACTTACTAGGCGTTGCAGCGTAGCGAGTCGCATTGTGTGGGTGATATTTTGTGTTCCTCACGCGAGTCAGTCTGGAGGGAAACGGAGAAGTGTCTGGCGTGTGGTTTGTAGGGGAAGAGGAAGAAGGGGAAGAGGTGAGCGTGTTCCAGTCTCCTCTCAGCCCGTCCACGTCTTGAGTATTTACGTGTAGAGGTGCGGGGTGAATGGTCTTCTTTTCTTCTTTCTCCCGCGGCCCGAGGCAAGACGCAGCCAGGGAAACGGTCTTCAGACAAGTGGGGGAAAAACTAATTTCTCACGTCGATGCAACAGGTGTGAGGGAAGGAACCTGAGAGAGAGAGAGAGAGAGAGAGAGAGAGAGAGAGAGAGAGAGAGAGAGAGAGAGAGAGAGAGAGAGAGAGAGAGAGAGAGAGAGAGAGAGTATATATATATATATATATATATATATATATATATATATATATATATATATATATATATATATATATATATATATATTTTTTTTTTTTAATTTATTTATGAAGAAAAAAAATGTTGCGTTGGAGGAGGAGAAAGACGAGAGGGAAGGAAAGGAAGGGAGATGGAAATGCTCCTTCTCCTTTCTCTCCTTCTTTCCTTCTTACGTCACAGAGGAGGAGGAGGAGGATGAGGAGAAAGAGGAGGGGGAGGAGGCGGAGGGGGAGGAGGAGGAAGAGATTGGTTCATTCAGCTCAACTATTCTTTCTGAAAACCACAAGAAAAAAGAACTCAGGAAGGAAGGAAAAAAGGAAAGGAAGGAAAGAAGGAAGGAAACAGGAAGAAAGAAAATTGAGCCAGTTCCCGGTCCATTCACCCTATTCTTTTTGCCTCCCCCGCCCTCCTCCTCCTCCTCCTCCTCCTCCTCCTCCTCCTCCTCCTCCTCCTCCTCCTCCTCCTCCTCTTCCTCCTCTTCCTTCTCTGCCACAAACACTCCTCAGAAAACCGGTTATCCTGAAAACGCCAAAGATGATACTGTGTTAGTCTTAGTCGAGTCCAGGCAATAAGCTGATTGGACGGCCAGGCAGCATCTGAACTGACTGCATTTGAACTGACTGCATCTGAACTGACTGGATGAAAGCACAGCCACCTTAATGCTGATTGGCTGGTTCTTTCTGCCATGGAATCAGCTGGGTGGTAGAACGGCCGGCTTTTGTTTCTCAAGATGTTTATAGAAGGCATCGTAGTTCGGACTTATTGTTGTAATTTTTCGTGTTGTTTTCTTTTTCACGTTAATTTCCAGTTTGTTTGGATGAGTTAGTGAATGTGTTGTTGAGTTTATGAAGAACACCTGACTGCTTGCTGTGTTTGTCTGTGTTTGTTTTTTTTGGGTTGGAGTTTGGAGCGTGGAAGGAAATCTTGTTTTTTATATCTTGTCGTAAAATGTTTATAAGCAGCTCGTCACAAAGGGATGATAAGCAAAATCGTGAAGGAGAATTATTCACCTTCTTGAGAGCCTACAATCGTAAAAATAAATTGCAATATAGACATAGATAAACGTTTGACTCTTATTAAACGTTTTTCATATCACGTTAAAAGTACAATATCGAGAAAATTTTTAAGAATATCATGACATTAACACAGACTATAGAAAAAAAAACTTTTCATAACGTACTTAAAAAAAAAAAACTAGTCCTCTTCATTCAGCAACTCTTAAACGTTTCCAATTCCACACCAAGTCACGTAATGAGAAACAAAACCACACCACCACAACACCACCACCACCACCACCACCACCACCACCAACACCAACACCAACACCAAGAGTTCATAACAGACGCATAGAATTTTACGACAAGCTCGGCACCGCACACCAGCCACCAACATTCTCCTCGTAAACGCTGCCGGTGCCATTAACATACCACATGACAAACACGAAAATCATTGAAAAAACACTACAACTTTAAACAACCATACACAACAAGCATCATATACAACCAAACACCCTATCCGCTCTTAAATGTATATTGTATTAAGGGTGTTGTATATAGAGCTGCCTAATGAGTGGGCGGAATAGCCTCGGATATGATAGACTTCCTCTTATATGGGACTTCGAAATGGGAGGATTCAAGGCAAGTTTAAAGGGAGATTTGCTTAATGGGAAAGTCAGCGGTTCCTACAAAACTCCCTCAGCCTATGAATATGGTAATGAGCTCGTAAAGGTGGCGGAAAGGAGTCTAGAGGGAGTGGATAGAGTGTGGAGGGGAGTGACGCTATCCTGCTGTGTACTGAGTAGGCGTGGAGTCATGGAGTGGTGGGAGGAGTGGGTGTGTTGGTGTGGATGGAGAGGGTGGTTTAAAGTGGTATTGAAGTGGAAGGAGTGGAGTTATTGCCTCTTGTATTTTAGTGGAGTGAGAGTTTAAGTTTTATTTCCATTTTATTTCATCGGAGTGGTTGAGTAGTTAATGCAGCTGATACTGGAGTGGGTTAAGTGTTTATTAGTGTCATATCGGAGTGGGAACGAGTGGGCGACATGTTCTATCAGTGGCTAAAGGTTGTAAGTGTCATGTTCTCACTACAAACACAGTGGACTATCGCCTTTATCGTACTATTTATTATCCTACACTTTTATTAAGCTGTGATCTCAAAGGATACATTCGCCTTAACGTGTTATATGAAACGTTTCCGTGTCTATTAATAACGAATGACCTTGAACATCCATTACTTTATAACACTGAAGCAACGTAACGAGATCACTGATAGGAATTATTATTATCATTATTACACGAATGATAATAATGATGATAATGTTGATGATGATAATGATTCAGCTTTAGTGATGTTATGACTTACACCTGTACCATCACCTTTCGCTTTTGTTAATCACCTCACCTGTATGTTTCTCACCTTTAATTGACTGTTCATTTCCTGTATCAGCTGATCCTGTAACGAGTCAAGTGTTTCCGGGTGAGAGTAAATGAATATTGTGTTTCATTTTTATTATATTTATTTCATATCTATTTATTTTTCATTTATTCTTGTTTTTTTCAGATGAATTTGTTGAGATAATGTTTGTATTTTTATTTTGTAATTTATTTTATTATTTATTTCTATTTTCTTGCTTCAGTTTTCGTTTTTTTTTCACTTCTTCCTTGTCCTTGCCTTGTCTCCTCTGCCTTTCCCGTTCTCCTCCTCCTGCCTCCTCCTCTCTCCTCCTACTCCTCCTCCTCCTCCTCCTCCTCCTCCTCCTCCTCCTCCTCCTCCTCCAGTTCTAGGTTTCATTGTATCAGGTGCAGAAAATGGCTTGAATTCTCCCATGAGAGGAAGACTAATTTCCTCGCCTTACACTTTCCTGTCAAAAAAGAATCGTGAAAGTCATTATCCTAAGCTATAAGTGAAGATTTTTTTTATGGTAATCCTTTGAGATCCTTTTCTTTTACTTTGGTTCCTCTTCTTTTTCTTTTTCTTTTTCTTGTTCGTCTTTAAAGTGTTCAATAGTATTTTTTGTTGTTTTTTTTTATTCATACTCTTTCGTTTTTTTTGTATTGTTTATGATAGAAATTTCTCATGACATTTCGAGGCCATCTCAAAAACAGGAAAATTATTATGTAAAACTCCTTCTTCCTCCTGGCATAGCTTGTATATCCTACGTGGAATCCTTAACCTTATATAAAATTAACTAAAGAACGTTCATAATATATATAAAAAAAATTATTATACCATTGTAGTTAGGTTCTGATCATAATTCTCCGTCCATTTTCATCTGTATATGCGAATTTATCCTAACACATACATACATTTTTTCTATTTCTTTTTATTTACAACGCGGGGGGAACCTTCAGGCCATAAAAATAAGCGGAAGGCGAATATATGACTTGAAATTCATTAAAACTGTCGGCGCGGAGGTGGTGGTAATAAATACTTGTTATACATTTACGGTTATTGTCGTACTTCCACGTTTTTGTTGATATATCTTTTTAAAAGGTAAACACGGTGGTCCTTCTGGCTATAAAAATACAGTGCCGCGCGTTCAGTCCTGGAACGGCATAAATAACATGAAATTAGCTCGTATTCCAGGACATATTAAGACTCATTTTACAGCTCATGGCACAGCAAACAATGCCTCAGATGCTGCTGCTGCTGCTGCTGCTGCTGCTGCTGCTGCTGCTGCTGCTGCTGCTGCTGCTGCTGCTGCTGTAAAATGCTGGTTCGTCACAGCGGGAAACAACAGAGAAAAAAAAAGACACACAAAGTTAATGAATGAAAAATAAAGAGACAAAAAAAATGCTTTCACTTCAGTCTCCAAATTAGGTGGAGAAAAAAGGTAATTAGTGTGTGATTTTACGTTATACAGAAATAGACTTGAATAATGAATGATGGTGGAAAATGTTTTATTGAATGGAAATTTTTGGTGAATGATGGATAGTGAAGAGAGTATTATGTCCACACACACACACACACACACACACACACACACACACACACACACACACACACACACACACACACACACACACACACACACACACACACACACACATTATTTCACTCGTAATTTGATAATAGTATAAAAAAAAGTAATGGCGGATTACCACTTATGAACATTTCTCATTGATAATTATCTCTCATTTTTCCTCCTCGCTTTTATTTTTCTCTTAATTCCTATTTTTTGTCTGAGAGAGAGAGAGAGAGAGAGAGAGAGAGAGAGAGAGAGAGAGAGAGAGAGAGAGAGAGAGAGAGAGAGAGAGAGAGAGAGAGAGAGAGAGAGAGAGAGAGAACACAACACATTTTTCTCAACACAATAAAGTAAGTTTGCGTGTTTTCTCTCTATAAACTGTTTTCTTTGGAGGAGGAAAAGGAGGAGGAGGAGGAGGAGGAGGAGAAGAGGAGGAGGACTGTAAGGATGAAAAGTGGAAACTGGAAACTGCAAGGCGGGAGAAGAATAAGATTTTAAAAAGAAAGAAAGCAAGAAAGTAAAAGTGGTAGATCATAATGGAAGAGAGGAGAGAAAATAAGGGAAAGAGAGAAGAAAATATATTCACAATAATTTTTTTTACTGTTGTCATTATTACTTATCATTATTATCATTGTTGTCTATCAGAGTTTTTTCATATTTGTTTGTATTTTTCATTTAAACATGTCTCTTCTTTCTTTATTTTATTTGAATACTGCATGTCATTCTTTTTTCATCTTATTTTTTGTTTCTTTACATTTTCCTCTTCTTTATTTCATCATCTACAACACGTCATCCTCTTTCTCCATCTCCTTTGTTTCCTTTTCTTTATGTATATTTCACCATTTATATTCTCATAGCTCTTCATCCCTTTTGTTTTCCTCTGCACTTCTCCACCATTTTCCTCCCTTACCCTACGCCTCCTTTTCCTCTTTACCTTGCCTTCTCTCCCCTCCTTTGCCTCCCCTTTTCCTTCCCTTTCCCGCGGCAATGACAAGAATAACAGTAACCCTTGCCTTTTATGACCTTCACAAAACACTGCAAGACTATCTACTTTGCATTTCTCGTCCCGCCCTCTGCCTCCTCCCGACTTTCCTCTACCCGTATCACATTCAACCTGTGTTACCCCATTTTTTCCCTCTCCCTCCTCCTCTCTCTTAGCTATTGGTGAGCTTTTCCTTTTTTCCCCTCTTATTTTACTACCAAGCCTCCTTCCTCCCCTCTCTATAAGGTCCAGGGAATCGTCTTCAGGTTTTGGCCAGAGTCCGGCCTGTTTGAGTGAGTCCACTGCCTTGTGCTGGGTTATGTGTGTGTTTGTGATGCTGGAATTCACTTCTTTTCTGCGTCTGGGATGGTTGAAGGGAGGGAGGGTTGCTAGGTGGGACGAAGCAAGGAAAAAGACGGAAAGAACGATAGATGGAAGAAGGGAGGAATGAGTGTAGAGCCATGTGAAAAAGAATGAGAAGAAAGAAGTGGAAGAGAAGCAAAGAGAGAGAGAGAGGATGGATGAGAGACGTGGAAGAGTGTTAAGTAAGGAATTGAGAGAAAGGGTGAAAGATGAAAGAAACGAAATAATGGAAGGAAGTAAAAGTGAATCAGACGAAAATCACGAAGGAGGAGGAAGAGGAGGAGTAGATAAAAAGGAAAGCGATAAAGAAGAACCAGTTTTTTACGCTAAGTGGGAGTAGGTGACACGTGTTGAGTGTGTTCAAGACGTGGTATAAATGGGCTATTCATGCATCCACCAATTTATGCTCCAATTCCAACCAAGATAAAAAAAAAAGAAGGGATCGAGGCGCCTAATAGAATCAAACGTCCTTGCCTGCTGCCTTTCACCGCCTCTCCTCTCGCTCCTGTTGACAAAAATCGAGGTAGTGTGAGTGATTGGGTTTCTTCACTCCTCGACGTGCCTCTCACTTCGCTTAAATCTCCTGGGACCTTCTCTCTTGAAACTCCCCATTTTAATTTTCCTTTTTTATTTATTTATTTTTTTTTTTGTGTAGGGTAGTCTGTCATTTTTGTATTTTATAAAGCGGTATTTTTGTTGTTTTATTGATTGTTTTTATTATATATTTAGTCATTTTTCTTTTATTATTCTAGGATTTTTCATTTTGTTTTATGTCAAGTTTATTATTTTATTATTCTTCGTAGTGTATAACTTATCATTATTATTATTATTATCATCATTACTGTTGTTGTTGTTGTTGTTGTTGTTGTTGTTGTTTGCAGTGTGGTGAGGTCCTGCAAGAGAAGGTCCCATTTGGAGGCATCTGAGTAAATATGACTCTCTTGTCTCTTTTGATTGCTTGGGTGGAAAAGGTCTTTCTCCCATCCGTCCCTCCCTTCCACCCTCTTTCTCTCCCTTTCCTCTCTTCCTCCTTCCTTCACCACCATCACCAGTACTCGTGTTTCTATGCTATAATTACACATTTATCATATAACACCACGACTATTATTACTATCAAGACTATTACTATTACTATCACCATCATCTTTGTTATAGTCAGCTCGTTGGGTCTCTAAGGGCATGAGGCATCAAGAGCACTGTCCCTGTCACGCTTTGTCACGCTTACTGGCCACGCTGTCTGAGTGGAATGTGGCGTGGAAGGGTATGTGTGACACGTGGGTATGCAAGCATGTGTTGTGCGTGAGGTGACATGCATGGTGACAAGGAAATTACCACACCAAGGGAGAGTTTGTGTGTGTATGTTTATGTATGCATGTGTGTGTGTGTGTGTGGTGTTCACTGATCCATGTATAACCTCGTGTGGGGGTCAAGGCCAGTTTCTGTGGTGATAACTTTTAGGGTCATCAAGGAACATCTAAACTTTGACCTCAGTGTCCTCATGTTTAACCTTCTCCTCCTCCTCCCACCCACAGGCACGTGTCCGGGATGTCAAGTGGCGTCTGGATATTCACTTGGTTTGATGTGTTAGCCTGGAATGGGAATCTGATGTTGATGCTGTAATGTCAACAAAGGGAAGCTACTTGTACTCTTCCTCGTCATAAGGTAAGTTGTATATGTGTTTGAGGTTAAGTTGAGCATAGGTTTAGTGTGTTAAGTTAACCATCAAGTGAAGAAAAGGGATTTATTTTACTCTTAACCTTATTTTTCCCTTCCATCATCTTGTCTGTCCTCCTTCCATACAAACCTTTCATTCATCCCTTCCTATCTCCCTCCCTCACACCTTACTCTCAATTCTTTCACCGTCACTCCCTCCCACCTTCCTTCCCTTCCCTCTACTCACCCTCCCTCGCCCCCTCTCTCCCTCATTTCCCCATTAAGCCTCATTAAACTAGATGAAGTTGGGTTGTTTTGAAGTTACGGTCTCTGAAGGCGAAAGTTCAACGTTTTGGTAAGAACAATTGGTTTTTATCCACATGCAAAGTACACAAACTACTCCAAACTACTCGGGACTTCGCTCCGGGCTTAGAAAAAAAAAGGAATAGCATTAAAGGAAAGAAAAATGTGTGTAATTCCAAAACGATGTTGATGAATTAGATTGTGGTGGTAAAAAAAAAAATTAATTGAAGGGGAATTGAAATGTTGGTTTATTTTTTATGATTTATTTATTTTTTTTTTAGGCATTTTGATAAGCTTTGATTTGACGTTTGTGAAGTTTTTTTTTATGTGAGGGTGATTTTATGAAAGGAAAATGATGGCTTTGATTCTGGGCAACAAACACGTAATGAGAGGAATAACTGTGTAAATAGATTGTGGTATACTAACATTTACAAATACAAATCAGTCACTACCACCATAACTACCACTACTATTACCACTCCACCACAACACACACACACACACACACACACACACACACACACACACACACACACACACACACACACACACACACACACACACACACACACACACACACACACACACCTTGATTAATTGCATTTTTTTATCGTTGCAAGAAACAATCGCTACACAGCAGGACATTGGGCCGGGGGGGGGTGAGAGGGGGGGGAAGGGGTGCAGTTGCCTTCATGCCTGGGCGGAAGAGGGCGTGCAGGAGGGGCGTGGGGGGGGGAGGTGGGTGTCACGGGCGGGCAGGTTCATGTCGCAGTGCAGAATTGATGGCTGGATCAAGACACCAACCAGGAAATACACACAAACACAAACACACACACACACACACACACACACATACACACACACACACACAGTTTATGTACGTACGTGGTCTGTATTCGTGGTCATGAGAGAGAGAGAGAGAGAGAGAGAGAGAGAGAGAGAGAGAGAGAGAGAGAGAGAGAGAGAGAGAGAGAGAGAGAGAGAGAGAGAGAGAGAGAGAGTAATTTGGTTCTGTTTGCACATGAAAGGTTGAAACTTATGTTCGATTGTCATGCGTGGGAAAGTTAATTAATAGAAGGAGTTGAGGCCAGTAATGAAAG
>JAPQNM010000008.1:13774928-13782428 GCA_029783475.1 Metacarcinus magister | reverse complement strand
GAGTTTCAGATTATGAATAATATTTTTCTGTCACAGTTTTTCTCTAATTATAGCAACAAAAATATATATTAATAGTCAACATATCAATATCACCCACACATTATTATTATCATCATTATTTCTTTATTCACATCATCATCATCACCATCATTATCATCATTATCCACATCACTTTAATTCACCTGTGTACTATTGCCTTGAGTAGTGATGGTGAGAGGAGCATCATCACCATCATCATCATCATCATCATCATAGCAGCAGCAGCAGTAGCAGCCACCCACCTTTAATTAATGCAACTGTCGACATGAAGTGATTTTAATATTAATATGATCGTAATGCTTTCTGGACAGTTCATTAAGCACGGCAACACTGTAATGGAAATAATAAATCGCCTACACTTACCTCCTCCTCCTCCTCCTCCTCCTCCTCCTCCTCCTCCTCCTCCTCCTCCTCCTCCTCCTTCTTTTATAATGTGTGTATATTCATGTAGTGTTAGTATTTTTTTTCTTCTCAAGTTTCGCTATTATTATTATTATTATTATTATTATTATAACATATATAGAAATATTTTTCGCTCGAGGCTTCATTTAGTAGCACGTCAGGCAAGGAGTGAGAATGCAGCTTTAACACACACACACACACACACACACACACACACACACACACACGCACACACACACACACACACACACACACACACACACACGCACTCGCAAACAAGGCTTTCTATTGGTCAGTCTCCAGCTATGTAAATAAAACAAAAGAGTAATGTTAGTGGGTTGTGTTTAGTTTTGTTTATCTATGTTTGTTTAACTAGTGGCGCCCTCGATCCTATATTTCCCTACGTTTTAATATAATTTTCCTCCTCCTCCCCCTCCTCCTCCTCCTCCTCCTACTTCTCCTCCTCCTCCTGCTTCTCCTCCTCCTCCTACTTCTCTTCCTCCTCCTCCTCCTCCTTCTCTATTTCCTATTATTATTCCTCCTCGTTTGCTCCTTCTCCTCTACCTCCTCTATTTCTTCCTCCACCTCCTTCTCCTCTTTTCTCTTTTCTCCTCCTGTTCCTCCACCTCCTCCTTCTTCTCCTCCATCTCATCTCCCGCGTAATCTCCTTCTCCTCTTACTCCCACCAACTCTTACGTTCTCATTTCCCTTTTATTCCATTCTCATATTTTCCTTCCATTCTCTCTCTCTCTCTTTCTCTTCTCTCTTCTCTCTCTCTCTTTTTCCAGGGTGCATATCATTATTATACAGTCTTTAAACATGCATTTCTCCTTTTCTCCTTCTCTTCTTCCCTCCTTTATTCCCCTCTCCTCTCTTCCCCTCCTCCTCTCTTCCCCTCCTCCTCCTCCTCTCTTTTTTACCTCCTCTCACCTTTTTATTGCTAATTTGGAAGCTGTAAAATGTGTATATTTCATCTGAATAAATTGGAGGGTTTCTGTGAGGCTGATTCTGGGTTATTTGCGTGTAAAGAAAAAAAATTAATGTGTGGCAAAGAAAAATTTGTCGAAAACTTAGTGGCTTGTGAGGGAAAAAGGAGGGGAACTATTTTTGATTGTGTTTGGTTTATGTGTGTGTGTGTGTGTTGTGTGTGTGTGTGTGTGTGTGTGTGTGTATGTGTGTGTGTGTATTCTATGGTTATTGTTATGTTGGGTCACTTATGTTATTAGTCTGTACGTAAAGCCCACGTTAATGTATGCCTCTGTGTATGTGCTAATAATGCTCATGTATGTATGTATTTATATGTATGTATGTATGTATAGTATGTGTTTGTGTGTACCATCCTACTCCTGTTTCCCCTCTCTTCCTCCTCCTCCTCCTCCTCCTCTTCCTCTTCCTCTTCCTCTTCCTCCTCCTCCTCTTCCTCCTCCTCGTCCTTCCGTGATTTATGTGTCGTTCCTGATCCTACTACTCTGGCAGACTAACTTTTTGTCATTCTTCCGTTAAGTATTAGGCCTCAGCTCCGTCCTCGCGGCGCCCGGCACACTCAGGAGGAGGAGGAGGAGGAGGAAGAGGAGGAGGAGGAGGAAGAGGAAGAGGAGGAGGTGGAGGAGGAGGAGGGAAACTTTGGCCGCCGATCCTCCGGTGCCGCCCAAGTTGGGGTAATATTGGGGTGACGTTTACTCTTATTCCCCTGCAGCGGCGTCCCTCCTATATCCTCCCCCCCCTACCGCCCCTTTCGAGCCTCCTCCACTTCCTCCTCCTCCTCATATTCTTCCTCCTTTCTTCCATCTCCTCATTCTCCTCCTACACATGGCACCCTTCTTCCTTTTCGGTTTCCTCCTATTCCTCTTGTTATTCCTCCTCCTCCTCCTCCTCCTCCTCCTCCTCCTCCTCCTCCTCTTCCTCCTCTTTGGAAATTTATTTTTAATAGTTTATTGGACGAAAAGTCTCATGTCATTACCCGTTTGAGGTTCAACATTCACCCTTCTTCCTTTTCATCACATCCTCCTCCTCTTCCTCTCCTTTCTCCTCCTCCTCCTCTCTCCTCCTCTTCCACCTCTTCCTCCTCCTCCTCTTCCTCTTCTTGTGTACTGGCTGCCATGGAAACGCAGGAGGTGGGGAAGGGAAAGAGTAGTTGGTTAGTGCCTTGGGAGTTCTTGTCGGTTTGCAGGAGTGGAAGGGAGTGGAACGCTTTTTTAGTAGATATTTTTCTCTTTCTCTCTCTTCTCTCTCTCTCTCTCTCTCTCTCCTCTCTCTCTCTCTCTCTCTCTCTCTCTCTCTCTCTCTCTCTCTCTCTCTCTCTCTCTCTCTCTCTCTCTCTCTCTCTCTCTCTCTCTTAACGAAGATTTATGAATGTTTGAAAGCAGCCACTATCAAGGTTTTGTTTGTTTTTCCTTATTTTTTCAGGTTATTTTTTCCTCCTCCTCTTTCTCTTCCTCCTCTCAATCCTCTTCCTCTTCTCTTTCTATTGTTCTTCTTTCTTATTCTTATGCTGCTTACTTCTCTTCCTCTTAATCCTCCTCCTCTTCTTCCTCCTCCTCCTCCTCCTCCTCCTCCTCCTCCTCCTCCTCCTCCTCCTCCTCCTCCTCCTCTGGTTTTAACAGTTATCGATAATGTGCTCGTCTTTGGCGGACAGCAAGTTATTAAAGGAAAGCTGGGGTGTGTGTGTGTGTGTGTGTGTGTGTGTGTGTGTGTGTGTGTGTGTGTGTGTGTGTGTGTGTATGTGTATATGTGTGTGGTCCTACAACACAACCAATTTTTTTAACTCCTTCGAAAAAAACAAAGAATAGGAAGTGAAGAAAAAAAATAAAGATAAATTAGCCAGGGAGAAAAAAAAGTAAAAAATAAAAAAAGACAGACTTAGGAGCTACTTCATTACTTCCCTCTAGCAGAAGTGACCCAACGGCAGGAGTTCCGAGACTCTACACTATTTTTTTACTAAGCCACTGAGCCCTGCCGCCCATAAAGCACGGGAAGGCAGCTGGGTCGCCTTAGAAGTGGTAACAGAAGCTAGGTTTGGTGTAGGCAGGACGGAGCTAGGCGGGGCAGGGAGGCGGAAGGGGAAGTAGTGGTGTGCTGGGGTTGGTGGGGGTGGTAGAGCTTTGACCTTGCTTCCGTGAGGTTGGGGTGAGGGTATCGAGCCTGGGTTAAGCTGGGGTGAGGCTGGGGTGAGGCTGGGGTGAGGCTTGGTGAGTTGGAGTGAGTAGGCACCAGCTGTAGACTTAAATAGGTTTTCTGGTGAACCATTACTCACTTGTTTCTTTCGACCTAGTTGCCTATAAGTTCTTGGGTGCCTACGAGAGAGGAGGAAGAGAGAGAGAGAGAGAGAGAGAGAGAGAGAGAGAGAGAGAGAGAGAGAGGAGAGGGAGAGGGAGAGGGAGTTGTTTTACATAATTCGTTCACTATCTATCGTATCTATCGCGTTCGTATCATATTTCCCGTGAAGAGGATTCCCCTAATGGTGTTGTGAATCGCCTTTATCACCACCGTTACCCTCTCCACCATCACCACCACCACCACCACCACCACCACCACCACCACCACCACCACCACCACCACATTATCACTCTATCTTCTATTTACATTACATTCACTCCTCCTCCTCCTCCTCCTTCTTCATCCTCCTTCTCTATTTCATCCTTCTTCTCTTATCTTTACTGCATCCATTTCTTTCTCCTCCTCCTCCACACACACACACACACGCACACACACACACACACACACACACACACACACACACACACACACACACACACACACACACACACACACACACACACACACACACACTGTCCTTTCCAATATCTTGTAGTGACAACACGAATATAATTAAACTTATGTAATGTAATATTCTGAATATTAACAGCTGGATTATCCCTTTCTCCTCCTCTTCCTCCTCTTCCTCCTTCTCCTCCTCTTCTTCCTCTTTATCCTCCTCCTTCTCCTTCTCTTCTTCTCCTATGCTTCCTTCCTTCCTTCTCCTCACTCCACCACCTAAACCAATACTCCATTTCCTTATCTACTCCTCCTCCTACCTCTCATCTTCCTACTTCTGCTCCTGATATATCCTTCCTTCCTTCCTTCCTTCCTTCCTTCCTCTTGTAATCCCATGCACCCTCATGTTGATATCCCTTCCTCTATATCCTCCTCATCTTCCTCCTTCACTTCCTTCACCATCAGCATCACCTCCTCCTCCTCCTCCTCTTCCTCTTCCTCCTGACTGTCTCCTTGTACTTGATTTACCCGAGAATAGCGTTTCCCCACAACAGGAAGATAGTCGACGTGTGTGTGTGTGTGTGTGTGTGTGTGTGTGTGTGTGTGTGTGTGTGTGTGTGTGTGTGTGTGTGTGTGTGGAATTCATGGCTGCAAGGAAGGAACATTGCAAAAGTTTCATTATCTTATTTACTATTGGATTCTCATGCATGTCTTATTCTTTTGAAAATGCTTCCTTCCTTCCTTCCTTCCTTCCTTCCTTCTTTCCTTCTTTACATTCTCCTCCTCCTCCTTCTTTTATTATTTTATTTTGTATGTATTCTCATCTTCATCCTCGTCTTCTTTTCTTTGCGTTTTTGTTATCAATATTTCCCTTTTTTTCCTTTCTTATGATTTCTTTGTTATTTTCTGTCTCTTCTCCATCTCCTCCTCCTCTCTCATCTCCCTTCCCTCCTCCTCCTACTCCTCCTCTTTCTCCTTATCGCCCCTTCATCTCCTTGCCTTTCCCTCTCCACCTCTCCCAACCCTCCTCTCCCTTCTCTACCTATCCCTCCCATGCCCTCCTCTCCCCTCCCTTAGTTCTCTCTCTCTCTCCCCTGCCAGACGCACGTGTTGCCTTCTACTTTATGAGGAAATCTTACCGTTCCTGCGTGTATGGAAGGCGTCTCCTTTCTCACCCATAATGCCTCATGTATATTGGGGGCGGTGGGGTGTGTTTTCTGAAGTTGGTTTGGGTATTTTTGATAATTTTGTGGGTGTGGTGATTTTTTCTGATTTTTTTCACTTTTTTTCGCATTTTTTTTACAGGGTTTTTCTATTTTTTTTCCTAAGGGGTTATTGGTAATGATGTTTTTTTTATATATTTTTAAAGGGGTAATGGTGGTGAAGGTGGTGGTGGTGGTGATGGTGGTTGTGGTGATGGTAGTGATGATAATATTCACCATTTCTCAGTTTTCTTTAATATCATTCTATATAAATGTAACGTTTTATCCCCGTATGTCGTGTTTATGTTCCTTCGTGCCTCACACATTATAGCATTTAATCACAACAACAACAACAACAACACCACCACCACCACCAACAACACCACCACCACCATACCCAACACATACATTTTCCACACACCACCACACACCACCACCATTACTACAACAACTACTACTATTAATATTTTTTCCCCTGCGCTAATGAAACTCGCCCTTCACATATTTTTTCCTTTTTTTTTCTATCTGATGCATTGTTCCCACGCCCCCTCACCCCCAATTATCCTTTTTTTTGTGTTGTTCCCGTGGCAGTAATAGAATTAAGGTTCACATTGGCTAGATACACGCAATCTGCCTTCAGCGTGCCTGGTGTTTCGTCCCATGAGTAGCCTCACCTCCAGCTCGCATCCCATCCCTACAATAGCTGTGATGATAAATGTAGCTTCATGTTCACTTAGATTTATTTATTTATTTATTTATTTGTGTGTTTAATAATGTTTTGGTTTTCTATTTTTATCTTAGTTTTTTTTTAATGTATGTGTAAGAGTATATTTGTGTTTTATTTAGTTTTTTTTTTATTGGTATTATTTATTTTTGTTTTTATCCTACTAGAGTTCGTGTTTACTTATACTTATCGTGTTTTTAATGAGTTATATAAAATACTGGTTTATATATAAATTTTTTTTTATTCTCACATATTCTTTTTGTTATTCTGTGTTTTTGTTTTTTCATCATTAGGAAATTTCAAACATTTTTCACATATTTTCATTTTATTCTTTTTTTTTTTTTAGAGTTTTCGTCCACTCAATATTTCCGTCACGATTTTCATATTTTTTTTGTTTTATAATTTAATCTTACATATCGAGCTTTTTTTTTCTTCTGTTGTGTTTTGTTTTTTTATATCACATTTTTTTCCGTGTTTTCCGTTCGCTCAGACTAATACCATTGTGTCCACGATATTCCATTTATACTCGTCGCATTTTAATATTTTCGTTTTATATATATATTTCAACACCTTTTTTATTTATTTTTTGACACGCTTTTAATCCTGTTTGAAGTTCAGTCACACCCTAATGCTATTTTCTGCAAGTTTCCACCACTGGGACATACATTTATACATGGTACTCTATTCTAATACGAGTGGGTTCATATATCTGCCTTTAGAACCTTCATAATTCTCTCTCAATACTATTAATTTTATTCCTATCCAATTCTTCCCTTTTTCTATCCTCTCCCATATCAATTTCCATTATTTCTAACACAAAATAATATCAAATTAGAGCTATTTTAACCACACTTTACTCCTATTGCATTATTTCCTCCCTTCTATGTTAACTTTTTCAAAACACATGCATATTTACATACCTATTTGCATTATTCCCCCAAAATAGTCAACGTAGCATATATTTTTTTTCACATTTTTGTCCCGACCTAACGACAGAGAAATAATAATAATAATAATAACAATAATGGCTGGCAATTCCCCGCTATATAAGTCTTCAAGGGACATGAATTTCCTTGCTGTTTGACCACAATATCGTAATTTTCTGGTCTATTTTTATCTTGATATTGCCAAGGGTCTGTGAGGGTCTTTGATGGGCAAAAGGAGGGGGAGGAGGGGAGGGATGTGTGGGGGAGGGGAGTATGACTGTCAGGTGATGGGAGGGGGAAGGGTGAAGGGGAAGGGGGAGGAGGAAGGGAGAGAAGAGGGAAATGATTTTTGTTTATTATTTTTTTATGTGTTTGTATATAATTACTTTGCATGTTGATTTATTTGTGTTTGTTTGTTTGTTTGTTTGTTTGTTTGTTGGGGGGGGAGAGGTTGGGTGGATTATTGTTTTGTTTAGTTGATGCTTATTATTAT
>JAPQNM010000008.1:13764928-13769928 GCA_029783475.1 Metacarcinus magister | reverse complement strand
TCTCCCTTTCTCTCTCTCTCTCTCTCTCTCTCTCTCTCTCTCTCTCTCTCTCTCTCTCTCTCTCTCTCTCTCTCTCTCTCTCTCTCTCTCTCTCTCTCTCTCTCTCTCTCTCTCTCTCTCTCTCTCACACACAGACCAACAAGCAAGTCGCCTGTTGAACATTTACTTTCTCTTCCTAAACATCTTTTACACCATTCATGAAGACAGAGAGGAGAAGGAGAGAGAAAGGGGGAGAGAGAGACAGTAAGGAAGGACCAGGAGGGGAAAGGAGGAGATGGAAGAAAGCCAAGCACTTCCCCTTTTTAGCACACAGTTGAGGGGAAATAGTATAGGGAAGGGAAACAGTTTATAGCTTTCTTCAGTGGCTATGTGAGAAGAGATGGTAGGAAGGAGTGCTAGAAGGGGAAAAATAATGGTAATAAAGTAGAGGGGGAATTTTTGGGGTAGGTAATGTGTGGATGATCTGAATATGGTAATTTTGGATGCGTTTGCTAATTTGGGATCCGTTTGGTTGCAAGTAAATAGACTCTTGAGATAATTGTTTTCTTCATTTCCATCTTCCTCTCGCTCCTCCACCCTTCCGTTGCACTATGTAGTTTCCCTTCTGTTTCCCTTCTGTTTTCTCTTATCATTATTATTCTGAAGGTAATTATTTTGTAGTGTTTCGTTAGTCTGTCTGTTTCTGTCTGTCTGTCTGTCTGTATCTTGCTCTATCTCTCTGTATCTGTCTTTTTGTGTAGTATTCTCTCTCTCTCTCTCTCTCTCTCTCTCTCTCTCTCTCTCTCTCTCTCTCTCTCTCTCTCTCTCTCTCTCTCTCTCTCTCTCTCTCTCTCTCTCTCTCTCTCTCTCTCTCTCTCTCTCGCTCTCTCTCTGTGTCATTGTACTACGCACCTCGCTCTCGTTTTACATCCTCTTATAACCAACCCTCAACTCTCCCTTCATCCCTCTCTTCCTCCCTCCCTCTCTCTCTCTCTCTTTCTCATTGCTAAGTCTTCCTCCACACTCACCCCCCCCCTCTACTCCCTCTCTCTTCCCTTCTCCATACTACGCTGTACACGAATGAAAACTCAGTCCTCCTTTTCCCTTTTAATCCCCTGTTAATGCTACTGAATCCCTTACACTTCCAAACACGATGTAAATTCCGACTGTATTTATATTTATTTATTTATTTATTAAGTCACTGGATTTCTCTCTCTACAGATTTTTTTTTTCTATAGTTCTGTTGTTGTTTTTTTCTCAATCTGGTCAAAGTGAGAAAAAGGGGAAAAATTGAAAGAAATGTAGAATAGTTTTAAGGAAATTGAATGGGTGTAATATTTTTTTTTAGTTAGATTATTATTATTATTATTATTATTATCATCATTATTATTATTATTATGTAAAGAAAAGGAAGAAAAAAAAAACAGAGAAAGAGATAGAGAGAGAGAGAAAAACAAAAAACAATGGAAGTAAACACAGAGAAACAGATAGAGAGGGAGAGAAGAAAAGAAACAAAGAGACAAAGAGAGACATGGAAACAGGTAGAGAAAAGAAAAGAAACAGTATAAAAGCGGCCGTACACACACACACACACACACACACACACACACACACACACACACACACACACACACACACACACACACACACACACACACACACACACACACACACACACACACCCATGAAGAGAGAAAGAAAGAAACCCAAGCAGATCCTTCCTAACAAACCCAACTCTCTCTCTCTCTCTCTCTCTCTCTCTCTCTCTCCTCTCTCTCTCTCTCTCTCTCTCTCTCTCTCTCTCTCTCTCTCTCTCTCTCTCTCTCTCTCTCTCTCTCTCGCTCTCTCTTAACAGCCAATTAGAGTAACATGATAACAACCACAAGAAACAGAACATAAAAAGGCAATAGGAAGGACAAACAGATTAGAGTTACAAGTAGGAAGTTAAGAACCAATGATTATTTCGTCCCAAATTAAAGATAAGATAGAGATATATAAAGTTTTGATTAGTGTTTAAGGTTTGTAAAGGTGTATATAGAGGCAGGTGTAGGCGTGATTAGTGTACAGGTAAGACTAGTAGTAATGATAGTAGTGTACATAGTTGTTAGTCTTATATTCAATTTTTTTTTGAGAGTGAGAAAGAGAGATAGAAAGTATTGTGTAAGAAAGTCTTCCTTCTCCTTTCCTCTTACTTTTCTTGCGTTAATTCTAGTCTTGTTCTTCTGTTACACTCATTATCATTTTCCTCTCCTCCTCCATCCCCTAATCCTCCTCCTCCCTCTTCTTCCTCTTCCTCCTCATTTAACTATTAGTTCGATCTATTTCATTTACATAAAGAGGGAGAGATTAATGGGAAATCACCTTCATCATCATCATCATCATCATCATCATCATCATCATCTTCATCTTCGTTGAGACCCAAAAATTCCACTCTTTCCCTTCCTTTCCCTTCCCCCTTTCCCCTCCCCCTTCCCCTCTTCCATTGTTGGGATGTTTACAGCACAATAAGTTGACCATTTCTTCCCTTAGGCTCAGACCCAGGCTTAGGAAGGCAAGGAGTACGAAGGGGAAGAGGGAGAGGAGGAAAGAAAGGAGGAGTAGGAGTAGGGGAGAGGGGAACGGGAGGGAAAGAGCAAGAGAAGAGGTGGAATGAAGAGAAAAGATTGGAAAGAAGGAAAGGAAATAAAAAGCCAAGGTTGCAAAGGTCCATTGACGAAAAGAGAAACAGGAGAGAAGAGAAGAGAATAGGAGGAAAGGATGGGAGAGAAAGAAGGAGAGGAAATAGGTATAGATTAGTAGTGAATAATAGGAATGGAGGAAAGAGGAAATGAGAGAGAGAAAAGCAGTAAGAAAAGAGAGGAAAGATGGTGGTGGAGAGACGGAGAAGAGAGGAAATTGGAGTGGCAAAGGAGATGAGAAGGCGGATGGAGGGAGAAAGGATGGAGGAAAGAGAGGAAAAGGATGGAGGAAGAAAGGATGGAAGGAAAAGCAAGAGAACTAAACCAGAATAGAAAAGAAGAGGAGGAGGAGGAGAAGGAGGAGGAGGAAGAAGGAAGAAATGGCTTTTAGAAAATAAATCAAGTTCACTAGATTTTAATTCCAGATGTTGATTCAAGTGAGAAAGTCAGCAACTCGGCGCCGATGCAACACATTTCTGTGCCTCGTTTTATTCCTCCTAAACTTATTCTTTACTTTCCTTTTATTACTTTTATTGAAATTGCTGGTGGTGGTGGTGGTGGTGGTTTAGGTGGTGGTGGTGGTGGTAGTGGTATTGTTACTATTACTACTGCTGTTGCTGCTACTACTACTACTATTACTACTACTACTACTACTACTACTACTACTACTACTACTACTACTACTACTACTACTACTACTACTACTACTCATTCTATTCAGTATTAAAACCTCTATTGATCCCTTTTAACATTTTCTTATATAACATGAGTATAATTATTACAACATTCGTATGAACCATTGGTGATAAAAAAAAACGTAACGAAAATAAATATATATATAAAAAAAATGACTTAACCTTTACAGACGTACTAATGGTAACACAATGCGAACATTTATCAAACTTAACAACAGATCATTAATAGTGAAAGCTGCTCCGGTATATAGGAGTGGGGGGAAAGGGGGCCAAAAAAATAATAAATAAAAAAAAATAAAAAATCGTCATGTGTTCATTAATCAAGTACACTATTCAGGTCACGATCAGATTTTAACGTTGCTGGTCACGTGATGCTGTAAAGGGGGGTGAGGGGGGGTAAGGGGGGCAGAGGGGGAGGAGGGAAAGGGGAGGGGGGGGGCCAGTTGTAATGTGTGTTGTTGTTTGTCTCTTTGTACAGAACTGTGAGCTACGGAAACTATATTTTACCTTTAATTGACTTGCTCTCACTCTCTCTCTCTCTCTCTCTCTCTTCTCTCTCTCTCTCTCTCTCTCTCTCTCTCTCTCTCTCTCTCTCTCTCTCTCTCTCTCTCTCTCTCTCTCTCTCTCTCTCTCTCTCTCTCTCTCTATCTCTCTCTCTCTCTCATTCATTTATTGCTATTTATATTTTCATGTTTTCTCAAATTCATCTTTATCATTATTTTCCTCATCGTTTCTTCCCTTTCCTCTCCTTCCTCCTCCTCCTCCTTCTTGTCTTCATCTCCATTGTTATATTAATCTTCTTTCTACATCTCTTTCCCATCCACATCATCCCTAGCCACAACCACTACCATTCCTCCTCTTCCTCAACCTCCTCCTCCTCCTCCGCCTCCTCTTCTTCTTCTTCCTCCTCCTCCTCCTCCTCCTCCTGTTCAATATTGGCGATAGAGTGGCGTGCCAGAGTGCAATCGCCTCCCAGTACAGTAGTCAGAGTTATAATAGCGCCAATGAGGCCTTGTATTACCTAGGAAACACCATTACCTGTAAATTATTTTCATTACAATTTTCCAGGTAATGGTTCGAGCCAGGTAGCGCCTCTTGTACTATGTGGTATGTGGTATGTGGTATGTGGTATGTTGTTCTCGAAGCTACTATAACTTGATTTTTTTTATTTCTTATTAATAGAGTAGGGAATCAATATAGTTTTCCTCTCTTTTCCTCTCTTTCTCTCTCTCTCTCTCTCTCTCTCTCTCTCTCTCTCTCTCTCTCTCTCTCTCTCTCTCTCTCTCTCTCTCTCTCTCTCTCTCTCTCTCTCTCTCTCTCTCTCTCTCTCTCTCTCTCTCTCTCATTTTCTTTCTCTGGTTATTATTATTTTTTAGTAAGTGAGTTTAGGCAGCGTAAGGAGGTCATTAATTATGTTATTCTTTTGTTTCATACTTAGGAGAGAGAGAGAGAGAGAGAGAGAGAGAGAGAGAGAGAGAGAGAGAGAGAGAGAGAGAGAGAGAGAGGGAGAGAGAGAGAATATCACTCGTCTCATATTACGTTAGTCTCCTCACTTGCTGGACTTCCTTCCATCACTATCTCTCTCTCTCTCTCTCTCTCTCTCTCTCTCTCTCTCTCTCTCTCTCTCTCTCTCTCTCTCTCTCTCTCT
>JAPQNM010000008.1:13754928-13759928 GCA_029783475.1 Metacarcinus magister | reverse complement strand
TCTCTCTCTCTCTCTCTCTCTCTCTCTCTCTCTCTCTCTCTCTCTCTCTCTCTCTCTCTCTCTCTCTCTCTCTCTCTCTCTCTCTCTCTCGCTCTCTCTGCAGTGGACGCTGAAGAGTAATTTATCAGTTTCCAATAGAGGACAGGCGGCATATCATACCTTACCACTCTCTTAAGAAAGTTGCAATACCATCTTCCCTCGACACCAGCGTCAGTCACCTTAGGAGGGAGAGGGAGAGAGTGAGAGTGTGAGGGAGAGTAGGAAGCTAAGGGTGGGATAGAATGAGGGGAAGCCTGACTCTCTCTCTCTCTCTCTCTCTCTCTCTCTCTCTCTCTCTCTCTCTCTCCCTCGGTTTGTTTACTTGATATCAGCTGTTTTGAGTTGACTTCCTTAGTATGTTGTGTTTTTGTTTACATATTCATATCTGTTGTTGATTATGAGAGAGAGAGAGAGAGAGAGAGAGAGAGAGAGAGAGAGAGAGAGAGAGAGAGAGAGAGAGAGAGAGAGAGAGAGAGAGAGAGAGAGAGAGAGAGAGTTGGAAACAAAGAGGAAGGGAGACAAAGAAGAAGCGAGGGAGGGAGGGAGGGATAAAGAAAAGAGTGGCGTGTAAGAGAGAGAGAGAGAGAGAGAGAGAGAGAGAGAGAGAGAGAGAGAGAGAGAGAGAGAGAGAGAGAGAGAGAGAGAGAGAGAAAATGAGAGAGAGAGAGAAAGGAAAAACAGACAGGTAGATAGACAGACCGTGAGAAATAACGATGGATTGAAATTTATGAAGATGGAAAAAGAAAGAACGACCATTGGAAAGCGAGAGAGAGAGAGAGAGAGAGAGAGAGAGAGAGAGAGAGAGAGAGAGAGAGAGAGAGAGAGGGAGAGGGAGAGAGGGGGAGAGACGGGGGTTGATGGGGGGGGTGGGGAGAGATCTTGCCCTACATCAGCTGGAGTCACTAGTATGGTTCACACAAGTAATTATTGTCGTGTGGAGAAGAGAGGAAACACATCCCTTCTCCTTCCTCTTTCCTCCTCTCTTTCCTCCTCTCTTTCCTCTCTTTCCTCCTCTCCTTCACTCTCTTTCCCCTCACCCGGTCCTCTCTCTCCCTCCCCCCCTCCCCCTCCCTCCCTCCCTCCCCCCCCTCACCCCCGGTACACAGATCCAGATACATTGAGCACACCCTCTCTTACCCTCCTCCCACCCCCCCCACTCTCTCTCTCTCTCTCTCTCTCTCTCTCTCTCTCTCTCTCTCTCTCTCTCTCTCTCTCTCTCTCTCTCTCTCTCTCTCTCTCTCTCTCTCTCTCTCTCTCTCTCTGCTCTCTTTTCTCTCGCTCCCCTTCTCTTTTCCTCTCTTCCTCTCTTTCTCTCACACTCTCTCTCTCCCTCTCTCACTCTCTTTCTTGTTTCCTCTTGAAATCGTAACTACAAATCAATATCACTAAGCCCCCCCTCGGAAAAAAATATTAAACACGTTTTCTTTGTGAATATATGCTACGAGAAGGATATTGCTCTCTCTCCCACCCTCCCTCTCTCTCTCTCATTCTCACTCTCTCCCTCTTTTCCCCTTTCACTCCGTCTTTCCCTCCCTCGCCTCCACCTCCCTCTCTATATATATATCTCTCTCCTTCCTTGTCCCTCTTTCCCCCCCACTGTCACCCCCCCTGCCTTCCTGTGGGGTGGGGGGGTGAGGGAGAGGTGAACACACTAGAAGCACGTCTCTGTGGAGTCTTAGCGAGAACACTTCACTAACACTCGAGGCACACCGAACACGAAGGAAGCGAGGAAGGCCGAGCGTCACGTGTGGAGTTCCAAACTGTATTTCGGAGGTTGGGAGAGAGAGATCCGCCGCAGCCAGACAGGGTCCTCGCTACAAGGCTGCCGGGCTTGCACTGGCTACCACACGTTCCCCACACCTCCTGCCACTCTCCCCCACACTCCCACACCTTCTGGTTCCCTCTCACACACTCTCCTCACACTGCCTGCCTGCCTGGTTTCCCGTCCCACTCTCCTACACTCTGCATGCTGTGTTTCCTATGTCTTTGGTACATATAGTTTTTGGGGATTGTATATTCTGGCAGCTTCGGTTCAACCCCCTTCCACTCGGTCTGGCTTCCTCCTCCTCCGCCTCCTCTTCCTCCTCCTCCTCCTCCTCCTCCTCCTCCTCCTCCCCTTCTCCTCTTCCTCCTCCTCCATACACCCACACCTGCTGTTTATTTCCTTCAGTCTAGCACCTCCACACTCCCGTCCCTTCGTTTCCTTTCCTTCCACCGTCATGTCCATCTCTCTCTCTCTCTCTCTCTCTCTCTCTCTCTCTCTCTCTCTCTCTCTCTCTCTCCTCTCTCTCTCTCTCTCTCTCTCTCTCTCTCTCTCTCTCTCTCTCTCTCTCTCTCTCTCTCCTCTCTCTCTCTCTCTCTCTCTCCTCTCTCTCTCTCTCTCTCTCTCTCTCTCTCTCTCTCTCTCTCTCTCTCTCTCTCTCTCTCTCTCTCTCTCTCTCTCTCTCTCTCGCCCTCACTCCTTTTCCCTTCCTGTCCTTCTCTATTCCTATTTTTTGTTCTCTCTCTCTCTCTCTCTCTCTCTCTCTCTCTCTCTCTCTCTCTCTCTCTCTCTCTCTCTCCTCTCTCTCCTCTCTCTCTCCTCTCTCTCTCTCTCTCTCTCTCTCTCTCTCTCTCTCTCTCTCTCTCTCTCTCTCTCTCTCTCTCTCTCTCTCTCTCTCTACTTGTATTTCTGAATCACTGTTTAGTTATGTTTCCTGAGGCTTTATCCTTCACTCCGTACACACCAACAAATAAACAAACACACACACATACACACACACACACACACACACACACACACACACACACACACACACACACACACACCGAGTATCAGCAACAAAGCTTCGGTGTTACGTCTTACCTGACATCACCCCCCCCTTATCTCTCTCTCTCTCTCTCTCTCTCTCTCTCTCTCTCTCTCTCTCTCTCTCTCTCTCTCTCTCTCTCTCTCTCTCTCTCTCTCTCTCTCTCTCTCTCTCAAAAGTATTTCTTCATATTCTGGTGTTGACAATAATTAATAACCACCTTTGTAGTGCTATTAAATTACCTACAAAATGTTGCTTTGTGTTATATCTAAAGTACAAAGGCGTTACTACTACCTATCCACCCATGGTCTGGAGTCTCACGTGCTGGACTTGTAATTACCGGTCATTGCCCTTCTGGAAAGAGCTTAGAGACCATGTTTACTGGTGTATGGGTAAGGCTTTAAGCTCCCATACAGAACACACTATCTTATTATCTTGCTTAAGGTGGATTATAACTGATACCTTATAAGTGAATAGTTGACACCCTGAGCAGGACTGGAACCTCCGAATGATAAGTGAAAGGAAGGTTTTGTATTGTGTTCATGTGTGTGTTTTGTGTGTGTTCTTATGTGTGTTTGTTTTGTGACTGTTTATGTCTCTGTGTGTGTGTGTGTTCTTTTTGTTACATTTTATTTCATTCTATTTCGGTCAGTCAGTGTTTCGTTCTATTCTCGTCTTTGTTGTTGTTTAGTCATTGCATTTCATTACTATTTTCCTTGATTGCTATTTGCCAACACGAATTCGTCAACTAAGGTATCGCAGTTTAATTATTCACCCTTACCTGTTGATTGCGATTCGAAAACTCTGTCAGTATATGAATAATTAATATTTTCACTTTTCAATGCCGTGTAATCTGAGGAATTACTCCACGCAAAAAATTTCATTCCTCCTCTAAAATGATTATATAATTTTTATCATCAGTTCACTTTCACTCTTTTTTCCCGACTGACATTATTGACAAACTGCCTTGTTATTTGTTGATATGATGCTCACCTTAACTGTCTATATTATGTTACTTCTTTTGTGTTGTCTACGTTTATACTGTAGAGGGAAGAGGAAGGAGAAGAGGAAAAGAATCAGTGGAAGAAATAAATGCAAAAAAATAACAATGATACTGAAATAAGGGACGTAATATCCGTAGAGTTTTTAGCAATATCTAAAAATGAAGTTGTAGGAGTTGTAATAGTAATAGTAGTAGTAGTAGTAGTTTAGTAGTAGTAGTAGTAGTAGTAGTAGTAGTAGTAGTAATAGTAGTAGTAGTAGTAGTAGTAGTAGTAGTAGTAGTAGTAGTAGTAGTAGTAGTAGTAGTAGTAGTAATAATAGTAGTAATAACAATAACATTATCCAGAACAGAGGTAAAAATAACAGCAATTTCAGCAACAAGGGAAGAAAAAATAAGAGGAAATGAGAACGTAAGAGGAAGGAAGGAAAAAAAATTATCAATACAAGGTGTTTCCCTCACCTGTAGATGGAGTGTCTTCCTTCCTTTCTTTCCTATAATTTCTTTCTCCCCGGGACGCCTCCGGTGGCACTGTGTGGAGACAAATAGTGCGTTTTTTTCCTTTCTTTCTTTCCCTATTTCTGTCTGCCTCTCTTGAAGTTGACGAGGAGGAGGAGGAGGAGGAGGAGGAGGAAGGTATTTTTGTGATCGACTTCTCTTCTTTCATATGTCATATTTTATTTTTTCTTTGTTTTTATCTATCTATCTATCGAACTAACTAACTATCTATCTATCTATCCATCTATCTATTTATCTAGTACATTATTTAATTACTTTCTCTCAATTATCACTCATAGTTATCATTTCATTATCCTTTTGTTTTTGTTTTTTTGTATCTATGTTTAATTCGTTTTTGCAATCCTCACCTTTCCCCTCCCACAAAAAAGGGGAAAAAAAGGATTTGCCTCAATGTTTACAGAACAAATTCGGGGAAATAAAAGGCATAGAAGTGGTGCTAAATTTCCTCGTTGAGATTTAGGGCAACGAGCCGACCAATCACAGGCGGCCATGGGAGGTCAGAGAGCCAATCAGAGTGGAATTACAAATGCTGGCTGGCCAATCAGGAAGCTCCATTCAACCCTCCATACAAAAAGGGGAAGAAAGTGATTTTAGTTTTTTTTGTGTTTTATGGATTTATGAGCTGTGTTTTATTTTACATATTTATTTGTTTT
>JAPQNM010000008.1:13747428-13752428 GCA_029783475.1 Metacarcinus magister | reverse complement strand
GAAGGGAGTAAAAGAAGGAGGAAGGGAGTGAGAGAGAATAAAAAAGGGGAGAGGGAGAGTGAGGGAGAAATGGAATGAAATAAGGATAAAATGAGAGGAAAGAAGTGGGTTAGGGAAGGGAGGGAGGGGAAGGGAGTGGAAGGGAGGGGAAGGGAGGGGAAGGAAGGGAGGGAGTACCAGCATACGTGGAGTGAAGAATCAGCCACATCAAGACTTCACCTCACGCTTTCTTCCTTCCTTCTTTCCTTCTTTCCTTCTTTCTTTCTTTCTTTCTTTCTTTTTTTTCCACACTTCATAATTACGATTTTATTCCTCTCATAATTTTCCACCTCTCATCCTCCCTTTTATTTTCCTTATTTACGATGCTATTGTAACTCTAAACCTTCACCTATCATTTTTTTTTTACTCTCTCTCTCTCTCTCTCTCTCTCTCTCTCTCTCTCTCTCTCTCTCTCTCTCTCTCTCTCTCTCTCTCTCTCTCTCTCTCTCTCTCTCTCTCTCTCTCGCTCTCTCTCTCCCTTTATATGCACTTAAGGGGAGCGAAAAAGAGCAGCTTGAACATCATTAGAATGTATTAATTTAAAGCAACCGAGACAGAGAGGAGAAGAGGGGAAAGGGGGGTGATGGAGGGGGGACACAGCGCCTCTTCCCCTCTTAGCGACTCTGCAGGTTATGGTGCTCACCCTTATGGCTTATGGTGCTGATGGGGGGCTTAAGAGGGGACTGTGGGGGGGGGTGAGGGGACAAAGGGAGGCTGTGAGGGGAAGGAAGGGACAGGGGGGGTTCGTCTGAAGGTAATGAGGGGAGTGAGGAAGGGGAGAGGGCGTTGGTTTTACCCTGTTTGTGGGTCATGGTGCTAGAGGCCTTTTGGTTATTGCTATGTGGTGGTGGTGGTGGTGGTGGTGGTGGTGGTGGTGGTAGGAGTGATTTACGGTATATTTGTCTCGTGGTGATGAAGGTGGTGATGAAGGTGGTGGTGGTGGTGGTAGCTGTTGTTGTTGTTGTTGTGGTTGTTGTTGTTGTTGTTGTGGTAGCTATTGTTGTTGTTGTGGTTTTAGTTATAGATAAATAAATAAATGTGACAGGCAAGGGGATAATGTATTTCTGGGAACTACAGACAAAATAAAAAAAAACATATCTGCCATCAGTAAATAACACACACACACACACACACACACACACACACACACACACACACACACACACACACACACACACACACACACACACACACACACACACACACACACACACACATTTAGATCATTAAAGCTGTACTCACCTTCTAAAACAAAACAAAACCAACAAAAAAAAATAATATTAAAAAAAACAACAACATTGGGCTAGCGAATGAACAGGCGAAAACCTAACATTTACCGGCGTGGAGATACCTGAACACTTATTGTTATTAAACTGAAAACTGCCTTCATCGCGGCGAAATCTGAACCAGTCTACCCTAAAGTGACACAAGAAAGTGGTCCACATTTACAAGTGTTTAAAAGTGTCTACAGGAGATTTATTTAAACGATTATACTTTGAGTAGGAGGAGTAAGAGGACAAAGAGACAGAGAGAGGGTTAGATAATTTCCTCTTCTATACCCCCCTTCAAAGTGAGTGGGATTAAGTTATTGTCGTATAGGTGAAGTGTTTTATAGTTGTACCTGCTGTTCCAACCATCACCTGTTACGTCATTACTTCCTACAAACACCCACACTCTCTTTCTCTCTTCCTGGCCCTTACCTTACCTTATCTTATCTCCTTCCCAGCCTTTATCTGGGTTTAATTTCAGGTTCTTAGGCTATCATCTTGGTTTACTTGCCTTCCCATCACCCCTGCTTCCCCTTCCTCCCCTTCACCCCCTTCCCATCACCTTCTATCACCCCTTCCTACCCTTCTCCACAATTTCCCGGAACCAAGCAAGGACAGTCAATATTTGGCCTCTGCTTAAAGATGAGTCGCCATGCGCTTCTAACCCTCCTCGCTCTCTCTCTCTCTCTCTCTCTCTCTCTCTCTCTCTCTCTCTCTCTCTCTCTCTCTCTCTCTCTCTCTCTCTCTCTCTCTCTCTCTCTCTCACCCCAATTCTCCTTCCTTCCCTCCCTCCGTCCCTATATTCTCCCCCATTTACCTCTGCAAACACACACACACACACACACACACACACACACACACACACACACACACACACACACACACACACACACACACACACACACACACACACACCAAGGCTCTGAGTCAATACTAACCAGATTTAATTATGTAATGGGAGAGGAAAAACAGACAATGATTATTAATTTTCCCTTTTCCGTCTCTCCTTCCTTCCCTTTCGGCGTTGTTTGTCTTTCTTCCACTCTCTCTGTGTGTCTGTTTGTCTGTTGTTTGATTGACGTGATTATTCGGCCTCACTGACCACTTAGGGAGGTCAGGTCAGGTCAGGTCAACTTGTGTCAGGCTGATTTGTGACACAGGGAAAGGGAGTTTATATTTTGTGTGTGTATAAAGGGAATGATATTTTTGTGTTGTGTTATGTTTTATGTTGGTATGTGTGTTTGTTTGTGTGTGTGTGTGTCTCTCTCTCTCTCTCTCTCTCTCTCTCTCTCTCTCTCTCTCTCTCTCTCTCTCTCTCTCTCTCTCTCTCTCTCTCTCTCTCTCTCTCTCTCTCTCTCTCTCTCTCTTTTTCGCCATTATCTTCTCTCTTTACTTTCACATATTTACCCAATTCGCTCTTTAGTATACCTCTTTATTTTATCTCTCCCTCCTTGTCGCCTCTTCCTCTCCTCCTCTTCCTCCTCCTCTATCCTTCCCTCTCTCTCTTTTTCCTCTCTTCTTTCTTCTTCCATCTCTCCTTCCTTCCTTCATCCTTCCTGCTTACGTTCTCTCTACTTTATTTCCCTCCTTTCTCTCCTCCTTTCTCTCCTCCTTTCTCTTTTCCTCTCTTCCATTCCTTCGTTTCACCTCTGACTGTCCTTCAGATCCTATCCTATCTTCTTATCTCCCTCCTTCATCCCTTCATTATCCCTCCTTCCTCCCAGGCTCCTCCCCTTCTTCCACCTTGCATCCTTCCCACCTCCTCCTTCTCCTCCTCTCTCTCTTGTCGTCCTCTACTCTCCTCTTCCTTCCTGGCCTCTAGTTCTTCCTTATCCTCCTCCTCCTTCTCTTCCATCACCTATCGCTTCTCCTCCACCTCCTTCGCCTATCGTTTCTCCTCCACCTCCTCCTCCATTACCTCTTGTTCCTCCACCTCCTTCTTCTCCTCCTTCATGACCTCCTCCTTCACCTCCTCCTCCTCCACCTCTTCCTCTATCACCACATGTCCCTCCTTCATGACCTCCTCCTCCTCCTCCTCCTCCTCCTCCTCCCCCTCCCCCTCCTCCTCCTCCTCCTCCTCCTCCTCCTCCTCCTCCTCCCCTCCTCCTCCTCCTCCTCCTCCTCCTCCTCCTCCTCTGCCATCAGGGTAACGTTATGCAATAGAAAGGACCAATAGCCAGATGTGCATCCCACTCTGTTTACCAAAACGAGACACCTCTCCCGACCCTCTCCCTTGGACTCTCTTTATAGGGTAGATTAGTCCCTTTGGCGCTGAGGTTACCCTAAGTACCTCTCATAACGCACCCCCGCCTGTTATGAAGGAAGGGAGAAGGGGGGAAAGGGTGCCTGAGGAGAAGGGAGGAAGATGGCAAGAGGCTGAAGGAAGATGATGAAGTAGGAGGAGGAGTAGGAGGCATAGGAGTGGCCTTGTGAAGTGTAAGGAGGATGGTGAGTGGTATGTAAAGGCACGGGAGATCTTATAAAGGTGGTGGGTATGTGGGAGAGTTTAAGGATGACAAAGGAAATGATAAAGATGAGTGTTTGGTGTGTGGTGTGATACTCTAAGGGAAGGAAGGGTTGAGGAGGGCGGAGGCAGAGGGTTGAGAGAAAAATTTTGTAAATACTTAAAGAGCTGGGGTTCGTTAGGGAAAAATGGGTAAAGGGAAAAACTGGAGCAGCTTTAAAGAGTGACTCCATAAAAAGAAGAGGGAAAAAAAATAATAAATAAAGAGTAAAGTAGAGGGTATACAGGAATATAAACACTTGAATATGATAGTGAGTAATGTTTTAAAGGAATAGAAGACGATGAACACCAGATGATAATAATATTTAGTACTATTTAACGTAATTTTATGAATATTTTACTGGTGATGACTCAAAATAGAGGAGTTAGTGCATAAACGTACTTGAGTGGTAAAAAGAAAACTGGAAAGGGTGAGGAGAGAGATAGAAGAACAGGAAAGAGATGCCTTCACCCAATGATTAAGTCCAATTATTAATACATTTTGCGAGAAAGAAAATAAAAGAGAAAGAGAAAGAGAATACCATAGAAACTTAGATGACTTATCCTAAAAAAAGTTAATAGCAATACATAGAGAGAGAGAAAAGAGAGAATGAAAGATAGAGAAAGAAAGAGAAAAAGAGAGTAGCTAAGAGCGACGCATTACTTCCGGGCCGCAAGAGACAAAGGCAAGAAGATGAGTTACAACAAGTTAAAAAGAATACGACAGTTACACCTGAAGTCTGGCCTCCCTTGAAACTTTATCAATTTTGGAAGATTGTCACCGATATGTAGCTAGCTGGCTCTCGTGTCCCTATCCTCCTCTATCCTCCCTCCTCCTCCTTTTTTCACCTCTCCTCCTCTTCTTATTCATATTTTGTTTCCTTTTCTTATTTGTCTCCTGCCTCGATCCTTTCCTTTTCCTCCTCCTCCTCCTCCTCCTCCTTTTCCTCCTCCTCTTCTTACTCATTATTTTTTTTATCTTCTTATTTGTCTTCTTCCTCGTTTATTCTTGTTTGTTTTTTCTACTTTATCTGTTTTGTTTCTTGTCTCGTTCTGTTTTATTTTCTTTCTGCTCTTCAGGCTTTTTGTGTTTTTACTTTTTTATTTCTTGTCCATCTTTCTTTTCATTTGAACTTTATCCTCTTCCTCCTCCTCCTCCTCCTCTCCTCCTCCTCCTCCTCCTCTTCCTC
>JAPQNM010000008.1:13679928-13737428 GCA_029783475.1 Metacarcinus magister | reverse complement strand
CTCTATCATCTAAAGTGAGAGAGACGTAGATAGTAAAAGCGAAGATTCTTGAAGGGGAAGAGGAAGAAGAACAATGGTAGGAGGAGGAGGAGGAGGAGGAGATAGTGATGATAATAAAGAAAAAAACATGAGAGAGAGAGAGAGAGAATGGTGGGAAACAAAGGGGGAATCAATAAAGGAGGAAGGAGCAAGGGAAGATAAAGTAGAAGAGGGGAATAGCAGAGGAAGGAGTAAATATATGAAAGTGTGAAAATAGGAGAAGGGGAAAGAAGGGGAAATTATAAACGAGGAAGGGGATAACGAGAGAGAGAGAGAGAGAGAGAGAGAGAGAGAGAGAGAGAGAGAGAGAGAGAGAGAGAGAGAGAGAGAGAGAGAGAGAGAGAGAGAATAAAGAGGGTAAGAGAATGAGTTAGATAATACTCGATTTGAAATGAAAGGAATACAAATGACTGAATAATTATCTTAATGATGCAGCCAGTGCGAGATGATGATGATGATGATGATGATGATGATGATGATGATGATGATGATGATGATAGTGGTGGTGATTCTTTCCTATTCAACCAAGTGCCCAAAAAAGTCTATCATATTTATTGTTCCTTTCTGTTCCTCCTCCTCCTCCTCCTCCTCTTCCTCTTCCTCTTCCTCTTCCTCTTCCTCCCTTTCCCACCTCTTCTATACATTCATTTAAATTTTTACCACAACTCTGACATTTGAATTCAGTCCGAGGAGCAGAAAATGAAAGCAGCTCATGCAAAAGTGAGTTACTGGGAGAGGAAAACAAATAAATTTTAAATATTACATAAAAAATGCTGTTCATCCACTTTTCCTCCATCGAAAAGCGCTTAGGGAGTCGTTTGAATATAAATGAAAATATTCCCCGAGAGAGAGAGAGAGAGAGAGAGAGAGAGAGAGAGAGAGAGAGAGAGAGAGGAGAGAGAGAGAGAGAGAGAGAGAGAGATAACTGTATATATAATTCCCTTTGTTGATTTGAAGTCCTATAAACATCATGAAACTCAAAAAAAAAAAAAAAGACTAACCTATGTTTTGTTTCTTCTTTCTCTAATATTATTTTCACATCATTTATATTCTTCTCCTTCCCTCTACTTGCTGTCTTTATTTTTCTTCTTCTTTTTATTCTTGTTTATATTCTTCATCCACCACAACCACCATCACTACCACTTCCTCCTCCTCTTCCTCCTCTTCTTCCTCTTCTTCCTCCTCCTCCTTCATTGTTTGCAGATTCTGGGTTTTTTTTACAACCTACTGCTGAGTGTTGCTAAAACCTTTGTGTTGCGAGTGTGTTGCATAAGGAAGTGTTGCAGACTGTGATATATCGTGTGTTGCGATGATTAGAGTATTGTCAGTGTTGCATTGTGTACGAGCCTCGAGTGTTGCAGAATTTGTGTTGCATCAGAAGTGTTGTAGATTGTGATGTATTGTGTGTTGCGAGGATGTAAAGTGTTGGCGGTGTATGACCTTCGAGTGTTGCAGAATTTGTGTTTCGTGTACTGGGTGAGGTGCTTTAGTGGTACGTGTGTTGCAAGTACTAAAGGGAGTGTTGCGAGGAGTGTTATTAAACCCTACCAGTGTATTGCGGGCAGACCAGTGTTACCAGAATGAATTGAGTGTTGCGTGCAAGACAGTGTAACCAGAAAAAATAAGTATTGCGTACAAAATAGTGTAATAGTGTAAGAAATTCCCTTTTAGATAAATTTGATCGATCTATCAACTCACAGTTATATGATGAACTATTCTTTTTGACTTACGATGCCATTTTTGAAGGGATACACAACCGTTCCTGTTATCATACATGACTCTTCCTAACATACAATATTTCTTGGGTTATACACGTAGTAAAAATCTGCACCTTGCACACTGCTGCCTGCTGTGTCCTGCTGACCTACACTTTGTATTTTATTCATTCATTTATTATTTCTTTGATTTTGTTTATCAATGAATAAAAACGGATATGAATTATAAAAAAAAAATCATTTAACTTTTTACTTTTTATTTATAAATCAATAATATAAATGCATACACTTAATAGTAAAACATAGAAACACAAAATATTAATGTAATTATAAACTTAAAAAGATTTACATTATTTTAGGGTTTTTTGATAATTATGGCACATCAATAATGATGTTGGTGGTCCTTTTTGTTTTTGTTTGTCTCTAAAGTGTCTTGGCTCACATCTCACTCCTTCAGTCCCCTTCCTCTTCCCCTGAACATTCCACTTCCTCGGAACATTTCCAGTCCCCTTCCTCTTCCCCTGAACATTCCACTTCCTCGGAACATTTCCAGTCCCCTTCCTCTTCCCCTGAACATTCCACTTCCTCGGAACATTTCCAGTCCCCTTCCTCTTCCCCTGAACATTCCACTTCCTCGGAACATTTCCAGTCCCCTTCCTCTTCCCCTGAACATTCCACTTCCTCGGAACATTTCCAGTCCCCTTCCTCTTCCCCTGAACATTCCACTTCCTCGGGACATTTCCAGTCCCCTTCCTCTTCCCCTGAACATTCCACTTCCTCGGGACATTTCCAGTCCCCTTCCTCTTCCCCTGAACATTCCATGTCCTGTAGACATTTCCAGTCCAAGTCCTGTTCCACTCTCCATGCCCCTTCCTCTGTTCCATCCCCGTCCCCTTCCTGGCCAGTTCCAGCCGCTGTTGCCTCTTCCTACATAACCTTGATACTGTCCTCCGGCAGCCCGTACCCACACGTCCCTGTAGTTGAGCACGTAGTACTTCCTCATCACATCAACTAAACCAACCTTCTCCAACACTTTCTGGAATTTCTGAAGGTTGGCGATGTGGGACGCACCCTCAGCAAACTTGCGTTGCTCTGCGATGGATGGAAGAATAACGTTGATGTCATCATCAGAATCGGAATCATGGTCGGCTTCATTGTTTGCAGGTTTGGAGTCCTTGTGTTCGTTCTCTGTTGTGTTAACAGGTGTGCGACGCTTCATTACCTTCTTCAACTTGTTCACCTTTTTCTTTTGGCCATCGCAATGAAAGGTTGTTGCTTCGTTGACCGATCTCGTCTCGTCTGTGTTTTGGGGCATTTGTTTGTTTGTCTTACCAAGAACTTCATTAACAATGGCCGCCTCTTCATCTGATGTGTAGGTATCATAATTATTGGGTATGATATCAGCTGTAATTGCTTCGGACTCATCTTTAATGGGAAGCATTTCTTTGTTAACCTTGAACAGTTTTTCGTGAATTGAGTGAACGTTTTCGTTGATGACGTGTCCTTGAGGAACATTCCGCCATTGTTCAAAAGCCGCCCGCAGGTCAGCGACGCACAACACAGACTTGGCAATCTTGGGCTGCTCTTCCACGGACGGAAGAATGACGTTGATGCCGTCATCAGAATCAGAATCATCGTTTATCTCGTTGTTCTTCTGTTGAACGTCAATTTGAACAATTTCTTCCTGAACTGTTTGCACGACATCTTCGTTGGTGTTGCCGAGAACTTCGTTTACTATGGCCGCCTCTTGATCGGATGCGTAGGAGTCACTGTTAACTGGTATAATCTCTTGCATAATTGATTCAGACTCCTCCTCAATCGTCAGTTTGTCTTGGTCACACTTAGACACTTCCTCTTCAGTTGATGGAACATTTCCGCTTGCAATAGCGCACAGGACCTCTTCAGAAGCAGGCATCACCTCTTCAGTAATGGACGTCATCTCTTCAGATATAGACGGCAGGGCTTCAGTACTGGACTTTATGTGTTCAGTAATGGGCAAGTCCTCTGCAATAACGGACGTAACCTCTTCAGCAAGGTGCACCTCCTCAGCAGTGACGGATTTTAGCGTCACTTCTTCACGCTTCTTCTTTTTCCTCCTATGACGGCGCCGACGTTTCTTGGTTTCCTTTATCTGGTTAGTTCCTTCATCGAGCGTTTCAGACTTCATTACTATTACTGGTGAGTCTCCGGCCTCCGCAGTGACGGTGGGCACTTCGGCAGCGATGTTTTCCTCCTCTTCAGCGATGTTTTCCTCCTCTTCAGCGATGATTGCGTCCAATGCAGCGATATTTTCCTCCTCTTTAGCGATATTTTCCTCCTCTTTAGCGATATTTTCCTCCTCTTTAGTGATGGTTGCGTCGAATGCAGCGATATTTTCCTCCTCTTTAGCGATATTTTCCTCCTCTTTAGCGATGGTTGCGTCGAATGCTAGCGATATTTTCCTCCTCTTTAGCGATGATTGCGTCCAATGCAGCGATATTTTCCTCCTCTTTAGCGATGTTTTCCTCCTCTTTAGCGATATTTTCCTCCTCTTCAGCGATGGTTGCGTCCAATGCAGCGATATTTTTCTCCTCTTTAGCGATGTTTTCCTCCTCTTTAGCGATATTTTCCTCCTCTTTAGCGATGATTGCGTCGAATGCAGCGATATTTTCCTCCTCTTTAGCGATATTTTCCTCCTCTTTAGCGATATTTTCCTCCTCTTTAGCGATGATTGCCTCAAATGCAGCGATATTTTCCTCTTCTTCAGCGATGGTTGCGTCGAATGCAGCGATATTTTCCTCCTCTTTAGCGATATTTTCCTCCTCTTCAGCGATGGTTATCTCCAATACAGCGATATTTTCCTCCTCTTCAGCGATGGCTATCTCCTATGCAGCGATATTTTCCTCCTCTTCAGCGATAGCTATCTCCTTTTCAGCGTTGGTTATCTCCATGCAGCGATTTTTCTCCTCTTCAGCGTGGCTATCTCCTTTTCAGCGATATTTTCCTCCTCTTCAGCGATGGCTATCTCCTTTTCAGCGTTGGTTATCTCCTCTTCAGCGATGGCTATCTCCTTTTCAGCGTTGGTTATCTCCTCTTCAGCGATGGCTATCTCCTTTTCAGCGTTGGTTATCTCCTCTTCAGCGATGGCTATCTCCTTTTCAGCGTTGGCTATCTCCTCTTCAGCTTTGGCTATCTCCTTTTCAGCGATATTTACCTCCTCTTCAGCGTGTTCAGTCTCGGTGTGGTGCTGCCGCTGTGACCGCTTTTTCCACCACCTTTTAAACCGTTTTGGGATGCAGCAACGGATCCACCCGAAACAGCCCTTCTTAGGAGTCTCCTCCTCCACGATAGTGAGTAGCACAGCGTGGTGCTTGGACAAGTAGTTGTCCAAGCTCACGGCATCACGTTCACTAACACTCATGCTATTGCTGGTGACAATAATTTGCTTTTCACTATTCATGATTTGTATATACAGATTAGCGTAGCTGTTAAACCGCGATGGTGTGAGTATTAAGGTAGATTTAGCTCCAACCTGATAAGGTTCAATCCATCTTGATTTTCATTGGTCCTCTAACTCCAACCCTGTAAGGATCGATCAATCTTGATTTCTACTGGCCCCTCCTCCCCCTCCTCCTCCTCCTCTTCCTCCTCCTCCTCCTCCTCCTCCTCCTTGACACAGGTTAGGTAAGTTCACATTGAGGATCTTAAAATAGACTTTCTCGGTTTGATTTTCCGCATCGATTGCATTATTCATATTCTTGACATTCATTGCTCAGCCTCACTCTGCAGGGCACGAGATTATGCACTGAGAGAGAGAGAAAGAGAGAGAGAGAGAGAGAGAGAGAGAGAGAGAGAGAGAGAGAGGGAGAGAGGGAGAGAGGGTGACAACCTAATTATTCATTCTTAAAAGCTTGGTGTCGTAATTTTTCATCGTCTGAGGCTGACAATCTTTTTCTTTAAGAGTCTGACAACGTGATTATTGATTTATAAAAGATGGATTTGTAATTATTCATTTTTAATAGAGCCCCGTGCGTGATTGAACTAATTATCAACCTATACATTAATTATTATTCAGAGGAGTAAAAGATAAAGAGCAAATACGTCATTATTTATTCACAGCAGACGAATTACACATTAATTTACCTGTCTGACCAACGAGAAAATCAACAAAAAATTAACATCACTACCTTTTCGGAAACTAGCAAACCATAGAGTAATTTTTTGCTACGAACTTTTAAAAATAAACATTAATTTCCTATAAACAGTACAAGGAAACATATAATTAATTTCCACGAGATTAGTAGAGGAGGAGGAAAAGGAGGAAGAGGACGAGGAGGAAGAGGACAAGGAGGAGGAGGACAAGGAAGGAAAAGGATCATTGCACCCAGCTACATTCTTCTTGTATTTCTCCTCTTGTATTTCTCTTCTTCCTGGTCGAATGTTCCGCCTCTGAGACGCATTAACAAGATGCATTGAAGAGACAAGTTAATTCAGCACACAAATGGATCTTTACCCAGCAAACCAGCGGCAGGAACGTTCATCTTTGTCTCTGTGTGTGTGTGTGTGTGTGTGTGTGTGTGTGTGTGTGTGTGTGTGTGTGTAGTAGTAGTAGTAGTAGTAATAGTAGTAATAGTAGTAGTAATAGTAATAGTAGTAGTAGTAGTAGAAGTAGAAGAGAAAAGAGAGAGAGAGAGAGAGAGAGAGAGAGAGAGAGAGAGAGAGAGAGAGAGAGAGAGAGAGAGAGAGAGAGAGAGAGAGATAACGAGAGGAGGAAAGGAAGAGCAAAACTTTTGACACAAGAGATAAGACAATGATGGAAGGATGGAGAGAAAAAACGGTGATGAAGATGAAGTCCGTAGAGAGACAAAGATGGTGTCTGGAGGGAAGGAGGGATGGAGGGAAGGTCTGACTGAGCCGGAGGAAGGAAAGATGGAGAGAAAATTGATGGAGGTATTTTTAAAAGCCCTTGAGTAAAAATTTGATGCAAGGAAAATAGTCAATCGAAGGAGAAACTCATGTAAACAAGTAGGTTATCTCTCTCTCTCTCTCTCTCTCTCTCTCTCTCTCTCTCTCTCTCTCTCTCTCTCTCTCTCTCTCTCTCTCTCTCTCTCTCTCTCTCTCTCTCTCTCTCTCTCTCTCTCTCTCTCTTTCTAATAAGATATACAATAGAAACACCATAAATACAGTGTGAAAGAGAGAGAGAGAGAGAGAGAGAGAGAGAGAGAGAGAGAGAGAGAGAGAGAGAGAGAGAGAGAGAGAGAGAGAGAGAGAGAGAGAGAGAGAGAGAGCAGGCTGTATAGAGAGAGCACCAGAGCTTCCCTTCCTCTACCAAACTGGCTCCTCATCTTTAAGTCTCGGCCTAATTCTCGAGGTGAATATTTGTCTAAGCTTGGTTGCTGTGTGGCTGGGTGGAGGAGTAGAGTAGAGTAGAGTGGAGTAGAGTGGAGTGGAGTACAGTGGAGTCTGGTACATACAAGGATATAGTTAACTCCCTATCTATGGTATAAGGTTGATAGAGGAGTGTTAGATAAGGGTGTGTGTGTAGGTGGGTGTGTGTGTGTGTGTGTGTGTGGGTTTGTGTGTGTGTAACTATCCACCGTTTCCCTCTCTTCTGTGTATTATTTTTCCCTTGCATAAATTTATCTATTTCTTTCTCTCTCTCTCTCTTTTTTTTTTTTTTTTTGTGCTTCCCTCTCTCTATTTTCACTTGTACTTGTTGCATTAATCTTTCATCAAAAATTATTCTTTATTTTCTCTATTTTCTTTCTTTTTTTTATTTATTTATTTTCTTTCTTTTTGTTTCTCCCTTCCTCTATCTCTCTTTTTCTCACTTTTTTCTCTCTTTGGGGTGAGTAGGAACCGCCCACCTCGACGGCTCCCCACGTTTTTGAGAGAGAGAGAGAGAGAGAGAGAGAGAGAGAGAGAGAGAGAGAGAGAGAGAGAGAGAGAGAGAGAGAGAGAGAGACAGCTCTTCCCATAACCTAATATGCAATTCTTATCCCTTGCTTCTCCCATTCCTCTCTCTCTCTCTCTCTCTCTCTCTCTCTCTCTCTCTCTCTCTCTCTCTCTCTCTCTCTCTCTCTCTCTCTCTCTCTCTCTCTCTCTGTGAATAAATGGTCAAAAGTAGTTTCAAATACATTCAAAACTTATATCTTTACTCTATCTCATTTTTCTTTTCTCTCAGTTCTCTTACTTTATTTAATTTTTGTTTCCACTTTACATTCGGTTTCATATTTTCCTTAATTTGAGACCCAAGTTTGGTTTTCATTTCAAAGTTTTATTTCCTGTTATTTATTTCTCATGAGATTTTAATAAGAGAGGAATTACTGGTGGCCACAATTCAGTAGCTATGCATTGACGTTTTGCGTGTGTGTGTGTGGGTGTGTGTGTGTGTGGGTGTGTGTGGGTGTGGGTGGGTGTGGGTGTACTTCAGTGTTCTTTCTTTCCTTTTTTTTACTCACTTACTCACATCTCTCCTTCCTTCCCTATACTCTTCTTCCTCTTCCCTTCTCCTTCCCTCACTCCCTCCTCCTCACACTCGTACTCTCATTTCCTTCTTCCTCTTCCTTCCTCATCTCTGACCACCACCACCACCACCACCACCACCACCACCACCACCACCACCACCACCACCACCACCACCACCACCACCACCACCACCAAGAGGGAAAAAAAAGGGGAAGATGAGGGTATATATATATATTTTTTTTTCCCTTCACTCAAAAGCTGTATATCATGTTTCCTGAAAAGCTAGTTATTTTTTTTTCCCTTAATGAAAGGTGCTACAGGCAGGAAGGAAGGCAGGAAGGAAGGAAGGAAGGCAGGAAGGAAGGAAGGAAGGAAGGAAGGAAGGAAAAAGAGGAGAGAGAGAGAAAAAAAATAGGAGAAAGAATGGGAGGAAAAAAAAACTAGGAAATGGTAAATGAGAAATTATGAGAATGTTGAAAGACCTTGAAGATGAAAATGGTTTGCTATTTCTTTTTCATTCTTTCTCTCTCTCTCTCTCTCTCTCTCTCTCTCTCTCTCTCTCTCTCTCTCTCTCTCTCTCTCTCTCGCAGGATGATATTGTGGGTAGCTGGCTGCGAAAACTTGAAAGAAAAATGCGAGAGAGAGAGAGAGAGAGAGAGAGAGAGAGAGAGAGAGAGAGAGAGAGAGAGAGAGAGAGAGAGAGAGAGAGAGAGAGTCAGGAACATGATACAGGCTTCTCAGAAAAGCGGCCTTTTATATAGAAGTGAAGCTTAAGTGAGAATCAGTAATAAAATAAGCTTTGTGAGAAGGAGGAGGAAGAAAAGAAGGAGGAGGAGGAGGAGGAGGAGGAGGAGGAGGAGGAAGAGATCATAGAAGAAAAATAGTCAGAAGGAAAGAGAAGGAAAAGAGGAAGTAACACAGAGGAATGAGAAAGAAGAGTAATAAAGGGTGAAGAAGGGAAAATTAGAAGAAGGGAAAAGAAGTAAAGAGACAGTGAAGAGGAGAGGGAAGGAGAGGCGCGCGAAGGTGATGAAGGAAAATGATGATAAAGAGTAAGAGGAAGAATGAGAAAAGGGGGTGAAAAATAAAGGATAGGATGAGGACGAGAAAGAGGAAGGTGATAAAGAGGACAAGAAGAAAGAATAATTGTAAGGAAGAGGAAAATATGAGATGGAAGAAGAGGAGGAAGAGTAGGAAATAACATGGAGGTGACTGATAGAGAAGGAGGAAGAGGAAGAGGAGGAGGAGGAAGAAGTGACACATGAAGATAATGAGAGAGAAAAAGGATGATAATGAAGGAGGGAGGATAGGAAAGGTAATGATAGGAAGAGGAGATAGAGGAATAGAGGACAGGTAGAGGGATGTGTGAAGCCTTGCAGGTGTGATGAGGCAGGTTAATTAAGGTGACGTGGATGAGAGAGAGAGAGAGAGAGAGAGAGAGAGAGAGAGAGAGAGAGAGAGAGAGAGAGAGAGAGAGAGAGAGAGAGAGAGTGAGGAATGTGAATTGGAATAATGTAAAAGTTAAGATTAAAAAGACGTTTTCACTCTAAACTGAAGGATTGTCAAAAAGAGTAATATTCCTCCTTTTCGAAATGAACGTTATATAAGAATAGACTGGAGTTAAAAGATCTGTCTGTCTGTCTGTCTATCTATCTGTCTCTCTGTCTGTCTGTCTGTCTGTCTATCTATCTGTCTGTCTGTCTGTCTGTCTGTCTGTCTGTTTATCTGGTTATATCAATATGTGTCTATCTATTGTTCTGTTTGTGCTTTCTTTGTATGTCTATCTATGTGTATGTGTGTATCTCTCTCTCTCTCTCTCTCTCTCTCTCTCTCTCTCTCTCTCTCTCTCTCTCTCTCTCTCTCTCTCTCTCTCTCTCTCTCTCTCTCGCATCCAATTTCCCAGTAGCACCTTCCAACGCAGTATCCCGGAGGTAGAGTGGGAGGTATTGTCTGAAGTTCGGCCAGACCAGAGTGAGAGAACGCGTCCTCACCCATTGGAGAGATGGAGAGAAACCGAGAAATACAGAGGGACTGATGTACGAGTTGGAGAGAGAGAGGGACGAGAGAGAGAGAGAGAGAGAGAGAGAGAGAGAGAGAGAGAGAGAGAGAGAGAGAGAGAGAGAGAGAGAGAGAGTGAGACTGGACTGTAAAGGAGTGGTGAATGGAGAGATAGAATGGAAATGAGTGTTAGAGAGAGAGAGAGAGAGAGAGAGAGAGAGAGAGAGAGAGAGAGAGAGAGAGAGAGAGAGAGAGAGAGAGAGAGAGAGAGAGAGAGAGAATGGCACACAGTAGAGGCAAAAATAGGTCGTAAAGAGAAAGTGGACTTATAAAACAAGTAGGAAATAGCAGTAGTAATAGTAATAGTAATAGTAATAGCAGTAGAGAGAGAGAGAGAGAGAGAGAGAGAGAGAGAGAGAGAGAGAGAGAGAGAGAGAGAGAGAGAGAGAGAGAGAAAGAACAAGAAAGACCCACCGTTGCCAGGACGTAAATTTTATTCTTCCTGTCGTAAACATTTTATCTACGCAATATCCACCTGTCTTTATGCTTCATCCTCGCCTCCTGCACCTATTTTCCACCTCGTTCCAACCGTGTATTAACCGCGTATACTCGTTAATAACTTATCTTTTCTTTATTTTCTAGTTAAGTCCCCGTTGGTAGGTAGGTGGTCTAGTTTTCTTTTGTTTTGGTGACGCTTGGCATTTCGAGTTTTCGTTCTTCATTTGTTTTCATTTGGTGTTTTGTGGTGTTTTGTTTTGATATTATTTCCTCCTCGTCCTCCTTGGTCCTCGTCTTATCCTCGTCTTGGTTGTACTTGCATCCTCACCACGTCTTCAAGAACTCACACAAGGCGTTTCGATTCCTTTTAGTCAGCTTGGGTCTCAAGGATTCTTCGGTGTCCTTATGTCGCCTAAGTTAAAGGATTTACCTCCATAACTTAATTTGCTAAGTTTATCATCACACAAAACTCAAAACTCAGCCTTTGATAAATCTTGTAAATATTAGGTTACGGTGCTGCAAGTTATGTTACAAGATTCTTTTCCTCTCCTCTTGGCTCTCAAAAGGAATTATTGCATTAGCGTCGTGGGTCTGGCAGCGAGGAAGTGAACATCAACAACACGCTGCCGGGCGGGTGTCTGGTTGTCGTACCCGCGCCTCCCGCCCCATAAACTCCGCTGTGTCCCACCTCCTTCAGAGACCTAGAAGTGATTTTACGAGGATGGGTCTGCTGGATAATGCGTTGTAAAAAGCACTCTCTCTCTGGCCGAAGTGTATGAGGGAGAGTTGTAGTATTTTCCTAAGACCAATCGTACCTTTAATAGTGTTCGAGTTTCTATAAGGTAAAGAGAGAGTGGGTTGGTGAGGCATTTTGGAAAAGGTAGAGAAGGTAGTGCATTGGGATGGTCTGGAATATAGGTAAGGGCCGGGAAGGGATGGGAAGGGATAGGCAAGAACGACCAGAGTTTAGAGATAGGGAAAACCAACGACGGTCTGACTTAAGGACTGGGTTAGGTTAGATTAGAGAGAGAGAGAGAGAGAGAGAGAGAGAGAGAGAGAGAGAGAGAGAGAGAGAGAGAGAGAGAGAGAGAGAGAGAGAGAGAGAGAGAGAGCAGAGAGAGAGAGAGAAATAAGAAATTCTACAAGGTAATATAAGTATGTATAACTCCATTACGTGTGTGGATGTGATTGGAGATGTGGAGTTGAAGGAAGGTGGATGGGTGGGTGGGTGGAGGGTGGTAGTGGAAGTGGCAGAGAGGAGAGTGGATGGAGATGAAGAGTAATGTATTAATTTGTCTTTACCTCACAATGTTGTAAGAAATAGAGGAGGAGGAGAGGAGGAGGAGGAAGAAGAAACAAAGGAACACAAAAATACATAACAATGACTCCTTAGATCCACACAATACAACGAATCACAGTAATTTGGTTTCTTTAATTATAAATGTTAATGAATTACAACTGCTTCAAAGTACTTATTCTGTGTAGCGAGGTTTCTTGCCACTGCCTCCACAACCGTTAGTCATACATGAAAACTCGTTAAACAAATTTTATTGTAAATTGAATGATTTAAAACTTTTATTCAAGTCATTTCTCACGTACTTGTGACATAAATGGATTTACGATTTTGTGGGCCGAAATTTTCCACCAGAATTGAGGTCGAATATTGTTTTGTCATTTTACTACGAAAATATTAATTATACAGGAATTTTGCATAGAAGCAAAGTTATGGAGATCAATGCCCTCTATCTGATGGCTGTGTCACCATCCCAATAGCTCCCATATCTTTGGAAGAATGTTAGGTTTTGTGATAAAAGTGAATGTAGAATTGTTTTCATCCTTACTTCTATACTTCGGTTTCAATTCCATTTTAAAATAGCTCAAAAGAACGGGCGTTTTCTCCTCTTTATTTTACTATTCAATATTTGTTTACGTAAACCTCATACTTTTCGAGTTATTGCAAAAAACATGATTTCCGCCAAAAAATCTAAGGGGGAGAGCCATGAAATTTGGTAAAAAATTTTGACATCTCCAAATCTCATGAAAATTGATACACAGAGGTTCTCAAGCATACTATACACGAATCTGGACTCAGTTTTCTTATTACTCTAATATCAAACCTTACTTCACCTATACTTACTAATAAGAATAAGGGAAATAAACATTATTTGACTTTCTGAATAGTTGAATAGTGCTTTGACAATTTACTACGAAAATACTACTACTACAATAGGAAGAGGAGAGGAGGAGGAGGAGGAGGAGGAGGAGGAGGAGGTGAGGGAGTGTTCTGGGGGGCACAAGAGTATTGGGGCATACCAACTCCTCTCTTCCTCCTCCTCCTCCTCCTCCTCCTCTTCCAGGCTTAATGGTCGCCCTCCCTATTTTTGCCTGCTAGCCACGCCTGCTACTCCTCTCTTTCCTCTCCCTTTTCCCCTTCCCTTTCCCCTCTTTTCCCCTCCCCCCGTGATGAACGCCTTGCCTCCCCTCACAGACACACTCCACACGTGCCCCTTCCCTCCCCCCCCTTCCCTGCCCCCTCCCCTCCCCCCTTCCCCTCCCCCTTCCTCCGCCCCCCTTCCCCGCCCCCCGCCCCGATAACATGGAGGATTCACTATTGCCAACTGAGAGAGAGAGAGAGAGAGAGAGAGAGAGAGAGAGAGAGAGAGAGAGAGAGAGAGAGAGAGAGAGAGAGAGAGAGAATTGCAGTTGTGGCCTCCTGAATCCACCACACACCAATTCTCGTACCGTGCTGTGGATGTAAATCTTGTTTTAGTATTTTACTCTCTCTCTCTCTCTCTCTCTCTCTCTCTCTCTCTCTCTCTCTCTCTCTCTCTCTCTCTCTCTCTCTCTCTCTCTCTCTCTCAGACTTTTAATATGTCTCCATTTCGTTTTCCTTGTGTTTGTGTGTATATATGAGAGAGAGAGAGAGAGAGAGAGAGAGAGAGAGAGAGAGAGAGAGAGAGAGAGAGAAGAGAGAGAGAGAGAGGAAAAAAAATAAGTTCGTAAAAATAACATGGTTCTAAACTTTATACCGAGTTTACGTGCCTCTTCTCCCTCTTTCCCTTCCTTCCTTCCTTCCTTCCTTCCTTCCTTCCTTCCTTCCTTAATTCTTTTCCTCATTTACTCCTTTCACGTTTCTTCCTTTCTCTTCCTCAATTTCTCTCTCTCTCTCTTCCTCATTCTCCCCCCCATTTGCCTCTCCCATCATCCTTCCTTTCTCTTTGTCTCCCCTTATTCCCCCTTTCTTCTCTCCCTTTCGTAAATGGCTACGAAAGGGAAGAAGTCAAACAAATGGTAAAATTTATATAAGGACCCTATTTTCTGAAGAATTTTAATGGTTTCCCTTATTCAGTCCTACAATGTTTATCCTATCCATTATTCATCAGTACTCTCTCTCTCTCTCTCTCTCTCTCTCTCCTCTCTCTCTCTCTCTCTCTCTCTCTCTCTCTCTCTAGTGTAGTTATCCCTATTTTATCTCCATTTTCTGTTTTATTTACCTATTTATTGTTTATTTTATTGTCTTTATTTGTTGTTGTTACTTTATCGTTCCTGTTTTTATTCTTTCTTATTTTATTTATTTTTTTATTATTATTATTATTTTTCTTCTTTTTTCCTTTTTTTTCTTGTTCTTGTTCTTGTTCTCCTCCTCCTCCTCCACCTCCTCCGCCTCCTTCTCCTCCTCTTCCTCCTCCTCCTCCTCCTCCTCCTCCTCCTTCTCATCCTCCTATTTATTTTTATCATTAATATTTATTTTTATCATTAATATTTATTTTTATCATTAATATTTATTTTTATCATTATTATTTATTTTTATCATTAATATTTATTTTTATCATTAATATTTATTTTTATCATTAATATTTATTTTTATCATTAATATTTATTTTTATCATTAATATTTATTTTTATCATTAATATATATTTTTATCATTAATATATATTTTTATCATTAATATTTATTTTTATCATTAATATTTATTTTTATCATTAATATTTATTTTTATCATTAATATATATTTTTATCATTAATATTATTTTTATCATTAAATATTTTTTTTATCATTAATATTTATTTTTATCATTAATATATATTTTTATCATTAATATATATTTTTATCATTAATATATATTTTTATCATTAATATTTATTTTTATCATTAATATTTATTTTTATCATTAATATTTATTTTTATCATTATTATTTATTTTTATCATTAATATTTATTTTTATCATTAATATTTATTTTTATCATTAATATATATTTTTATCATTAATATTTATTTTTATCATTAATATTTATTTTTATCATTAATATTTATTTTTATCATTAATATTTATTTTTATCATTAATATTTATTTTTATCATTAATATTTATTTTTATCATTAATATTATTTTTATCATTAATATTTATTTTTATCATTATTATTTATTTTATCATTAATATTTATTTTTATCATTAATATTTATTTTTATCATTAATATTTATTTTTATCATTAATATTTATTTTTATCATTAATATATATTTTTATCATTAATATTTATTTTTATCATTATATTTATTTTTATCATTAATATTTATTTTTATCATTAATATTTATTTTTATCATTAATATATATTTTTATCATTAATATATATTTTTATCATTAATATATATTTTTATCATTAATATATATTTTTATCATTATATTTATTTTTATCATTAATATTTATTTTTATCATTAATATTTATTTTTATCATTAATATATATTTTTATCATTGATATATATTTTTATCATTAATATTTATTTTTATCATTAATATTTATTTTTATCATTAATATTTATTTTTATCATTAATATATATTTTTATCATTAATATATATTTTTATCATTAATATATATTTTTATCATTAATATATATTTTATCATTAATATTTATTTTTATCATTAATATATATTTTTATCATTAATATATATTTTTATCATTAATATATATTTTTATCATTAATATATATTTTTATCATTAATATATATTTTTATCATTAATATTTATTTTTATCATTAATATTTATTTTTATCATTAATATATATTTTTATCATTAATATATATTTTTAGCATTAATATATATTTTTATCATTAATATTTATTTTTATCATTAATATTTATTTTTATCATTAATATTTATTTTTATCATTAATATTTATTTTTATCATTAATATTATTTTTATCATTAATATTTATTTTTATCATTAATATTTATTTTTATCATTAATATTTATTTTTATCATTAATATTTATTTTTATCATTAATATTTATTTTTATCATTAATATTTATTTTTATCATTATTATTTATTTTTATCATTAATATTTATTTTTATCATTAATATTTATTTTTATCATTAATATTTATTTTTATCATCAATATTTATTTTTATCATTATATTTATTTTTATCATTATTAATTATTTTATCATTAATATTTATTTTTATCATTAATATTTATTTTTATCATTAATATATATTTTTATCATTAATATTTATTTTTATCATTAATATTTATTTTTTCATTAATATTTATTTTTATCATTAATATTTATTTTTATCATTATTATTTATTTTTATCATTATTATTTATTTTTATCATTAATATTTTTTTTTATCATTATTATTTATTTGTATCATTATTATTTATTTATATCATTAATATATATTTTTATCATTAATATATATTTTTATCATTAATATTTATTTTGTATCATTAATATTTATTTTTATCATTAATATATGTTTTTATCATTAATATATATTTTTATCATTAATATATATTTTTATCATTAATATATATTTTTATCATTAATATATATTTTTATCATTAATATATATTTTTATCATTAATATATATTTTTATCATTAATATTTATTTTTATCATTAATATTTAATTTTATCATTATTATTTATTTTTATCATTAATATTTATTTTTATCATTAATATAGAATTTTTATCATTAGTATATATTTTTATCATTAATATATATTTTTATCATTAATATTTATTTTTATCATTAATATTTATTTTTATCATTAATATATATTTTTATCATTAATATATATTTTTATCATTAATATATATTTTTATCATTAATATTTATTTTTATCATTATTATTTATTTTTATCATTAATATTTATTTTTATCATTAATATTTATTTTTATCATTAATATATATTTTTATCATTAATATTTATTTTTATCATTAATATTTATTTTTATCATTAATATTTATTTTTATCATTAATATTTATTTTTATCATCAATATTTATTTTTTATCATTATTATTTATTTGTATCATTATTAATTATTTATATCATTAATATTTATTTTTATCATTAATATTTATTTTTATCATTAATATTTATTTTTATCATTAATATATATTTTTATCATTAATATTTATTTTTATCATTATTATTTATTTTTATCATTAATATTTATTTTTATCATTAATATTTATTTTTTATCATTGATATATATTTTTATCATTAATATATATTTTTATCATTAATATATATTTTTATCATTAATATATATTTTTATCATTATTATTTATTTTTATCATTAATATTTATTTTTATCATTAATATTTATTTTATCATTAATATATATTTTTATCATTAATATATATTTTTATCATTAATATTTATTTTTATCATTAATATATATTTTTATCATTAATATATATTTTTATCATTAATATTTATTTTTATCATTAATATTTATTTTTATCATTAATATATATTTTTATCATTAATATATATTTTTATCATTAATATATATTTTTATCATTAATATATATTTTTATCATTAATATATATTTTTATCATTAATATATATTTTTATCATTAATATTTATTTTTATCATTAATATATATTTTTATCATAAATATTATTTTTATCATTAATATTTATTTTTATCATTAATATATATTTTTATCATTAATGTATATTTTTATCATTAATACCTATTTTTATCATTAATATTTATTTTTATCATTAATATATATTTTTATCATTAATATATATTTTTATCATTAATATATATTTTTATCATTAATATATATTTTTATCATTAATATTTATTTTTATCATTAATATATATTTTTATCATTAATATATATTTTTATCATTAATATATATTTTTATCATTAATATTTATTTTTATCATTATTATTTATTTATATCATTAATATTTATTTTTATCATTAATATTTATTTCTATCATTAATATATATTTTTATCATTAATATTTATTTTTATCATTAATATTTATTTATATCATTAATATTTATTTTTATCATTAATATTTATTTTTATCATTAATATATATTTTTATCATTAATATTTATTTTTATCATTAATATTTATTTTTATCATTAATATTTATTTTTATCATTAATATTTATTTTTATCATTATTATTTATTTTTATCACTAATATTTATTTTTATCATTAATATTTATTTTTATCATTAATATTTATTTTTATCATTAATATTTATTTTTATCATTAATATTTATTTTTATCATTAATATTTATTTTTATCATTAATATATATTTTTATCATTAATATATATTTTTATCATTAATATATATTTTTATCATTAATATTTATTTTTATCATTAATATTTATTTTTATCATTAATATATATTTTTATCATTAATATATATTTTTATCATTAATATATATTTTTATCATTAATATTTATTTTTATCATTAATATTTATTTTTATCATTAATATTTATTTTTATCATTAATATTTATTTTTATCATTAATATTTATTTTTATCATTAATATATATTTTTATCATTAATATATATTTTTATCATTAATATTTATTTTTATCATTAATATTTATTTTTATCATTAATATTTATTTTTATCATTAATATATATTTTTATCATTAATATAATTTTTTATCATTAATATTTATTTTTATCATTAATATTTATTTTTATCATTAATATTTATTATTATAATTATTAATATTTATTTACTCCAACAGCAACACTTCCTTAACATGTATTATTATTAATTTCAAAACCTTTAACTTCAATATAAGTTTTCGTGGATTTGTGATGAAAATGGATTCGTGAAATCTTTGGCCCGAAGATTTCCACCAGAATTTGAGTCCAAAATAGTTTAGTCATTTTACAAGTAAAGTATTAGTCCTACAACAAAGATGTATAGAAACAAAGTTGTTCAGCTTGACAAGTTCTATCTGATGGTGTCATCCGTTTGTAAATTACTTTTTGGTTTAGGAGAAAAATGTAATTAAGTAGAGGTTTCGTGTAAAATACAAATATATCAATATCTCCATTACTTACATTCCAATTACATTCTAGTAAAGCTCAAATGAACGGGCGTCTCCTGCTCTATATTTACTATTACGAATGTTGTTTACGTAAACCTCATACTTTTCGAGTTATTCTGAAAAACATGATTTCATGAAATAAATCTAAGGTGACACCCTTGAAAATTTCGTGAAAAATTTCCACACCTCAGAATTTCATGAAAATTTGTACCTAAAGGTTTTCAGTCAAACTGAACACAAATCTGGACTCAGTTTCATCATTACTATAATATTAAACACTATATACGCATGTGTGATACGCCTAAAACTATTTATTCTCTCTATTTATCTCTATCTCTATCGCGCTCTCTCTCTCTCTCTCTCTCTCTCTCTCTCTCTCTCTCTCTCTCTCTCTCTCTCTCTCTCTCTCTCTCTCTCTCTCTCTCTCTCTCTCTCTCTCTCTCTCTCTCCCTCTCTCCAAACTCCTACAGCAAAATCATAATATTCTCCCCCTCCTCCTCCTCCTCCTCCTTTGTGTCTTCCTTCTTAAATAGTCTTCAGTGGACCAATTAGCACCTATATTTATTTTTATCATTAATATTTATTTTTATCATTAATATGTATTTTTATCATTAATATTTATTTTTATCATTAATATTTATTTTTATCATTAATATTTATTTTTATCATTAATATTTATTTTTATCATTAATATTTATTTTTATCATTATTATTTATTTTTATCACTAATATTTATTTTTATCATTAATATTTATTTTTATCATTAATATTTATTTTTATCATTAATATTTATTTTTATCATTAATATTTATTTTTATCATTAATATTTATTTTTATCATTAATATTTATTTTTATCATTAATATTTATTTTTTATCACTATTATTTATTTTTATCATTATTATTTATTTTTATCATTATTTATTTTTATCATTAATATTTATTTTTATCATTAATATTTATTTTTATCATTATATATTTTTTATCACTATTACTTATTTTTATCATTAATATTTATTTTTATCATTAATATTTATTTTTTATCACTATTATTTATTTTTTATCATTATTATTTATTTTTATCATTAATATATATTTTTATCATTAATATTTATTTTTATCATTAATATTTATTTTTATCATTAATATTTATTTTTATCATTAATATTTATTTTTATCATTAATATTTATTTTTATCATTATTATTTATTTTTATCATTAATATTTATTTTTATCATTAATAAGAAAAATTTAAATAAAATCATAATTTTTTTAAAAATCTATAAATCGAACACTTAGAAAAGACCTCGGCAGTGTAAGGGTTAATACTGGCAATAAGTTATGTTTAACCTGCCATTACCACCGAAACGAAGGATGCGAGGGGATTTCATTGAAATGTTCAAGATAATCAAAGGATTCGATAATATCAATACAGAAGATTACATTACTTTTGATTGATCAAATATAACAAGAAGACATCATTCTTTTAAGATTACTGGTAAAAGATTCACATCAAACAAAGCCAAGCACTTCTTTTTCAATCGGATCGTTAACGTTTGGAACTCCCTGCCCGCCAATGTCGTCGACAGTAAAACAATTACTACGTTCAAAAATAGACTTGACAAATATTTAGAAGCCAATCCACAACTAAAATACTATCCGTTAACGTAGCAAACTTTGAGTAAGTTCATCCTGATGTACCTAACTTACGAAATGTCGATTCAAAAGACGTCGCTAGTGGCCTGACATCGCTTGCCAGGAAGTAGTGGTAGCAGTAGTGGTAGTGACAGTAGTGACAGTCTGGTCTTGGTTGGCCTTCCTTTCCCTGCCAGCCATGGCTGGGGAGAGAAGCCTTCACCCTTACTATCCTGTATCCTTCACTCTAGACTAGATAGTGTACTCACAAACAGCCTCGTAAGGGCCAGCAGGCCTGTTGCTGTTTGTTCTTCCTATGTGTTCCTATGTGTTCCTCCTCCTCCTCCTCCTTAAAATATTTGTACGAAGGAAAATCGCGGGTTCATTTTCTTTTTCTTTTTCTTTTTAGTTCTTGATCACAAACTCTTTATTTTTCGATTTTGGGAACGATTCCAATTCCCACTATTTTTTATTTTTTTCAAGTTATTTATTGGTTGTAAGGGAACATCAGTAGTAGTAGTAGTAGTAGTAGTAGTAGTAGTAGTAGTAGTAGTAGTAGTAGTAGTAGTAGTAGTAGTAGTAGTAGTAGTAGTAGTGTTGCTGTTATTCGTAGAAGTGTATGTGTGTGTGTGTGGGTGTGTGTGTGTGTGTGTGTGTGTGTGTGTGTGTGTGTGTGTGTGTGTGTGTGTGTGTGGGTGTGTGTGTGTGTGTGTGTGTGTGTGTGTGTGTGGGTGTGTGTGTGTGTGTGTGTGTGTGTGTGTGTGTGTGTGTGTGTGTGGGTGTGTGTGTGTGTGTGTGTGTGTTGTTGATGATGAATTACAGAGGTAGATGAGATAAAGTGGCAGGTCTGTGCATCATGAGGGAGACAGACGAGGCCTCAGTTATGATGAAATATGACAGCTGGCGGACGTGAAAGGCAGGCAGACAGACAGACAGACAGACAGACAGACAGACAGACAGGCGGCCCAACGTCAGACTATCTATATTCTCGTCACATATACACAAGAAAATAAGGCAGAAATATAAGATTAAAGTAAAGAATTGCGTTTGATCAATCACATATGTACGTAAAGGAAAATTTGAGGAAAATAATAGGGAATAGAAGGATTATTTTACATTCATTTAAAAGTTGAGAGGAATTTTTTTAATACATTACGGACTGAAAAGAAAATAATACACACATACACATAACAAAAAAATAAAAGAAGGATTAGGAAATAGATGTTTTTTAATTCGTTACATAAAAAAAATATATAAACAACATTGTGCAATAAAAATAAGGAAAGTAAAATGATAACAATAATAATACAAAAAGAACAACATATACACAAATTTGAACCTAAGCAGACAAAAGAAAACGGAATCCAGTGTTACCAAATCAAAATAATAACACCCAATATCTTTTCATTGTATTATGTATTATCCTTTATCATTATTTATATGGTTGTGTTATCAGTGTAAAGATTCTATAATGTCACTAGTGTTGCCAAAAGCTTAATTATCCTCTGTGGCGGCACATCGTTCAGTCTAATTGTCCTGTCACATATTAATCATCCTCTGCAGTGTTGCCAGTAGTAGTAGTTGCAGCTCTACAGTATTACCAGCACCGGCATTAGTACTTAAACTCCACAGTATTGCCAGACTTTAACACTTAATTAATTCAATGTTGCCAATTTCACGATGTTGTAGTATTCCTATCGTCGTCAGTGTTACCAGTGATGATTTCATTCCATAGATTGACCATAATGACCAATTTGGTTCATTAGTTTTAATTGACAGTGTTAATTACCACAACCAATCACTTCTTAGATTAACTATATTTTTTTTCCTAATTTATTATACTCTCATATCCATTTATTTAACTTTTTGATCTGTTTATTCAAATTTTTATTATTATTATTTATCTATTTATTTTGTATCTCACAGTGTAACCAGAACAGCCTTGCAGTGGCGAGGCGAGGCGAGGCAAGGCGAGGTGGGACGTGGGCGTGGGCGGCGTGGTGGGGCTGGGCTGGGCGGGGCGGGGCGTAAGGCTTCGTCTCCCACCTCAGACATTAATCAGGTGAGCAAGAGATTAGTCGTGATTTACCGTCGAATTATCCCGATGCGATAATTAATTTAGCGTACAAACTACACTAACGGGCGAGGCTCGTTAATTAGTGCGTGTAATGATCGACTTCACGTGTGGGCCGGTGTAATTACCTCATTATAAGGATGAGGGAGGAAAGGTGCGTGGGCGTGTGGGCGTGTGGGTGGATGGGTGCGTTCGAAGCAGTTTGAGTGTAGGAGTCATTTTCTGTTTAAGTTTAGGAGTAAGTGTGTGTGTGTGTGTGTGTGTGTGTGTGTGTGTGTGTGTGTGTGTGTGTGTGTGTGTGTGTGTGTGGTCTTCCAATATTTAATACTATTCTATCATATTTTCATTATTATTATTATTATTATTATTATTATTATTATTATATACGTATTACAATTTGCTTTCAAAATAAGTGTCATCTCATCACTTTTTTTTTCTTCTAATTTCCTTGTGTTTATTTTTTGTGAGCCACTCCTGAGGCAGTCCTTTGTCCCCCCCCTTTCTCTCCCTCTCTCCCCCTTATTCCCTCCCCTCCTTCTCCCCCTTCACCCCTTCCTTACCTGTGCTGGGGGAGACCTACTTCCTTCATAACCACTAATTAACGCCTCCAGGTGTGTCACGAGGCTATTTCAGAGAGAGAGAGAGAGAGAGAGAGAGAGAGAGAGAGAGAGAGAGAGAGAGAGGAGAGAGAGAGAGAGAGGAGAGAGAGAGAGAGAGAGAGAGAGAGAGTGAGTAATCAATGGGTATAGTAGCGTAAAGTACAATAGAAGGAAGGGGCAAGGCAAGGCAAGGCAAGGCAAGGCAAGGCAAGGCAAGGCAAGCAAGGGAAGGGAATAAGTACTCATCACATTTAGCATTAAGGGAAGTACGAGCTATATAAAAGAACCTTCAGGGACCTACAGACAACCCTACAGTAGTGTTATTCTCCCCTGAGCTGCGGGATGAAGGAAATTAACAGTAACGATGCTATAAAGGCCATAATTAATAGCACTAACACAGCAGTACAGCACGTCAGCCTTCCTCCCGGGTCTAGCAGCCTCCACGTGTTTAGCTGCAGTGGTGTAAAGCCGCTTGTGTTGAGGGTGAAGTAACTATGGAATGGGTGTAAGATGAAGGGAAGTGTTGGGTTATGGTGTGTTTTGTGACTCGTGGTAATGTATGTGTGTGTGTGTGTTTTTTTTTATATAAGTGTTGTTAAGGTGAGAATGTAATGTGTGTTGTTGTTGTGATTATTGGTGTTTTTGTTTTATTTTTATTCTGCGTTTATGTTTTGAGTTAGGTTTAGTTGTTGTTATTGTTAGTTTTTTTATTACTTTCATTACTAGTAGTAGTAGTATTATCATCAATATTACTTCCACTACTACTACTACTACTATGGCTGCATAAAACCATTTCATAAAATTTAATTAAGAAATATTAGATAAATCATCCACATATTTTGAGGCTAACAGAAAAGTGAAATTTAATGCCGTGGTAAGTGTCCCAAACCTTTTTCATTTTATTGTAGTCATTTGAAAGAGGAATTTTAATGCATTGGTCACGTTCCTGCTTATATTAATTCATTATTTTTTGCTGTTCATCATACAAGTCTAAAATGTCATATTGATGGAGTGCATTTAGGCATCACGTGTGTGCCTCGCCATGTGTCTTTGTCACATAATTCATAAGGAAACATTTTGCAGGGATGATTTCCGCAGTAATGTTGGATTGGGTCGTTAAATATAGGTTGTATTGTGTAGGTTGTGAAAGTTCTCTCTCTCTCTCTCTCTCTCTCTCTCTCTCTCTCTCTCTCTCTCGTGCACTCGTCAATCCTTATATAATAGGTATACATAATGGCAATGGAAAAACTAGGTATTTAATTATATTTTATTTAGTATGAATATAAAGCTTTTCCATTTGCATCAGACACTATCTACATCAACAGCTTTAAACTCACTTTCCTTCCTTCACCATCACCATCACTATCAACACCAACCAACCACCCTCACCACTTAAATTTCCCCCCCCAAAAAAGAAAAAACAATCCATTAGTGTATCTAATTTTACATTCATTTTCAACTTAATGTCTAATTCAACAAAGTCAACATATTAACTCGTAGTGTTATCTACATAAATTAATAAGTTCAGGTAACATCATTATAGTTTACATCAGTATACATTTGCTCTGCCAACACACAGCTAATTTTGTTGATACATTGAATATATAACAAACATACAATTTCTTCACATCATTTTCAGTTTGCAATGGAGGTGTTTTTTCTTCATAAACTTGATAACATTTGGCTGAGAGTATTAACTTGACCCCTCAGAGCAGCTGTCACTCATTCTCAACCCTCACCATCATCCTTTAAGCTCACTATCCCGTCAGCTGCACCATCTTTCACCATCCCCTCACCCTTGTCGCCCTCCCCATGTCCCACCTGCAGCCACAGGAGAAAGGAACATAGCCTAAAAGGGAAACTCGCAGAAAAGTCAACAGAAATCTAACACGATGAGGTTTTGCCGGCAAGTCCAGTAAAGAAACAGGCCAACATTCTACCTAATGTACAAGCTAATGGTCATCCATCCACACTGTAACAATTAGTAGCTTGTGTAATGGTATATACAGAGAGGGGTTTTATTCTTGTTCAATGCATGTGTAGGTTCAGTTTGTGTCAACTTTTTATTAGTTGTTCAGCATGTTGCAATCTGAGTTTATTTTGTTGATTATACGTATAGAGAACACAATGGAAATGGGTACATGTTGTTATAGGTAAAAACAAGGGTTTGCAAAACAAGCTTTTCCTCTAACATTTCCACAAAGTTCACTCCTGGAGTCCTGCCATTCACGGAGCAGAAAATAGCTATAAATGAGTTAATTTTCTACATTTATCTTGGTGAATAAGCATCACCTAAATATAAATGTGATAACTATACATTAAAAATGCAATTGCTACTCATAAGTACATAAAACAGCATTAATCTGCTTGTAGAAAACCAACTTACATGGCTAGAACACATGGACAAAATTCCTTAATGCACACTGTTTAGAAACCAAACCACCTCGCCTCCCTGCAGCCAAGGTGACAGAATAACAAGTGACAGACAGGCAATCAGACACCCTCAGACCCACTACCCACTAACTTTTAACAAGGATGGAGAAAAGAGAAGTGGGTTCATCTGTTTACTCTCATCACCGCTCATTGAGGTAAAGGAGAAGGAACGAGGTGGTTCATTTACCTGTTGACCCACTGAACTGTTGCTGCAGCCGCTCAATGGAGGAAAGATGATTGGTTCTAAACGTACAAGCATGATTACAGCTTATCATTCTCTTTGCCTTCAATGCACACACACACGCACACACACACACACATACAGTGGCAGTTTTAACTCCATCTTTTCCTTCATGCATTAATAGTTTGCTCAGGTTGACCACAATATTTCTACAATGACAATGCAACTTGAATGTACTTTGTTGATATTCAAAGTTGCATAGTAAAAAGATAATGTTTCAATGTGGGAATCCTGGCTGTATCACTGAACCCAAGAAGATTAAATAATTTAGTGCAGATGTAATGCAAAGTAAATATTTGTGTTTTGTGCTCTTTAAAAGCATATATTTGCTTTATGGTTTCATGCACATGTTGAATAAGTATCAAAACTAAGGAAAAATGTTGATTGGCTTGTTGTCTTGATAAAGCTTCAGTAATGACCGAATGCTTCAAATGAAAACTTCCTATCTGGCATCATAGAAGAAGAGAAAGAGAAAATACAGATCAATGCAAATACTTAATGTGTTGTGTAGCCAATACAACACTGCATTATGTACACACTGTTCTACATGTACACATCAAAGCTGGCTGTTTCATATTCAAAATGATGACACAGGGCTAATTTTGAAGATAAAGACGAGGGATTTCCCAACCAGCTCGTTTGATCGCTATTGGCAGCCTTTTCCAACATGCAAGGAACACAGTGGCAGTATACTTCCAGCCTGGCCACTCATACATGACCAGGTCATGGCCCTTACCACAGAGGTTGTAGTAAGACTTTTATCATGTACGTACTTTCAATTAAGAAGAATCAGAAATTTCACTTTGCTCTAGTGGTAAAGGTGCCAGATTTGACGTATATATGTTTGAATGAATGTGGAAATGGAGTGTTCAGGAATTGTTTGGTATCAGCTTCATCAACCAGAGATAATTTAAAGGAATAAGAGAATTGTTGCCGTTTGTTTTCATAAGCTGGTGTGCCTTGCTTGAGTCAGTCTAGAGTTGATGCCTTGAAGGTTGCAGTTCAACATCATTTTCACTTTGATTTCACCATTCCTTTGGCCGTTCTTGAGATGCATCCATCAATCAGGATTCATGTTACATCATCACCTTTATTTTTTATACAACTGCCACCTCCTATTGTAATTAAGTAATCAAGAAATTGTAACACTAATTACTGAAGACCTCTTACAAAACCACAGACGTAAAGGAAACATCTTAGAGAAAAAATAGGTTTCCTTCACGTTCTTGTTGCTGGAAGTCACCAAAATTGAGAACAAGAAGATGGTATGACGTGTGGAGCACAACAGCTTGAAGCAAAGCTATAACTTGAGCCCAGCAGCCAACTTGCCAAGCCCTTGAGCTCCTCTACATGGAAGCACTGGTATTTGTGCAAGCACCAGACAACACAAACATCAACAGTTGAATGCAATGAAGACACACTGGCAAAAATAAATATCATGTAAGCATCAGATCAATTCAAGCAACACAGTGAATATTCTATAAAAGTGTGGAAGAAATGCCAGTTACGGTTACAAACAGTACACGTCCAGTGAGTGTGTGTGTTGCATACCATTGCAAACAAAGGGATAAACACTCTACATTTTGCAACTTTAAAGTTGTTCACAATTTCTCATTGCTATTACTCAATATTTTCTAGAATGCCAAAGTTTAGTTACGCCAGAAATGCTTCCCACCAATCCACACATGCTTGGTGTGCTGCTGGCTGGTGGCTGGTGGACGTTGGAGGCGCTCTCAGATGACAACTTGGTTTCAAGGATGTGAAAATATCTTCAGATTCAATTCTGCTGGGAAGGAATCCCAGCTTATAAATAAGCATTATCAGTGTTTCTGCTATCAAGAAAAATTTGTACTTATACCAATGATATTGCATTTGACAAGAGCCAATCAGAAAGTATTTCACTGAAACAAAACTCGCTGTAAACTCTTGACAACTGATCAAGAAGTTCCATCATTTACAGTGTTGCAGATTTCTACAAGACTTGGTATTCCATTGATGAAGGAACTAAGAGACGCAGAGCCCAGCCAGGCACACAAAACTGAGAATGGCCGTGCCAGACCTCCACACATCAACACTCAACCAGAGAAAAAAATGTTCCTAAGATTTCTAACGCTAGAAACATGTCTAGACAATGAAAGCGCCATCATTATATTAACAAAGATCGATAGTTGAGCTTGATTATTTCTATATATATATACACAACAAATTTTACACCATGATTCTCATTGCCTATGATATTTATGAATGTAAGGTTCATAACAAACACCTTCGTATATGCATCAAAGTGAAACATACATTGTCAAAAAATTCTGCTACTAATAATCAAGCATATTTTTGGTGAAAACCATTTTTGGTGAAAACCTAGACCTCCTAGAAAATATATATACAAAAATAGTAAAATTTGTCATTCCCGGTAACAGAGCGGCAGGACCTAAACCTCCCACACGAGAGGCCGGCCTGCCTCCCTGTGAGGCTGGAGGGCCGGGCCGCAGGAGGGGGAGGGGCGGCCTCACCTGGTGTAGTAGACGCGGTAGTATAGGGTCTTGCTGCGCCACAGGGAGTATGAATTATCAAACTTAAGAAGGTAGACCCCAGTGCCGGGGTAGGAGTGTGAGCCGGCATACACCTCCTCGTAACAGTCCCGGCGGTACACAGGGATGATCACTGACTGGGCTGGCCGGCCGCCCTCAGACTTCCTGCCTGCCAGCCTCTCCACATCATCACCTTCACCTGCAATGCAACACCACATCACAAACCATTCCACCACACCTATCTCATGAAACTTTTACATTAATTCATCTCCTCACAATGAATAAGAGAGAAAATAAATAAGTGCCGTACCTTCTGGCTCCTCCTCCTCTTCCTCGTCCTCACTCTCTGATATGTGGACAGACACTACATTGCTGGAGTCCTTCGTCCACTCAAAGTAAACACCAAACCCGATGTCGTAACTGTCGGTGGCAAACTCCCAGAAGAGGCAAGTCCCGTCCTCATGGGTGGGGACACGAACCTGGGGAGAGAAGGATGCTTAGAGGATGTTAAGGATACGTTGCCAGCCAGACCAGACCTCTCGTGGATGCTGGTATCTTGCTAACTATAAAACTAACTATAAAAAGATTAAAATTACAGCAACCTACAGTACGAGGTTGTGAGAATGTACGAAGAGTCTTACAGTGACAGTCTCGCCATGTCCCACTTTGATGACTGAGTCTCCTCCCTCGTGTTTGATGGACTCCTTGAAGTCCTGGATGTCTCTTCTTGTCCACATAGATGCCGGAGCAACATTTTGGCTTGAGTCTGGAAGGTGATAAGGCTGTGAGTGGCAAGTGTGGCTCTCGTAGGCATGCACTCAGGTGGGAAAAGATGGGAAAAGATGGTGACAAATGTACATTGGATCGCTATTAACAGTAAAACTTTATCATAATGCATAAAGAGAGAGAGGTTTACAGACGAAAAAAAAGCCATATATATACGCACACGCACACACGGAACAATAAGATATTCAAATTTAAATTCAACGAGGCGAAACAATATTTAGTAATGTGAAGTAATGTCTCACCATCCTCCTCGTCGTCCTCCGAGTCACCTTCCCCTTCCGAGTCGTGTCCGTTCTCAGCCGGGCCGGGGCTCTCCTCCCCCCCGTCAGTCTGGCTGTCCTGCCCATCCTGTGTTGGGTTAATACTTTAAATATAATAACGTTTAATACACTGCATACATGTCTTAAAATATAAATGGAAGACCTGTTGTATATTCAAGACAAATAGTATCTTTTGAAAACGAGTGGAAATAAATAAATAAGAAACAATAGTCGTTGCACATATAGAGTACTCAAAATATATAAATGTGATGACCGACCAAAACAACCGGAATACCTAAACGAGGGAGTGGTAGTTTAGGATCGGCAGAATGGTACAAACAAGAGTGGTCGTAACTTGCACTTGTAATAACTAAAATGCATGAAAGTCGAGGAAAAAAGGTTTGGGGTGTGAAGGATCATTGTTTTGGTTCCTTCTCCTTTACCTGTTCATTGACGTCATCATTATCGAGGGGGTGGTGGTCCTGCTGATCCTGCTGCTGCTGCTGCTGTTGTTGTTGTAGGAGAAGCTGCTGTTGGTAGACCTGCTGCATGTACTGCTGGTAGTGTTGGTCCTGTAGCTGCCTGATCAAGACTGCCTGCTGTTTGAGTCACCAGGAAAAGGGAAAAAAAAGTGAGGAAATATGATATTGGAGTGAAAATCTGAAAATCTTATTTTTTTTGCCGTAAAATATTAGATCTTTCTTTTTTATGACTATACCCGTCTCTATTTTATATACTATTACTTTTGCAGCTCTCTATAGAAACACATTCCTTGCATCCCAATTACCTTATATACCTTTACAATATCTACCTTTCACAACTCGGTTCTCGTTTAACCATTTCTACGTAAATGTTATCTCCCCTTATGTCTGATGCATCAATTCAGCTTCACTCCCAACCTTTTCACCTATCTTACATTTGCTCTGAACTAAACACCCTTCCCCCCCGCCTTGCCTCACCTGCTCTGGGTTGCCGGGGTATTGCTGCTCTGCATATTTCCTAAACTGGTCGTACGTCTGTTGGTTGAGTGCTTCTTGGATCTGCCGCCTGAAATAATAAATAGTGTGTTGCGTTATTTCATACATACAAGATTGCCGAGTCATAAAAAGTTTAAACTAATTCTTCCGCGTCGCATTATACTTACTTAGTCTCCTCCTGTTTTTTCCTCTCTTCCTCTTCCTTTCTCTGTTCTTCCTCTTCCAGCTTTCTTCTCTCTTCCTCCTCCTTCTTCCGTTCCTCCTCTTCTTTCCTGTAAAAAGTTGGGTTAGGAATGAATGGCGCAAAGGATATTAAGCGCAAAAAAAGTGATTAAATACTTTCGTTCACTACATTTCATCTTCCAATTAAGTACTGATGACATGCGTTCTATATCAATTACTCTATGAAAAAGGTTGAATCAATAGCACACAACGTAATAAAACACTCACGCTAGTCTCTCCTTCTCTAGCTTGTCGGCCCACAGAGCCTCCACGTACGGGCGGAAGGTTGGCACAAGGTCTGAGAGTTTGCTAATGAACTGCTGCTTGGCTTCATCCCTCGTCATGGGTCCCAGCGCTTGCCAGGCCAACCTAAAGTGTTACGGGAAGGGTTAAAGATAGTCTGATGCAGATGAATTAATTGAAAAGTATTGTTTGTGTTCATACTTTACCGAGATGGAAGAAATAGAACGACGTATAAAATAATGTTGTCTATTTTGTTTTTGATGCGTTTAGGTTACAGAATATTATAAAAATCATCATAGTGTAATATATAAAGATTAATAATGATGATGATGATAAGTAACACACAGACATGAGTAACCCGCTACAGCCCCTCACCTCCTGTCCTTGCCCACCACGTCCAGCACACCCACGGGAGGTGACGACGAAGGGTCAAAGGATCCGTGGGTCACCTGCTGGGTCAGACCAACCAGGGCACACTTCTCTGCATACCCAAGATGTACAGCCTTACCCTCTTTCTCTGCAACATAATGTACAGTGTTACTTAATGATGTGATGAGATTCAAGACACAAGCGAACACTATTTGAAGATCCGAGAAATTTCTGAAGACACTCAAGAATGGATGGTTCAGAAATTCCTCTTTTTTAATAGAGTTGTTAATGGCTGGCACTCATTACCTGAGGCACTGGTGACATCTATATTTATTGAACGTTTTAACAGAAAGTGAGATGGCTACTGAAAGAAAATATTTAAAGACGACCCACACTGAGAAGGTATGAAGAGGAAGAAGAGGAAGAGGAGGAAGAAGAAGAAGAGGGATTATAATTAGAAGATACAGGAGGAGGAAGAAGAATAAGTAAGAAATGAAGGAAAATAATCTTACCCTTATAAAATTTCAGTCCAATCCGGTATAAGTGTGATAAAGGAAACCCCCAGTGAACCTCAACGCCATTTAGTGCTGGTTCTGTTTCTATAGGTTCTTCGTGTTGATTATTGGTTATTTTAGGGTGTTCGCCGCCCTCACTGTCCTTTAAACCGGCCTCCAGTTTGGTCCCAGCGGCCGTTACCTCCTCCGCCCCATTCGCCATGTTTGTTTACCTGTCATGAAGCTGGATTTTGTGGTGGATTTAGTTCTTGATTGAGTTTGTTGTGTATGTTTTGTATATTGTTTTTAGTGTCACAAAATTTTTACTGTATTTATGGTATAGTGTTTTGGGTGTTTTGATTTTTTTTGTAATTAGAATGTCTCGTATGACTGCATTTTTTGGTAGATTTTTCTAGTGTTGAGTTATTTTGTATGTGTTTTTGGTTCATGAAATATTGAATTCTGATTTTTGTTTGCTATAAAATTGTCTCATTGTTTTTATATATGTAGGGGAAAAAAATATTTTAGGCTCAACAAATTCTGTGCCACGTATATATTTAGTTTTCGCTTTACTTACATTAACACACATACTGCATTATATAGGCTTGTAAATATACATATAATACATTCTTTTTTTTAATTATATGCTTCTTTCTGTGCGATTTTGAAAGGAGGAATCAGTTTATAAACGAAATTTATGGGAAGTAGGCTAGCAATAGGCCCTACTCAATATTTTTTTTTTTGCTAACACCCTTTTGGGGGTATTAATGAAATCATATAACTATTAAAGAATACATATGTTTATTTATATATACACTACAAACACGTTTCATTCATACTGGGACTGAGAACATTAACATAAAATGAATTAATCAGTTATGGAAGGAGGGAGGGAGAAGGAAATGAAGAATGCACATATTAATCAACATTAATTTAAACTTATAAGATGATACAATAATAACCAATGTGTTATTCTTAACCTTCAAACTAAAGAGGAAAGTGGAAAACCGGTTGAAAGATTACACCATTAATTAATTGTGATTGTATTAAGGAATCGTATGTGTATGTAATAATTATATCTTGTTTGTAGAGGCAGAGAGGAGAGGAAAAGGAGATTATTATAAATGTCTAATCTATAACAGAACTCGTGTGTGTATGTAATATATTTATTATCATTATTCAAAAAATATTAACAAGTATCTATTAATTACGATTTCCTGACTTTTCTCGCTATAAAACATTAATACATTACTATAAACCTTGGGAAATCCATGTTGTGTAATGAATTTTCCACCGTGATCTGATCTTGTTCTTATTATTATCAAATGTCAGAGGTGGAATTTTTTTAGGTCACGGGAGCAACACCAGGATACACCACACCACCTCGCTCGCCCACTCACGCATATACCGTTAGGCAGAAACAGAAACATAAGCTGCGGGTGGCGTCACAGATCCATTGTGTTCGTATGCAGGTGTAATTATCATGTAGGACCTGTTGTATGTTGTTATGAGGTGCGGGCAAAGGGGGGGGGAGGACTGGGTGGCCTTGGTCAGTACCTTTATACTGAAGTGGGCTCGTGGCATGTGTTTGTGTTGGGTAAATCATCTGGAGTGTATACAGGAACTTATATTCATGTATTACTGTTCATATATTGATCTCTCTCTCTCTCTCTCTCTCTCTCTCTCTCTCTCTCTCTCTCTCTCTCTCTCTCTCTCTCTCTCTCTCTCTCTCTCTCTCTCTCTCTCTCTTAGGTGTAACGGAGGTGTGGGTATATTTTCTCACGCCCCCGCCATGACCAATAGTGGAGGAATAGCCGTTGTGTTGGCGCAGGGCGAGGGGATGTGAGCCAAGCCGCTGCCAAGGAAATAATCTTGTTTTCCCGTGGCCTGAGATCACCACGGTGCGCTTGAAGCTTTGTGACAGAAACCCGCGTCAGTTGTATCTGTTCTAGTGTTATGTGATGCACCGCCACATTAAGGTGACATTGTTTACTGTTGACGTTACTAAACATGACGCACGTGGCAACCCTGGCATGTGGGCCGACACAGCACCCCACTGGCGTCTGGCACCAGCACAGCACACCAAGCAGCAGTGTGACAGTGTGTGTGTGAGTCCCCGGGCGTGGCGATGAGGTGGGGCGTGCAGCCACACCACCCGAGGCACACTCTCAGACCCTGTCTCATGGTGTTTCGGGAACTGATCATCATTTTGTCTCTTATATATTTTTATAATACCAATACTTTAACAAAAGTGATGAAATGCATCAATTTCCCGATTTGAGTATTTTCATTTACTACAGGACGGAACTTTAAGTACATTTAAAGTGTATCAGAAAGTGCAGTTGAAGTGTGAAGTGTGAAGCGTGCGAGGATGTGTCTGGGAGGCAGGTTGTGGTGGGTGAGGGTGGCGTGCACGTTGGCCATGCTGGTGGGCGGCTGGAGGGTCAGGGCAGGTGAGTGCACGGGAAGGTTATCTGTGTATACGAGAAAAAAAACGAAGGTAACATACAGTTGTTGTAACATTAATGCATTATATTACCAACGCTAATGTGTGATGTGTTATGTGTTGGCAGAGGAATGTGTGCAGGGTGTAAGGTGTTCCCAGTGTCCTGCCGAGCACTACACACGGGCGTCCAATGGTACTCTGCTGTGCTGCCCTTCGTGTGCTGCCGCTGTGCTGTACCACGGAGACTTTCCCACCAGCTGGTGTGCTTGTTATGCCGGTCAGTGACGCACATGTACTGTACACACGTAGTACTTCCACGTGTAACAAAGGATGCACAGTAGCCAGTGTCACACGGGTCATAAGTACTGTTACATTTAAGGTTGTTGCAGTATACTCTTTCGACGCAGTCTTTAAATTCTTTCATTGAGAGTTGTTGTGACATATTCAGGACAGTTACATTTATCATAAATCATTTTAACTTATCAATGTTTTTGTTGTTGTTTCCTCTTGGATCCTGCCCAGGCTTGCCATCACGCAGTCCCCGCGTCATTAGGCTCCCGGACCCTTCCAGACTATTGGTTGGCGGCGGAGGTGCAAACCCAGCAGGCAGCGCCTCCTTCCATGATGCCTTCTACATTATAAACAACAGACCTGCAGGACTACGTGAGTGAACACACACACACACACACACACACACACACACACACACACACACACACACACACACACACACACACACACACACACACACACACACACACACTTAAAAAGTCCTTTAACTAGTTCAACTAAACTCTGTCAAAACACAGTTAGTCAAAGGCTTGCACGAGCCACACAAGGAATGTTCACCACTCCCCTACAAGGCCAAGGAATTTCTGCAGGACACCCTGGGAGCAGCAGCGGAGTGTCACCCGCCGTGACGCACGCCCTCACCCTGCTGGCGGACACCCTCGAGAACCTCCACGCCCGCGTCACCAGGCTGGAGGGCATCATCTCACGCTCGCAAAGTAGGTGTATTAACCTATCCTAAGATAACTACAACATCACATATTTAGACAACTCCATGTCGTAATTGTACTAAATAAGAACTAAACTAAAATGTTGAAAGTTATATTTCTTAAACTTCTACAAAAAAACTCACATCGATCATGAAGTAAACTATTGTTGAAATAAATTAAATCTCTCCCTCAGACTTACACCAATCTGGGAGTTTGAACCGCGTGGCCACGACGGTTCCCCTTACCCTGGTCCCTACCCCGACCCCTACCCCGCCCCCTACCCCGCCCATCGAGAGGTCCTGCCCCACCAACTACTCCAAGATAGGCGACCACTGCTTCTACGTGTCGGTGTGGCATGATTACCGCGCCATCTGGAAGGTAGTGGATCTATTATGAACTAGAAAACCATAACATTATACTATCATGTGGTGTGGATATGTTTACTAAGCCAGGTGTGTTTACTCTCCCCTAGGATGCTATGACAGCCTGTGAGGGTCTGAACGGCAAGCTGGCTGAGCCTCTGACACGCCTTGACTTCTTAGACTTGACCCGGCAGTTGAGTTCCATTCCTTCTGCTAGTGGTGAGTGTTTGATGTTTGTTCAAGACACACACAGAGAAGGTTCATTAGTATACGAGGAGCAGGTTAACTTTATATATTCTCTCCTCTTTTTTCTCTGCCTCTCTATTATAACCAACACATCACTGTAAAGAAAATAAGTAACTACAGAGATGAAGAGAGAAAACAAACCCATAATAAGAATCACATACTATAAAAATAACACTAAAATTACCATCTGACCTTTCCTCTCTTAACAGGATTCAGTTACTGGCTTGGTGGTCTGTATCCTGGATTGTCTTGGCTCTGGTCTTACGCAGGGAAGAAAGTCGACCTCAACCCAGCTTATTGGACTGAGAAGGACTCCAAGGGGGTAGTAATAACCCCAGGGGACACTGCCTCTGGGCGCTGCCTCTCCCTGGCGTATGACATAAATGCGTCCAAATATTACTACATGCCAGATGAGTGTGGGTTTGAGAAGTACTTTTTATGCCAGCTTATAGAAGGCGGTGAGCTGAGGACGATTGAGGTGTAAATTGAGACGCTGATGAAACTACTACAGGAGGAGGTAATGATAGGTAGGTTATGAGTATTCGTTTGTATGTAGGTAGTATGTGATGGTGTGAATTATGTGTTTGTGTATGTGTATGGCATGAGTATGTGTGTGTCTGTGTTAATGATATGTGATTTATTTATTTGTGTCTATACCTATCTATCTTTGGTGGGTTTATTTTCGTTCGTTGTATCGTTAAGTGCAGTGAAAGACGTGTTAGTTCCATATTTTTTACTAAACAGTCATCTTACAATAGCTACACACTCGATAGCCTTTCGTGACAATCACACACCAACAAGGAATACATCATTGATAAAGTATTAAGACTTGTAAAGAGAAGAAAAAATACATATAACAATAATTTCAATGTATGGCTTATTTGAATACCCAGCTAGACCTAATATATTTTCTCTCCATGTATCGTACCTGATCCCACGTTGATGTACAGGTAATAGTGTTATAAATACTACGTAATACCCATGCTCAGGTGTTTGTGTTGTGTGTGTGTGTGTGGTGTGGGTGTGTGTGTGTGGGTGTGTGTGGTAATCGTGCATTTTTTCCTGTCAAATCCAAATGAAAAGAAAATAATAGAAGTAATAGTCATGTTCAATATTGTACTCTCGACATTTTCATTACAATGCATCGCCTCAACAAGAACGTGACGGCGCGCGAAACACTTAAGAATAAATAGATAAATAGTAAAAGTTCTATTTCTATATAAAACTTAACACACACGAAGAAGAAAAAAAAACTTAAAATATCAACCCAGCCATCATGGAAAAAATATATATATACAGTAACAAAAATAAAATCATGATAAGAATTGAACAAGAAAAAAAGGAGGAAAGACAGTTAAGGTTATTCACTTATATAAAACTATTGAATAACTTGCTGAGTGCTGAGTGCTGAGTGCTGAGGTACAGAAGCGCCTCCTGAGTTACCAAGATGTTAGTAATTGTTATTCATTTCATCCTGAGATACGAGTCAGCACATTACGCACAATGAATAATAATAAGGCATGCGTATGTATGTACACAGCTGCAAATATATATACATAACAGAGAGGATATAGAGGGATGCGTGGAATAGTGAATGATGAATGAATGTATGTATGTTTAGTTTGCGCTTCACTATGTATACTGCAATGTTAGTGTCAGTGAATAATCATGAAAATGCGGATGAATTAAAACAAAAATTGAATAATGTTTGTGAGGGATGTATAAGTCTTAAATATTACGTCCCAATAAATAAATTGAATAAAGGTCATACGGAAATATGAATATGAACGCAAAAAACAAACAAAAAGTCCCATATACATAATATAAATTACTCTTACTTGATATAAACCTTATTCTCATATTTTTCTTTATACTTACAAGGAACGAAAATTCTTCCTTCCTGCTAACGTTTATAAGAAAACAATGTACTCGTATATAAGTAATTTAAACTTATTATATACACTTAATCGTTACAATAAAGATAAGAACTGCACTGCAAGGAGCCTTAGTAAGGTCTAAACACACCAATGTTTTCAGACTACAAGATGCAACTCAACTCCATTATCTTAACCTCCCAGAGTCGTTAATATCTATGTTATGTTTAATCTTTCCTACGTATGCTCAGACTAAAGTAGGCATGGCATCTAGCGTGATTTCACTATAGATATTCTCATCATTCTTCTTTGTTCTGGATCTTGGTAAAGGCTTCGGTGAGAAATTAGATCGAGAATTCACCAGATCAGAACTCATCCCAGAGACCCGAATGACTGCCTTGTGTCCGCCGTTTATAGCTGTCACGTGGCTTCCATCGTTGGCGCTGAAATGGCTAGCGGTGTCCTCAGATTGCAGCTCTACCTCGCTCATCAAGTGCCTTCTACGATCTCTCTTATTCACCCTCGATTTCTTTTCCCTCACCTTGTCTGAGGGTCTGCGGGGCACCACCACATACCCGTAGTAGTTGAGCATTCCAGGGAAGTAAGAACCGCAAGGGAACTGCTGATGGTCGTTGAAAATACTCAGTAGCTCCGTGTTTACTTGACGCTTTCTGTGGCGGATTGTAGGAGGGACGGGGACGGGGAAGTCATGTAGAGGCGAGGCACTGTGGACGGACATGGCATCCTCGGTAAGCACAGGTCGTGGGAGTGTTGGGGTGACTGTGGAGAGGTAATGGTGCTGCCCGACGGGTGGTGGCGGAGGCTGGGTGACAAGAGCAATGGGGGAAGGTTGGGGGATGTTCTTGTTGCGGCTGCGTAGAAGAGTAACGGAGACAAACACTACTGAGAAGATACAGAAGGCGGCGGACACTCCCAGCGTGATGAAGAGGTACAAGCGACACTCACGTCCCTCCAAGGACTCCTGCCGCACCTCATCGTCTGTAGGAAAGGTCAACGTAAAAGATTGGCGGAGTTGAATTAGAGGACGAGGAATTTTATCTCTATTTCGAAGCCCTGAGAGACGTTTAGGAGTAATATTTGTATGTGTTTTTAAAGATACAACAATAAAGTGAATACAAATAAACTACCTGGAATTTTTACTCTGACGGACAGATTCCTCTCCCATTTGGTTGTGTTGGATCGTTGTCGGTGGCTTGTGTAGTCACGCGGCAACGGTGCGGGCGGGGGCGAGGTGGAGGAAGAGAGGCTGGTGACGGGAGGAGGGAAGGGAGGCCCAGGTGACGTGGGGCCGCCTAGGGTGACGGGGATGACGGTGGTGAAGGTGTGACTTACTGCTCGCCGTCGTCTTCCATATCCCAAGAAGTCTGTTTCTCCTTCACCGGCGCAGTTCACCTGGATGGGAAGGAAGGAAAACAAAACCAATTATTACCTCATTACCAAATTTGAAATGTTTTGGAAGAATGATTAGAACTACATCCTGTCAAGTCCATATAATTTCCCGTCGCTCAAGAACCTGAACACAGTATGTACAACAAGTGTAACAGAAGCAGTACTCACAGGAGCACAGTCTTGGGCGTCCACGCAGCCAATGACGTTAGCGGTGACCATAAGGGTGTCGCCTGCCCGCATGTCTTGAAACATGAACATACGGAAGTTGAAGTTGTTGATGAGTGGGTTCCTCGAATCCCTCTTTGGATGCTGCTTTGCGATCACCTGAAGACAGATCAAACAAACAAAGCGAGTTAGACACTGAAGAATTTGAACACGCCTTGGGATATCTAGACCACATAAAGGTTTGCTGACATATCACTGCAAGCAAATATTTGAGGTTATTTAGTCAAACGAGTGATGAATATGTATCTGGCAAAGGTGTGATCAAGTGTAAGGATGAAGGCTGTGTGCGAGCATCCTTGTACTTGCCTTGTAGGATGGGTTACGGCAGCCATCAGCGAAGACCAGGTCGGCGGCGTTGAGGATGGATCGTGTGCGCGGAGGCCCCACCTTCTGGATAATGATGGTGGTGATGCGGCTGTACTGCCAACCTACAACACACGTAACATTAGCAACCTCCTGAAGCGGTACTCGTTAGTGAGGATGAGTTGGTGTGTCATGTGGACGAGGATAAATCATGACTTATCTACCACAAGTGTAGTTTTTACCCGTACTTTTATAATCGACTATGAAATCTTAGTCAAGTTGCAAGGATGGATGAATATACTAAATTCTAGCTTGCGTTCCAGTGTTCTCCACCTTAAGCGTCACTAAATATATTGAGTGTAGGCAAGGAAAAGCTGCACATTACATCTTGAGTTCCTATTAATGGATCATAACTATAAAACACACGTGACCTTGGAAACAGTCGAGCCTTACCGTCGCCTGACCGCACGATTGACCTCAGCTGCACCTCCTCCCCCAGGTCAAGCTCAACCTCCGGCGTCACAATGGAGGCGAACAGCTGTGTGCCTGGCAGCTTTCTGAAGAGGCCGATCTCGCACTGGAACTCCTGCTTGCCTCCCTCAAACACCGAGGCTGATGACAACCCTGTGCTGTGGGGCGACAGGGGGAGGGGGCGATGGCTTGGTTACGGGGATGAAGGGAAGGCATTGAAGGGTGGCTAGTATAGAACATTAAATAATAAGGTAAATGTAGAATAATACTGATTCCTTCATGAACCAGTTATACGTAGGATAATGATTTATTCCTCATGATCATAATATACATAAGTAGTGCCTCCACATACACCCAGGATTGTGGTGATGATGCTAACTGTGAAACTATCCTGTACGTTGTGTGGTGATGAGTGACTTCCATTGTTTAGTTCCGTTTCACAGCTCATATTTCACTGCTGGCGTCAGTAATGATTATGAATTGGGCTACAGATTTCGAAGTAGTATCGTATCTAAATAATAGACTTTCTCTAAAGCAATATCACAAGGTACCACTAGGATTTTCCCTGCGAGATGAAGAATATAATCTGCAAACACAGATTTCGAAACGAGGGATAGGAAGAAAAATCCCAAAACTGTGTTGGATGCATTACTATTTTCCCATCATCCATTGCAAGGCGAAGTATAAGTAATGAGATGTAAGTGGTGATGCAAGTATAAGGACAATGCAAGTGACAACAACGCAGGCTCCCAGGAAGAGGAGTTAGTGAGTGCTGTGGAAGAAGTCGAAAGACGTAGAAGTGTGTGAAGTCTCGTTGGTTACTGTGTTGTCACCTGGATTACGTGGCTGTCAAATCAATACATTCTGTCAGTTACGAGTATATATTATGCTGCTTTGCCCTCCCATACTCACCAATGACATGACCTTGACATAGAAAGAACATAGGTCAACTGTGCATTGGTCCAGCGAGGGCAGTCAACAAAATAATCAAGTCTGATGTCTTTGTTTATAACTCAGAAAACTATCGCTGTTTTTTTTTTAGGATTCTTTTAGGATTTGACAGCATTTCAAAATACCTCGGTGAAAAGACAGATACACGGTGCAAAGCGATTTCACGTGGAGGTGTGAACGCCAGTACTCATGCTGTTAGTGAAGGGGGAGGAGGTGGTCTTTGTTGGTCCAAAGAAGAGAACAAAGAATGGGAGTCTGGTGCCTACATGGAATCTTTGCCGGCGTACTTTGCCGTTGCTACCCTGAGCACGTGTGTGTCTTGGGCAGTCTTGTCCTGGGGGCGGCACCTGATGTGGATGATCTCGTCCTCGGGAAGTTTGAGACCGTTGACTAAAGGAAAACGCAGCTGCAGGCACAACCAAATCTGAAACACAAGTCCAAATTCAAATCCTGAAGGTGGAACATATGCAGCAAGATTATTATTGTTATTCGTGTTTCTATCAATTAATCTATCATTTATAACAACTAAAAATATAATAACTAATCCATTTCAGCTCTATGGATCAGTTCCCTTCCTCCTTTCACTCCTATTCTCCCTCCACTAGCGTAGCATCCTTAATCCGTCCCGTGTCTCTATCCCCCTCAGTCCACCCCGCCTCACCTCTCCTGTAGGCTGGCGGCACTTGTTCACGCCGCACCGCTCAAGGTCAGACACGATGAGCTGGAACATGTCATTAGTGAGCTGCGTCGGGATCATTCTGCAGGCTGTGTTAATGGTCGGGTCCACGTTAGGCCGGTCCTCGAACACCGGGATGGAGTTATAACCGAGTGGCAGCGACAACACCGCCATGAAGGAATTGGTGCTGCCCGTGTCCATGCATTTGATATCTGAGGAAGGAACGCGATTGATGAGTTATTAAAGTAGACACGAAATAGTTTGTTGTATGTACGTAAGAGACAATGGAGGGTGTATGTACAAATGTTATGTACGTATTAGGTAATTGTAAGAGGTCACTCACTCAAACGGGTCGGTGGAAGGAAATGACTCAGCGGTTATGACTTATATATCACGTAGTTATGAATTATATATTAGGTTCTCTTTATATTTTTTCTTTTGTGACAGTCATTTTCACACACACACACACACACACACACACACACACACACACACACACACACACACACACACACACATACCTGTCACCTGTGCCTGATCGGATCCTGGAGGAGGTGAAGGAGAGCTGATAGTCTGCGGAACTGCGGGCGGCCCAAAGCTGGTAGGAATGGGCGTGGAGGGCGGCAGGGGGATAGCTGGGGGAGAAGGGGAGCTGACGGGCGGTGCAGGGGGGCCGAAACCAAAAGGGGAAGGAGGTGCAGGGGTTGGTGGTGGTGCTGGTGGTGCTGGAGGTGCTGGTGGTGCTGGAGGTGCTGGAGGTGCTGGTGGTGCTGGTGGTGCTGGTGCTGCTGGTGGTGATGGTGATGGTGGTTGAGGTGCTGCAGGGGGGCCGAAGCCAGGGGGTAAGGGGCGGGTGGCAGGGGGCCGGGCAATGCCTCGAGTGGGGTCTAGAAGCTGTGAAAATAAGTGCATAGGATAAAGTGTGATAAATGTAGTAAGTGGGACGCAAGGTGATGGTTATGATATACTCTATATATAACTATACTGGTGTGAGATATATTTATTTTTTATTTTATTTTTATTATTATTGTGTTGTTCTTAGGTTAGCATGTAAATAATAGTGTTTAGGGAGTAAAGCGATTGATCAAGTGTGACAAAGTGTGTATGCCTAGAAAGAAGGGTGTTAGATAAGCTGTATGAAGGGCTGATAGATAGATAGATAGATAATGGTGAGTGATAGATAGATGATGCATGTTTGGTGATAGATAGACATGCAGTGTTTTGGGTGTGACTTCCGAGGGACTATTTCCGACCCAGCGGCGGCCCTTAATGTGTATTATTTACCTCATAACGGAGGCTATGACCCCTTTGTGCTGTGTGACAATGGTGTGTGTGGGTGTGTGTGTGTGTGTGTGTCCAGTGGTGTATGAATGTGACGTGAAGGACACAGACACACACACACACACACACACACACACACACATACACATACATAAACGTTCTTGATTCATTTTAAATTGATTACGATTAAAATTTTTGGTATAATTTCAAAACGTGTTGTCACAAATCAGTCTTCCTTACCGACTGCGAGCGATGTGTTTTGGATTCACGAAGATGTGGGCGTAGAAGTCTTGTTGAGGAGGAGGAGGAGCCTGAAGCCACGCCCATGCGGTTGACTCCACTCATACCCTCAGTCTGGGTCTCGGCTTCTTCATCGCCTCTGTCAGGTGGTAGGAGTGTATGGCTCTCGTCGTCCTCGTCACCGATTCTTATCTCTGAGCTCTGCGAGGGGAGAAGAGAGGGAGTGTTGAGGACCGTTTATAGATCCAGACTTTCTTTTCTCTATATTGTTTTCTTTCTCTCTCACAATGTTTGATGATTTTCGGAGGAGGAGGAGGAGGAGGAGGAGGAGGAAGAGGAGGAAGCATACTAACGGAGGCAACGAAGGTAGCGTTACGTCGTGGTCTCGTGTAACTGACTAGGGAGGAGGAGGAGGTGGGGGAGGAGTGGTCACGGCTGTACACTGATATCCTGATGGGGGAGGGGATGCGAGTGGCCCCACACACCCACACGCCCACCACCGCCCACGCCACCACCACCACCACCACCTGCACGGCCGGTCTCATCTGTCGAAAGGAAAGAAAAAAAATCATTAGAAAATTACCCTCAAACATTAAACTACAGATGTTTATAGTATATGTTGTAGTCGTTTAATGCATCTAATTAAAAAAAATCCTGAATATTTTTTGATACGATAATTACTAAAAATAAAAAAATAAAAAAAAAACATTCTTCATTTAACGTTTTTTTCAAAGGTGTTAATTTGAAGACCCGAGGAAATTTTAGCACTACAAACCAGCACATTATCTACTTTACACCGTGACTGGTAGGAGTGACAACTTGTGGTGGAGGGGGTGAGTGTACGAGGCGGCAAGGGAGGGGAGAGGGAAGGGGTGGGTTGGGGGTCACAGCACCGTCTAGGAGGGGTCACGAGAGGGCACGGGCGGGAGGTTAGCTAAGGAGGCCAGTCTTAATGGTTGGCTGAAAGGAGAAACTTGGAAGGTACACGGAGGGAGACGCGCTCAGGCAAGTTTGGGGACGTATACAATTAGTGATCTTACCTTTGCTGTGAACTTCCTACCTCCCTCCTTCCTTCCCTCCTTCCCTCCCTCCCTCCCTACCTTCCTTCCTTCCCTTCCCTTCCCTTCCCTCCTTCCCTCCTCAGCAATGCGTTTAAGTATGAGGAACCATAAGAAAAATAAGGTTTAGAATGCACAGGAAGATGAAAAATGAGGAAAATAATGCGTTGAGTGTGTTTGAAGTTCGAATTGGGAAGAAAAAATAAGTATGAGTGTGTTGAAAGTTACGAAATGGGGAAAATATGGCTTTGAGTGTGTAGGAAATTACGAAATGGGAAAATATGGAAATTATATGAGTGTGTAAGTGGAAATAACCTTTGGGAGGAGTATGTAGGAGGTCAAACTAAGGGTGGGATTAGAAGGAGCTGCCTCATGCTAGTCTGTCCTGGTAAAGTAAGGCTGAAAGTGTCATGAGGTGTTGAATTATATTATACGATACTGTTTTGCTTATCTATTTTACGCTGTGAGATTTGCTGCTAATCTACTAATCTTCTAATCATATTATTACTCACCAGGTTTATTTGAGTAAGTTTGAGGCACATGGAGGAAAACAGGAATTGAAAAGCTGTCTATTTGCATGTAATATTTACCTGTCATTAACGATCAGTCCATTGAGGAAACGAATACTTAACGAATACTCAACTAATACTCAACTAATACTCAACTAATACTCAACACTCCTATCAGTCATGCAAGAGTTCACTTCCTCTATCTGTCAAGTTATCAGTCACTTCAACTTTGTCTCCCTTCACCCCTCCACCTCCTCCTCCTCCTCCACCTCCATCTCCTTCTCTTTGCTTCTCGCAGCCCAGTGACATCAACACACTATTACCCTAAGCCGCTTGAACATGCTGGTAGCTTTAGTGTGCAATGCGAGAGAGAGAGAGAGAGAGAGAGAGAGAGAGAGAGAGAGAGAGAGAGAGAGAGAGAGAGAGAGAGAGAGAGAGAGAGAGAGAGAGAGATGAAACAGACATACATACAGACAAAACATCATAAACACAGCTATAGAGAGACAGGATGACAAGTATACATAGATATACATACTGATAAAAACAAATAGGTTTTTTTTTCTCTCTCTCTCTCTCTCTCTCTCTCTCTCTCTCTCTCTCTCTCTCTCTCTCTCTCTCTCTCTCTCTCTCTCATTTCCCACACTATGCAAATCCTCACCTCCCTGCCTTCTCACACTCCACGTCCCTCAGTCTTGTGCTCGGCCAGGCAAGGCTACCTCAACACGCCTCTAACACCTCCCCGTCACTTAGCTGGGCCTTTGAACTCTAAACGACGGTAATATTGTGTAGGAAGGCAGCCACACCCTCTACCCTTGTCCCTGGCCCCTCTTCCCATCCTCCTTTTGACTCACCTATTATCTTTTGTTTCTCCTCCCCTGTCCCTGGTCTTATCATCGTGTTGTAAGGGAGATAAACATTGCTTTGGTGTAATTTTTCTTGTGATCCTAACCTCTACGATTGATTGTTAGAGAGGGGGAGGGGGGGGGGGGTGGGGCGGTCATGCATTCTAAACAAGTAAACACACCACAGGACAAATAAAAGAATCAACACCTAGAACATAAACAGACTTGGCAGCGGAACTCACGGTAAATGTTAGCATAGGACAGGTGAATGGGGTGCAGGTAGACAGGAGATGGAAGGAGACGGAAAGCGATACATAATGAATAGGACCTCAAAGAATAACTGGACATACAAATACTTGGGGTACATAGGGTCTAGCTGGCACTGTACTGAACAAGGAGACATGACACTTGGACACAGTAAAGGTAGATAGGAATATTAATACTAGTTCCCACATTGAGGACATGAGATAGCTAAGAACAGAAAGTCGTATAGAGAAAGGTGAAAGGACAGACAGACAGACAGACACAAGAGGGACAGTTAGACATTATCAGTTCAAGGGACACATGCAAGGCTGTTGGTTGTAGGTTAAAGTAGAACAATGTAGCAGTAGGTTTGTAGGACATGACCTAATTAAACATATCTTTCTCGACTCTCCCTGTGCCCTCAATACCCTGCCAGCCAGCCACCGGTTTTGCCAGATTTCTTGAATACCCGAAGATGAGTGGCGTAATCAGATGCTCTTTTTTTTCTCTCTCTCTCCTTTCCCTCCCTCCCTCCCTCCCTCCTTCCCTCTCCTTTCCTCCTCGTCTCTTTCATCTTTCTCGATCTCTTCTCGTTTCTCTTCCTCGTCCTATTAGCGCGTGTGAGGGACATGATTGCCTCGTCCTCGTCGTTGATGCTTGTGCGGTTGGTCACTTCCCTTGCTGTATTTGCTTATCGTGTCCGTGTAAGGGAAGGGAAAGAAGTGTGTGTGTGTGGGGGGTGGTGGGAGGGGGGGAGGGGTACGTCAGCCACACCCGGAACTATGTGATCTGTGGTTGTTTATTTGTTGATTTGTTGACTGGTGGTGGTGATGATGGTGGTGAAAATGTTAATCTTATTGGTCCTTTCTTTCTTTTTCTTGTGTTCTTTCTTTCTGTATATCTCTTTCATTCGTTCTTCCTTTTCCTTCCTTCCTCTTCTCACCACCCCCACCACCACCACCACCACATCTCTCTTCCTATCCTATCACGCCAACTCGCAACAATTCATCTCCATCCACACTCTACACCCACATAGTTCCCTTTTTTTCATGATGACAAGTAAACAAGACATACACTCCATTGTAAATCCTCGCTGCCTCCACCTCCCTCATTAATCTCATCCTCGTCACATCTCCATCAAGTCATTTATCTCGTGTAAATTCCTCTTCCATCTCCTTTGTGTCTTGCGAATGGTATAGAAGCCTCGATCTTGCCCTCTGTCGCGTTTCCACACCTCCTTCGGGTCGCAGAAGGAGGTGATGACGTTAGGTTATGAAAGGTGGATAAGTGACTGGTGTACAGGGATTTTTGGGAGGGTTAGTAAGGGATAAAACAAGGGTATTGACTTAGGGGAGAGGATAATGATAGGGAGAGAGAAAGGGTAAAGAGAAAAGTGTAAAATTCGGTATTAATATCTGGTTTGTTTTAGTTTGTCTGGGTTGAAAGGAAGATAGGATAGTGTTACTGAGACTGGAGGAGAGAAAATGTTGAAGCAAGGAAGAAAGGTTAAGAGAAAGACATGAAAGATGATAGGCTACGTAAAATATTCCAATCATCCTTGTTTATATTCAGTCAGTTCGAGTCTAACGTTTTCATCCTGGCTTTAGTATCCTCGTGTCTGTCATCCCTCCCTCCACTCACTCACTCACCTCGCCCTTAACACTCACTCACACTCTCCCGAAGCCACTACTTGCTGTAAATGTATGCAAAGACCCACTTAAACACTTATGAAAGGGTACACTGACTGCTTGCTTCCCTCCTTTAATCGCCTTCCACACGAGTACTTGCTTAAGGCGCCTGCTGCTTTCCCTCACCTTTCTTCCTCCTTGTGTAATGTTTATGTACATATATTTTGCTCCTTCGTGCGTTCCTCGTTCTCTCTCTCTCTCTCTCTCTCTCTCTCTCTCTCTCTCTCTCTCTCTCTCTCTCTCTCTCTCTCTCTCTCTCTCTCTCTCTCTCTCTCTCTCTCTCTCTCTCTCTCTCTCTCTTCACCTGTACCTGTCTTTCACCTGTTATCGTTCACCCATTATGTGCACCTGTATCCTCTTTGTCTCATAAAAGAAAGATGAAAGAAAATAAATAGAAGGTTTTTGTTTGAAAATATAATTAATGTTACGAATATTTTTTTTTATTGCAGTTCATTTATATTAGATTTACGTTAAGTTAGTATTCATTTAGTGATTGCTAAGTAATACATTAATCTAAGTTACATTACGTATTAGTTCATATTAAATCAGTTATTGCTATCATTAAAACAAAATATCTCTCTCCTTATAGGCTGGCGCTGTAAGCTTCCCCAAGAGTCAAGGGAACACTACAATCATTCTGCAAACATACTGGGAATACATCACAAAGAATTGCTGCCACACTTGAGAACCACTCCAGAGAAAGTATGTAAGTATGTGCTTATTCATCGTGAAAATACTAACCATTTAATATCAGAGTATCCATCGTTTATACAGATGAAGGATGTTACTTATATTGCACTGGTGAGAGAGAGAGAGAGAGAGAGAGAGAGAGAGAGAGAGAGAGAGAGAGAGAGAGAGAGAGAGAGAGAGAGAGAGAGAGAGAGAGAGAGAGAGAGAGAGAGCGAGAGAGAGAGAGAGAGAGAGAGAGAGAGAGAGAGAAAGAGAGTTTAATGTTTAGAACCTGTCTGTCACCTGTACTGTCCCTTCACTGTCCACCCCGCATGTTGTTGGTCATTTGTCAGGTGCCTCGTTAGGAGAGGAGGAGGAGGAGGAGGAGGAGGAGGAACACATAGGAACACATAGGAAGAACAAACAGCAACAGGCCTGCTGGCCCTTACGAGGCTGTTTGTGAGTACACTGTCTACTCTAGAGTGAAGGATACAGGATAGTAAGGGTGAAGGCTTCTCTTAGCATAGGTGGAAATTTTGAAAACTTATTAATATTTTGAAACTTATTATTATTTTGAAAACTCGTGAAGGTTATTCTAAGTGTGTTTTTATTGTGTTTTTGTTGTGTTGATCAGGAATCTGGACTCAGTTTTATCATTACTGTCACGGAAATGCATTGTTCAATTTTGGACCGAAATTTTCCACCAGAATTGAGGTCGAAGTCATCTTTGTCATTTTACTACGAAACTATTACTCCTACAGTTTAAATGTTTATATACAAATTTATTAAGCTTGATGAGCTCTATCTAAATATCATATCAGATTTAAAATATATTGAACCGTTTAAGAAAAAAATAATGTTTTGTGTAAGTTTTGTTAAAAACACATATTTAGCATTTTCTCAATAACCAATAGTCCAATTATATTTCTGTATAGCTCATTAGAACGGGCGTCTCATGCTCAATCTTTACTAATATATACAACTTTTACGTAATCCTCATACTTTTCAAGTTATTTCAAAACACGTAATTTCTTGAAAAAAATCTAAGGGTGTCGTCACCTTGGAAATTTGATGAAAAATTTTCACACCTCAGAATGTGATGAAAATTTCTACAATGATGTTTTGGGTCAAAATGAACACGAATCTGGACTTATTTTTATCATTACTAGAATATCAAACTGTATTTCACCACCTCCGAATGTGAATATTATACACTAATATACACTATCTAATCTAGAGTGAAGGATACAGGATAGTAAGGGTGAAGGCTTCTCTCCCCAGCCATGGCTGGCAGGGAAAGGAAGGCCAACCAAGACCAGACTATCACTACTGTCACTACCACTACTGGTACCACTACTTCCTGGCAAGCGAGGAGGAGGAGGAGGAAAACAAGAAGTATACGAAACTGGAAAGTGAGATGGACCTAGTGTGTGTGTCTGTGTGTGTGTGTGTGTGTGTGTGTGTGTGTGTGTGTGTGTGCGTGTGCGTGTGCGTGTGCGTGTTTGTGTGTGTGTTAAGCAAATGAAGCTGTGTACTCATAAAGAGCCAGAATGAGGAGTAATTTCAGGTGGTTTATCACACCGAGGGAGGGAATGAGTTTGTCTGGAGTGAAGAATGAGGAGGAGGAGGAGGAGGAGGAGGAGGAGGAGGAGGAGGAGGAGGAGGAGGAGGAGGAGGAGGAGGAGGAGGCAAGGGAAAAAAAAAAAAAAACTCAAGTAGGAGGAAGAGAAGGAGAAAAAAAAGTGAAGTAAGAGGAGGATAAGAGGAAAAAAAAGGAGAAGAGGAGTAGGATGAAGAGGAAGAGAAGGCCTTTAGTATCCTATTTGGGGGTCCTATGAGAGATAGAGAGAGAGAGAGAGGAAAAAAAAAGAGAGAGAGAGAGAGAGAGCTGTAGGACTATTTAAGGCAGGTACATCAATAGAGATAGTATTTATTAGTAATAGTCATGGGTGGACAGGTAACATATTTCGCTTTATTAATGAGCCCAACAGGTTATTGCAAGGCTACAAAGCATGATGGATGAGCGGGCGGTGGTGTGTGACTCTGCCTATCACAACGCAAGGCAAGGCAATAACACTTAACACTATAATAATAAAACAACAACAAAATAACGCAGGAAAAGGAAGAGAAATCATGCATAAATAACCAACCTTTTGAGAAAGTATAAACGTTTGGAATGAAAAAAGTTTAAAATAGAGTTTCCATTTTCTTTTCTCTCCTCTTCCTCCTTTTTTTTCACTCCCTCCTTCCCACCTCCTTCGCTTGTCTTCCTGGTCAGCCCACGTTGATAGGAGTGGTCATGCATTGTCCTATAAATCTTGGTAGGATAGACTTAAGTGTTTGCAGGCAATCCACACATCGTCAGGATAAATTTTCTCCTCCTTCATCAGAACAACCTTAAGTAAACTCGTGTTTTTTGACGCTGCTTCTGCGACAATACTTATACGTCCTGGATTGCACGAGGAAAATGTATTAAAAGTCCTTATTTTTGCAGCCATAATGTATCCTAAAGGTCCTGTTGGTGTTATCCCCCCCCAACCCCCCCCCGCACACACACACACACACACACACACACACACACACACACACACACACACACACACACACACACACACACACACACACACACACACACACAGCTCCTCGCGTGCGTGTCAATCGGAAATATTCATCTCGAGACATAAATCACTCGCTTCGCTTAACCCAAGACATACACACACACACACACACACACACACACACACACACACACACACACACACACACACACACACACACACAAGGGCGGGAGTGAGGTTCTGGTCTCTTAACACACCTACATACCTCCTGAAGACACGCGATTTGACTCTCAGGTATAAAAGGATAAATTTCAACAGGATCTGCGTGGCTTCATTGCCTCTTAACTTAACGCCCTCACGCTTCCTCTCACTCTGATCTCTACCTCTCATCACGCTTTTACATACGCTATATAACCTTTGATTTCTAGCTCTTACTTTACTCGTATTATCTCACTCATTATCTTATTTTCATGTGTTGCGTTGTATTGACATAAGTTACTATACAAAGAGGTTTCTGTGAATGTCGAGGAAGTAGTAGTAGTAACTTTCCCTAATTAACTGTTTATCAAGAGTCGAATCCCAGTGTGTTAAATTCTAGTTGTATACGTTGTTTGGGTGGTCACGTTCCCTCTAAGCTGGCGTGGCAAGTAATGACTGACTTTATATGGGTTGATTAAGACGGAATATTTGATGACCTTTGTACCTGAAGTGTTTAGTGGGTTTATAAAGATGTTGTTTAGTCAGTGTTAAGTACTACTACTACTACTACTACTACTACTACTACTACTACTACTACTACTACTACTACTACTACTACTACTATTATCATCATCATCCCATTCTTCCAGCCTCTCCCTATCCACTCGTCGCTTCCTTCCCACACTCTCTCCTTCTCTCCTTCATTCTTGAGATAATTGTGGCGGGGTTATTAACATTCTTGATGATAATTTAGCTGCTGGACGGTATCAGTGATCAATTAGACAGACAGTAGTGACGGGCAGTCCTATGCCGCCTCACCTCACACTCCGACCCAACCCGCTGAGTCCTATCATCATGCGTATCAGAGAGAGAGAGAGAGAGAGAGAGAGAGAGAGAGAGAGAGAGAGAGAGAGGGGGGTGTTAGGGAAAGAGAAATGGAGAAAAACGAGTTCCTATTTACTTTTTTTTTTCAGTATGGGTGATGGAGACAAAAAAAAAGAAGAGAAAAAGAGAAAAAAAAACTATCAAACTATCTATATTTACCTAATTAATAATACCTGATGTGTACGGAATGCTGAAGGAAGAGTAGTAGTAGTAGTAGTAGTAGTATAGTAGTAGTAGTAGTAGTAGTAGTAGTAGTAGTAGTAGCAGTAGCAGAAGCAAAAAAGAAAAAAGGAACAAAAGAATATTATTATAATGAAACTCGTCTAGCTAACTTATATCTTGGGGATCAAAGAGGGAGGGGAAGGAGGGAGGGGAAGGAGGGAGGGGAAGGAGGGAGGGGAAGGAAGAGGAGAAAGATTATCTGAGTGAAACGAGTCTTAGGTGGGTATTAGCATCATGGATATGAGAGAGAGAGAGAGAAGTACAAATTATATATTCTAAATGTATAATATGTCCCAATACTCTATCTATTTATCTATCTATCTATCTAACTATATATGTTAGTGTAACGTGTATATATTTATTTATTTATTTATTTATTTATTTTATTCCAGTTAACTTTCCTTTGTGTTATATAAATTCCGTGTTTCATGTATGGTAATGTAACACTTCCATATCATTATTGTTTGTTTATTGTTTGTTTATTGTTTGTTTATTGTTTGTTTACTGTCCTTCCTGTGTGTTTGACTCTATAACCCATTGTTGTCATTATTCATTTCATATCGTTCGTGTCTCTCTCTCTCTCGCTTTCTCTCGTACGAAATAATTTGACAAACCTTACGTAGTACTTTGAATCAGAAAATTTATATGGAAATTCCACCCTGGGATTACCATTACGATTCAGGCATGAGAGTGGGTTGGGGTGTGGTTGGGGGGGTAGGGGGGAGGGTGGGTGTGGAACGGGTGGGGTCAGGAGAGAGGAGAGAATCAGAGGAAGAGACGGGTTAGGAGAGGATGGGTGTGGTGGGGGTACAAGGAGGGGTGAGGAGGGGAGGAATGGGGAACAGGACATAGTGGGGATGAAGGTGAGGTTAGGGAGGGTTCAGGTGAAAGGGAATGAAAGAGAATTAAATAAAGGTTTAGAAGAGAAAATATGAGTAGATAAGGAGGGAGGTAAAAATATCTTTATGTCTCTCTCTTTACTTTAAATTCAATTCCACTTAATAAGAGTTTGATGAAAGTAAATAAAAACTAAAATAAAGATAAAATGGTCTATATCAATTAAAAAGATCTACAGTGGAGAAATAAACTTAACCTTTCCAGACCTTACTTTATAATATCCTGGAATCTTCATTATCAAAACCACAGCTGGAGGGAGAAGGAGGAGGAGAATAAAAAAAAAAGTAGAAGAAAAAATAGAAAGAGAAAATAGTTATATCAAAGCTGGAAGGAGGAGCAGGATGAAAAAAAAAAAAAGTAAAAGAAAAAGAGAAAGCAAGAGTTAGATGTGCGTGATAAGGAGAATATAAGGAGGAAGAAATGAAGGAGATGAGGGGAGGAGATGATGGGAGGAGATCACCCTAATATTTCTGGTATTTATGTTTGTAGCACCGCCTCATCCTTTCCCATGCCTTCACGTGGAGAATGAAGAGAGAAAGCAGGGCTGGGGTGGGCTGGGGTGGGCTGGGGTGGGCTGGGGTGGGGTGGGATGGGGTGGGGTGAATAGGACTTGGCTGGAGTAGAGTGGATGGGACCGGGTGGGTGGGAAAGACTGGATGGGTGGGGATGGGCGGGTGGGGAGAATAGGGTGGGGTCATACTGGTTAGGTTTTGGTCGGGAAAGCCTTGTGTTAGGTATACTAGACAGGATTTAGGTAGTACTAAAAGAGGTCAGGAAGGGTTGGTTAGAAAGAGCTTGGTTAGGTTAGGTTAGGTTAGGTTAGGTTAGGTTAGGTTAGGTTAGGTTTAAGTGTCTTTTTTGGGCTTGTTTGGCTGGGATGAGAAGTATCTATGTATGATCACCTTGTTGAGTGTATAACCTTCACTCCCTTTATGTAAAATGTAAGATAAATGCATAGTCAGGCACGTGTATCAGTCATCTTTTATAATTTATCGTTCACTTATGTTCATTTAAGCTTATTGGTTACATAGATTTAGTGGTGAGAGAAAGAAATGTTTTATTTATTTATTTTTTATTTCTCGTTTTTTATTATCATTATTACTTTTTTCCTTTACCACGTTACATCAAAGAGTTTATCGCCATCGTTTCATCAGTTTTATTTCCGCATCGAAAAATAAAATCAAAAGTTCAATATATTTTCTAGATATGATTTTCTTCACACATTCTTACCAAAAATGACGATACAAAAAAAAGTGTGAAAATGAAAGGAAAGTGAAGGGAAGTGAATGAGGGAGGAAGAGGCAAGGAGAAGGAGAGAAGAAGGAGGAGGAGGAGTAGGAGGAGGAGGAGGAGAGAGGAGGTGTGGAAGAGGTCCTTGAGAGGTCATTCCCCTATCATCAGAGGCGTCCCACCCACCTGGAAGACCCTCAGACCAAGAGGTTATTCAAACAGTCCTGAGAGGTTCATGCCCAGTGCTACCCCGTGTCAGGTGTTCCGGGGGTGAGAGGCGGGGGGAGGGGCAAGTGGGGGAAGGGTAGGTAGGTGGGTGGGTGGGTGAGGAGGGGAAGAGGGGAAAAGGAGGGGAAGGGGAGGAGTACATAGGTAGCGACTCTATTTGGTGAAGATAAGTATGAGTTTTTTTTCTCTCATCTATTTTTTTTCTATGCATTCGCCATATTTGTTTGTATAATGTCTATTCCGCTTCTCCGCCACTTCCTGATTATCTATTTTCCTCTGGTGTTTGTTGTTCAGAAGGAGGAGGAAGAGGAGGAGGAGGAGGAAGAGGAGGAGGAGGAGGAGAGGTCTAGAACAGGAAAGTAAATAAAGTAAAGAGTCAATGGATGTGTATATAGATGATAGTTATTTTCTCTCGTTATTCTTTTTCTTCCCTATTCTCATTCTTCCTTTCCTTCTCACTTCTTGCATTGGTTTTACTTATATTTTATCTGCATCAAGTTTATATTATCTTTCTTTCGCTTTCTTTATAATTCTCTCTATCTCTCTATCTCTCTCTCTCATTTCCAACTATACATCATCTTCATAATCATAAAAAAAAAACCGGATTACTTCTCACTTCTATCATTTATTCATCATTTATTCATCCCTGTCTTTATCTCTTATCTCTCACGTCTTGCATTACTCTAATACTAATCCTTTTCATGCCTTGCCTACACCTTCCTACTCCTTCCATCCACCCACTTCCTTCTAAACTAAATAAATACACTCACTTTTATTTATCTTCCTTCATCTTTCTCGTCTCTCTCCTTCTGCACCCTTTACTACCTCCTCCTTCTCCTTCTCCTCCTCCTCTTTAGATGTAGGCAGCGGGTAGCAGTTGCCTCCTAGCGTGACGTTCTGTAAACATTGGTCACCCGCTGGAAAATAACTCCCAGCGTCTCTTGAGCACTGCGTCATAAGGAAGTTGAGGTGTTTCTCCCCTGGCAGACGCTGGAGTGTTTAGAAGACGCGTGGAGGATGTTGCCTAAATCAGATACTCTCTCAGGCAATCTTGTCCTCTTCTCTCTGTCTCTCTGTCTCCTTTTCTTCTCTCTCTTCTATTCCTCTCTCTCTCCTGCCTATTCTATTTCTTATTTATTTTTAGTACTTCGTCTTCTTCTGTATGTGTCTTGCTTTCTTATTCTAATGTGTGTGTGTGTGTGTGTGTGTGTGTGTGTGTGTGTGTGTGTGTGTGTGTGTGTGTGTGTGTGTGTGTGTGTGTGTGTGTGTAGTATATCAAACGTCATCTGGAACTAATGTCTGAGCGCGCGAAGGATTGGGGTCTTTGGGGCACAAGGAGGAGGAAGAGGAGGAGGAGGAGGAGGAGGAGGAGGAGGAGGAGGAAGAGGAGGATAAAATGAGTGACTGTCTTCATATTTCTTGGTATTTAATTTCTACTTATCTTTCCCTCCTTTCTCTTCTCCTTCACTTCCTCTTCATTCAGGTATCAACACAGTACGTATTCCTTAAACAACACTATATCGATCTTTATAACTAATTCACCACCACCACCACCACCACCACCACCACCACCACCACCACCACCACCACCACCACCACCACCACTGCTTTACGTAACTCAGTACTTCCTCATGTTAAGATTCCCAACGAAACAGAGCGATTTACAGCCTGATAGAGTGTTCATTAGAGTGTCAGTAAGCGGCCGTTTAAGTCTGGTGAGAATAATTTGAACGTGTCTGAAGGGAAAGACGAGGTAATGGGCCGAGAGAGAGAGAGAGAGAGAGAGAGAGAGAGAGAGAGAGAGAGAGAGAGAGAGAGAGAGAGAGAGAGAGAGAGAGAGAGAGAGTATTATCATTCACGCACGTCATATGCTATCTAATAAACGCGTGGTTGGTTCTCTCTCTCTCTCTCTCTCTCTCTCTCTCTCTCTCTCTCTCTCTCTCTCTCTCTCTCTCTCTCTCTCTCTCTCTCTCTCTCTACAAAGAAAAAACAAGTACATAAAACAAAACCAAATGACATGTGTATATATATTTACGTATTTGTATTTGTTTATTTGTTTATTTATTTACACTCGTATTTGCATATCTGTTTGTATTTGTGTTTGTGGTGTGAGGAATGAACTGTCTGCCGTGCGGTGTCCTAGTGGTGGGGGGGAGTTGGAGGGGGGAGGAGGTAGGGGGATGAAGGGGGTAGGGGGTAGGGGGTTGGAGTGGGTAGGGGTAGGGGGATGGAGGGGGTAGGGGATAGGGGGATGGAGGGGGTAGGGGGTTGGGGGGATAACCTTGAGTGTATATGTAGTGTGGGAATCTGCCTCCCTTGAGTACTGTATTGTGTGTTTGTTTTATTTGTTTTATTGCTTGACTGATTGATTGATTACTTTTGGGATCATTGTTTATGTATACCAAGTTTAGGTTACAAGAGTATTTTTATGATTGATACTACTACTACTACTACTACTACTACTACTACTACTACTACTACTACTACTACTACTACTACTACTCATAATGATAGTAATAATAATAATAATAATAATAATAATGAAAAACAAAACATTAAAGCTACCTAACATCTCTCCTTAAACATTATCAATTCAATTTTGTTCAACTCCCGCGAATCATAGATAATCACTTGAAGAATCTCGACAAATGCACGACAATAAGATAAGATATATGTATACCACGTTAGAAAAGTCAAGAGAAGCGTGGACATTATCGTGTGGCAGCTTCACTAATTGCACTTAACACACACACACACAAAGACACACACACACACACAAGAAAATCAAGTCTTGCTTAATGGATGTGTATAGCAGTCGTCTTCAAATATATCCCTCGGTAGTAACTGGTAACATCCCATGAATCCATATTAT